>VWZE01015505.1:574594-607015 GCA_013396675.1 Eubucco bourcierii | reverse complement strand
GCTCTGTTAATTTATTGCCTTCCCTGCTTCCCACTCTCAAAGCTGGGATGGAGATGTAGTGCCTGTCACTGGAGGCAGTTTGGATGCCAGTCAAAGGCTAAGATCCTTTTTTTCTTTTCCTGTATGGTTGTCAAATTACTGAGCTCAATTGGGCTGCATCCTGCAGTAAATGTAATAGAAGTCATAAAAAATAATGGCCTGGGTTGTATGTTACCCATAGAGGTCTTGTTGCTTAGTGCCCACTTCCACAAGTCTGATTTCCCTCCAGTGTTTCCTCCCTTTCTGTAAGGAATAAGATCTCCATCTCAAGAGCTATGTTGACCTGATGGGTCAAGCACTAAGTACCTGTCCTTGCTCTGCTGCAGCCATTCGTTTAACCAAGCTGGTGATTAGGGGTGCCACTGTGCCATGGCTGGGTAATGCTCTGCTCTTTGCTATGGGAAAAACCTGAACAAATGTGCTAGGGATGGCATTGAAAGAGACACAGCTCCAGCTGCTTGACTCCATTTGCTGAGTGTAAGTCCTGTTATTTATGCTTGGCAGGTAAGCACCTGCAGCTTACAGACCAGGGACAGGTAGGGAAGGCAGTGAGGCTCTGCAGAAGGCAGACACTCCAGAAGTAGGAAAAGGCACAGCATTACAGCAGTGAGCCACTGGAGTAGGAAAAGAATCATAGAATTGTAAGGTTGGAAGGGACCTCAAGGATCATCTACTTCCAACCCCCTGCCATAGGCAGGGACACCTCCCACTAGCACAGGTCACTCAAGGCCTCCTCCAACCTGGCCTTGACCCCCTCCAGGGAGGGAGCAGCCACAACCTCCCTGGGCAACCTGTGCCAGTGTCTCACCACCCTCACTGGAAAGAACTTCCTCCTCACATCCAGTCTAAATCTTCCCTCTGCCAGTTCAAACCCATTGCCCCTTGGCCTGGCATTGCAAGCCCTTGTCAATACTCCCTCCCCAGCCTTCCTGTAGGCCCCTTCAGATCCTGGAAGGCTACTCTAAGGTCTCCTGGAAGCCTTCTCTTCTCCAGGCTGCAAAGCCCCAACTCTCTCAGTCTGTCCTCATAGGAGAGCTGCTGCAGCCCTCTGATCACCTTCATGGCCTCCTCTGGACTGGCTCCAACACTTCCATGTCCTTCCTGTGCTGAGGGCTCCAGAACTGCGCACAGGACTCCAGGTGGGGTCCAACAAGAGCACAGTAAAGTGGCACAATCTCCTCCCTTGCCCCATGCTTCTCTTGCTGCAGCCTAGGACTCGGTTGGCTGTCTGAGCTGCATGTGCACACTGCACAGGAAACTGCACACTGCCTCAGGAAAAGGCACAGCATTACAGCAGTGAGCCTTTCAGTGGGGCCTAAGAAAGCACCAGCCCCCATCTTCATGTTAATCTATTTGTTGAGGCTGTTTAGCTTAAAGAAGTGGAGGCTGAGGGGAGATCTCATTGCTGTCTACAACTGCCTGAAGGGACATTGTGGAGAGGCTGCTGCTGGTCTCTTCTCACAGGTAATTGGAGACAGAACAAGGCGGGGTGGCCTCAGGCTGAGACTGAGTAAGTTTAGATTGGACATTAGAAAAAAGTTTTTCACAGAGAGAGTGGTCAGGGACTGGAATGAGCTCCCCGGGGAGATAGTGGAGTCACCTACCTTGGTTATGTTTAAGGGTTGTTTGGATGTGGTTCTTGGGGATATGGTTTAAGGTGAATCTTGTAGAGTAGGGATAAAGGTTGGACTTGGTGATCCTGAGGTGCTCTCCAACCTGGATGTTTCTGTGATTCTGTGTTTTCCAACCAACTGGAGAGTTGATTAGACTTCCTAGAGTCATCTGCATGTCCAGCCTGCCCAGCACATCTCCTATCTCCTTCCTCTCTGCCATCACCAGAAGACTATTAATTTTAAGTACAGTTGTATTGCAGTGCTAGAGACTCTCATGCAGGGTGCCCAGGATCGTTGATCCACACCATTTAACCCCAAGTCAGCAGCACTAAACAGCGTCTAAGAGGAGGGAAACTTTTACTGTGTGACCTCACTGCAAAGCTGCCCTCTCTTTTTCAGTGGGCCTACTCCCTGGGTGCACAGAAACAGCTCCTTCTGCTGATCTGGAGGGGCAGAGGCAGTGCATGAGTGCAATGTCTTGATTCAGATCATTGCAAACCCAGAACACTGGCATGTATTCCATCTTCTGTGACACCAGGAAAACACTGTAGTGAACTCCAGTGAGTGGCAGACTGGAGCATAACCCAGGCTACCAGTAAATGTTCCTGAGTTTGTATTACTGGTGGTAGCCATGCTGTAGAGAAGAGCCCAGCTGGACACTCAAGTGTTGAAGTTTCCAAGCTGAACAGGAGAAAACCTCCTGGAATAGTGTGTGGAATTCTGGAGCTCCCAGCACAAGCAGGACATGGAACTGTTGGAGTGCATCCAGAGGAGGCCACAAAGATGCTCACAGGGCTGCAGCAGCTCTGCTGTGAGGACATGCAACTAGAGTTGGGGCTCTGCAGCCTGGAGAAGAGAAGGCTTCCAGGAGACCTTAGAGTGACCTTCCAGTATCTGAAAGGGCATACAGGAAGGCTGGGGAGGGACTATTGACAAGGTCTTGTAATGACAGGACAAGGGGCAATGGGTTTGAACTGGCAGAGGAGAGATTGAAACTGTATGTGAGGAGGAAGTTGTTTGCAGTGAGGGTGGTGAGACACTGGCACAGGTTGCCCAGGGAGGTTGTGGATGCTCCCTGCCTGGAGGTGTTCAAGGCCAGGTTGGAGGAGGCCTTGAGTGACCTGTGCTAGTGGGAGGTGTCCCTGCCTATGGCAGAGGGCTGGAACTGGATGAGGTTTGAGGTCCCTTCCAACCTAAACTATTGTATGACTATGATTCTCTGTTCTGGAGCCCTTTGAACCTGTACTTGTAGATCTCTCTAAATGAAGAGCCAACAAAGCCATTAATGAAAATGCCATGTGAAAAGCCATATCTTAACACAGCAGACCTCCAATTCAACATGAAGGATTTTTCCAGACCCAGCTTCCCTGCATGACATACACTGGGCCCCAGGAGTCCATCTAGCCAATGTCCCAGCCTTGGCCAACCATCCATTTTAGATGGATAACCAGGTGCTAATTTACTAATGAGCACAGAGCCTTTGCATGCAGGGAGCTCTTGCCCCAGCTCTTCAGGGGCTGCTGGAGTTGTGTGCCTGAGACACCTGAGCTAATTAGCATGTAATTTCCTTTCACACTCTGACCCTGGCTCCTTAACGACCCATTTAAATTCCTGGCTCCCTGGCTTCCTTACACCTGCCTGTGAGTATTTTAGGGAGTGACACTTTTCCAGCTGACTTCAGTGGAGGTGGGGAGCTAAGGTTTGCCCAATTGCAAGGGAGTCTTAGTCGTGGTTGCCTGTAGCAAGTAGAAGCCAACTAGTCGATCCAGGTGTAGGCTTTCTGCTGAGTGCATTAAGTGGGCAGTGGGATAGCAGTGCTGTGATTTATGCAGCACTCTGGAATGGGATGCTGTAGGCTTTCTACTGAGTGCATTAAGTGGGCAGTGGGATGGCAGTGCTGTGATTTATGCAGCACTCTGGAATGGGATGCTGTAGGCTTTCTACTGAGTGCATTAAGTGGGCAGTGGGATGGCAGTGCTGTGATTTATGCAGCACTCTGGAATGGGATGCTGTAGGCTTTCTACTGAGTGCATTAAGTGGGCAGTGGGATGGCAGTGCTGTGATTTATGCAGCACTCTGGAATGGGATGCTGCACAGATCAAGCTTTGTCCTTTATCTTGAAGGTGTAGATTTCAAATGAGTTTCCCAGTTAGCTCCTCTCAATCTTTGTCTCTGCCCTTCCCAATTCTGGCTGAGTCTTTGCTGCAGAAAGTGAATCTACTAACATCTCTCTCCAGCTGTATTTCCTTTGATGGGAAGCTGATGTGCAGTAATCCTTTTGACAGATGGCTTTCCTTGTCTGGAGATGTCTTCATGTGTGGTGAATGCCTGCCAAAACAACTCAGATCCTATTGCCTGCCATACCACAAACTGGACTTCCCCTGGTGGTGTAAACCTCACAGTCTCTTGGTGGCAGGTTGTTTGATTTTGGCATTTTGCTGCTGGGATATTGCTGACTTTAGTGGGATTTTCCCTGAGTTTAGGTTGCTTTAGCAATTACTTGACTGTATCTCATGGCTGCCAACCTCTCTCCCCTCAAAAGCACTCATCAGAGGTGCTACCTTCGCATGCTGCGTAGTGCCCGGCAAGAATATTCATAGCCCTGTCTTTTAACTTTAGCCTGTTTAACTTCAAAAGGATTGGCACCAAAGTGCAGTGAGATGGTGAAATGCTAAGAAGATGAAACGTTTACTGATAGGATCAGTGTTTAAAAACAGAGCAGTTTCATGTTGTGATGGAGGGAACTGTGAAACTGTACTGCTGTCACTGTGGCCGTGTGGTGTTGGTATCTCCTCTCTTAGCGCTGAAAATTCACCCTTCATTTTAAAGTACTCATTATAAAGACACCCAGAAAGGGACAGTCTTTGTCCTTCCTCTCTGCCTGAGAGTGGATTCCACTCACTGACACATTGGAGGTTCCAGTAGCTTGCTTTAAAAACTCAGATCCTGTGACTGTCATGTCAGCCCAACAGGGCACCTTCAGAGAAGGAACTTGCCGTGTCCTACAACAGCAAGAGGGTTGAAGTTGGGTGGGAAGGATCTTGAAGCCCTGTGTTACCAACATCCACATGTCGTCAGAAGAGGTGGAGAGGTCCCTGGAGACAAACCAGGAGTGTGCCCCCTGGTTCATGTGCACTTCTCATCTGTAGTATTAACTGGACCTTTGGCTCAGCCAAAAGAGTTACCTTTGCTCCTGGTTGTTCGTGGTTGGTGAGATGTGTTGCCAGACTAACACAGTGTGGTTCATCATTGTAACAGTTGTAACTAAGTGAAATGTTGTTCTTATGTTTTCTCACCCTGTTTTCCACTTACTATTAGTGCTGGTATCACATCTAGAGTGTTACCAAAACTTCACTGAGTCTTCTGAAGTATTTTTTTCTAGCTGGGGCATGTGAGAAAGAATGCTCAGTACTCTAAATCATCTCTTTCTTTTCTTCAGGCTTGCCAAAAAATCCTGGTTTGGTAACTTCATCAACTTGGAGAAAGAAGAACAGATTTTTGTGGTCATTAAGGACAAACCACTAAGCTCCATTAAGGCTGATATTGTCCACGCTTTCCTCTCGGTAAGTCACCCCAGCTACCCCTTGGTGGCACTGCTCACTGCTCAGCTCCAGGACTCCTCAGGGCAACTGGGCTCCTGAGTTGGTAGATAGGGATGGAGAGCAGAATATCCCTCCTGTAATCCAGGAGAGAGTAGTTAGTGATCTGCTGTGCCACTTAGATCCTAACAAGTTAATAGGTCTGGATGGGATTCATCCTAGGGTGCTTAGGGAGCTGGCACAAGAGCTGTCTAAGTCACTCTATCACCAGTCCTGGCTAACTGGGGAGGTCCTAGGTGACTGCAGGTTGGCCAGTGTGACACACATCCACAAGAAGGGCAGAAAGGGGGGGTTGGGGAACTCTAGGCCTGTCAACCTGACCTCAGTGCCTGGCAAGGTTATGGAGCAGCTCATCCTGAGTGCCATCAAATGGCATGTACAAGACAACTGCTTGAAAGAGTCCAGCACAGAGTCACAAAGATGATTAAGGCAATGGAACATCTCTTTTACGAGGAGAACCTGAGGGAGCTGGGGCTCTGCAGCTTGGAGAAGGAGAGACTGAGAGGTGACCTCATTCATGTTAATAAATATGTAAAGGGTGAGGCCAAGAGGATGGAACTAGGCTCTGCTGGGTGATGCCCAACGACAGGACAAGGGACAATGGGTGGGAGCTGAGGCATAGGAAGTTTCATGTAAACATGAGGAGGAATTTTTTCCCTGTGAGGGTGACAGAACCCTGGAACAGGCTGCCCAGGGGGGTTGTGGAGTCTCCCTCTCTGAAGATGTTCAAAACCCACCTGGATGTATTCCTGTGTGATCTGGTCTAGGTGCTCCTGCTTTGTAGGGGGGTTGGGCTGGATGAGCTTTGGTTTTCCCTTCCAACCCCTGACATTCTGTGATTCTGTGATTGTGACTTCTTCTGCCATGTGCTCCTGGGCCGAGTCTCTGCTCCTTCACAGCGATCCTCTGTGGATTGCATTCCTGACTGTAGATGATAGTCTCTAAGGTGAGAAAAGACCTCAGCCTTCTTGGCAGGGTCTGCAGGTTGCCAGTGCTTGGAGAGTGGCTGCAGCTGGAGCACGCTGCTGGTGCGGTGTTGCGGCAGTGATTTGCTGCTTTGTCAAATTAACCTGAACAGCCACCGTCTGGATATCAGATGGGGTCTCCTTCTGCTGGGTATGCTCTCCTCCAACTCAGCCAGGCAAAAAAGCCTGGCTCACATCTGCACTGGTTACTTAGAATGGTCTCTTCAATGCTGTGTGACAGAAAGAAGGGTAATTCCCTCCAGAGAGCCAAGCATCAGTTGGTGCAGATGTGGTTTATTTACAAGCTAGGAAAGCAGAGGGAATTATCTTTTTTTTTTTTTTTTTTTTTTTTTGTTTTCCCCTCCCCTATAGAAAGACTTCATTCTCACTGCCTAGGGTTTGAGGGGCAATGGTTTGAACCTGGAGCAGAGGAGATTTAGGTTGGACATCAGGAGGAAATTCTTTACAATGAGAATGGTGAAGTATTGGAACAGATTGAGACCTTGTCTCTGGAGACACTCAAGAGCAGACCTTATGTGTCCCTGGGCAGCTTGCTCTAGTTGGAGGTGTCGCTGCTGACTGCAGGGGAGTTGAACAAGATGACCTTTGAGGGTCCCTTCCAGCCTAATGCAATCTGGGAATCTAGAGGCACCAATAAAGAAGATGTCAGCCTACTAAAAGTAGTATGTGAGATTTTTCACTTCAAGGTAGTTGACAACATAATTACACTTAATTTTCGATAGAATTAAGAGAATGAGAGATCATTTCTTACATTGTTTGTAGAAGTCCTGGATGTTTGCAGATTTCCTGGATGTTAGGAAAAAGTTCTTTCCAGTGAGGGTGGTGAGACACTGGCACAGGTTGCCCAGGGAGGTTGTGGATGCTCCCTTCCCAGAGGTGTTCAGGTTGGAGGAGGCCTTGAGTGACCTGTACTAGTGGGAGGTGTCCCTGCCTATGGCAGGGGGTTGGAACTAAATGACCTTTGAGATCACTTCCAACCTTAACCATTCTATGATTCTATAAGATATATTGTTTTCCACAAGATGCTTCACTCCTTTTCAGTCTCCATGATGCTGGAATTAATTTCTTTCCCCCCCAAAAAAACAACCATAAGCCTTTTATTTGTCCAGGCATCCAAGGAGCAAGTGCAGTATAGTAGCATCAGATCCTGGTGTCCATCTCAGATGGCTTTGACTCTGGAGGGACCTTAGAGCTGCATTCCAGTACCTGAAGGGATGCTACAGGAAGGCTGCAGAGGGACTTTTCCTAAGGGTGTCTAGAGACAGGACAAGGGGGAATAGTTTGAACCTGAGGGAGAGCAGGGTTAGACTGGAGCTGAGGCAAAAAGTTCTCCAGTACAAGGAGGGTGAGACTCTGGAATAGGTTGCCCATGGAGGCTATGGATGCCTCCTCCCTGTGGGTGTTCAAGGCCAGGTTGGATGCGGCCTTGAGCAACTGAGTCTAGCTAAGAGGTGTCCCTGCCCATGGCAGGGAGGTTGGAGTAGATAACCTCTGAGGTCACTTCCAACCTGAGCCATTCTGTGATTGGTGCTACCATATCAGTTTGATGCCTTCAGCTGGGCTGCTGGTTTTATATCATGGCACATTAGATATTTGTAGTGGGACCATTGTCTGTACTGGTGATCTGCTGCACACTCCACACGTGTGGGTTGAGGTGTAGTGCTTTGTGTGCAAACCCTGTCAATCATCTCTTACAGCCAACTTCAAACGTCAATGTGCTGTCACAGCCTCTTGAGTAAGACCTTAAGGTCAACTGGAAAGAACGTCCTCCTAACATCCAGTCTAAATCTCCCCTCTGCCAGTTGAAGCCCATTGCCCCTTGTCCTGTCGTTGCAGGACCTTGTTAATAATCCCTCCCCAGCCTTCCTGTAGGCCCCTTCAGATCCTGGCAGGCTACTCTCAGGTCTCCTGGAAGCCTTCTCTTCTCCAGGCTGCAGAGCCCCAACTCTCTCAGCCTGTCCTCGTAGGAGAGCTGCTGCAGCCCTCTGAGCATCCTCGTGGCCCTCCTCTGGACCTGCTCCAACACTTCCATGTCCTTCCTAATGATGAAGCTGCTGAAGGGTCTGGAGGACAGGTCTGGTGAGAAGCATTTTAAAAAACTTGGGTTGTTTAGCCTGGAGAAAAGGAGGCTCAGGGGAGACCTTCTACAGCTCCCTGAAAGAAGGTTGGAGCCAGGTGAAGGTTGGTCCCTTTTCCCTATTAACAAGTGACAGGACAAGAGGAAATGGCCTCAGGTTGCACTAATGGAGGTTAAGGTTGGATATGAGAAGAAACTCCTTTACTGAAAGGGTTCTCAAACACTGGAACAGGCTTCCCATCGAAGTGGTTGAATTCCCATCCCTGAAGGTGTTGAAAAGAGGCAGAGATATGCTGCTGAGGGCCATTGTTTAGCACTAGCCTTGGCAGAATTAGAGACTGGTTGGACTGAATGATCTTGGAAGTGTTTTCCAACTGAAACAATTCTATGATGATGCCAGAAAGTTTCTGAAGTGCTCTTCTACACAGAGGAGTTGTAGTTTGGGTATGTTCTTTACAGGTGTGCTTGCCCTGTGGAGACCCCAGGTGCTTGTCCAAGTGTCTGCTCTGTGTCCTGATGTTTCACTCACAGAATCACCAAACAGTTGAGTTTGAAAAGGACTTCAGGATGCCTCTTGCTCAAAACAAGATCAGCTATGAGATCAGACCACTCCAGGTGGTTTTTCACGCTGAGTCTTCCATCCCACTGACTTTCCTGTCCCCTCCCTTCGTTAGCAGTTTTCACTTAGTGAAAGGCTTTTCACCAAACTGGCAGATGAGTAGGACAAGAAAGGTTGAGTGTATGATCATAGAATCATAGAATGGTAAGGTTGGAAGGGACCTCAAGGATCATCTAGTTCCAACCCCCTGCCATAGGCAGGGACACCTCCCACTAGCACAGGGCACTCAAGGCCTCCTCCAACCTGGCCTTGAACACCTCCAGGGAGGGAGCTTCCACAACCTCCCTGGGCAACCTGTTGCAGTGCCTCACTACCCTCACTGTAAAAAACTTCCTCCTGACATCTAGTCTAAATCTTCCCTCTGCCAGTTTAAAGAGGTGTTAATGATGCTGTACAGCAATTTATAAGCACAGTGAGTATTGCACCAATGTTCCATCATATTCAGCCTTTCAGTTTAGGCCAGCCCTGTGAGCTCTGTCAAGCCCTGACAGAGCAGTTGAGACTGGAGAACTTTGAGATCAACTGAGTCCAACTGCTCACACAGAGCTTGCAGTCCCACTGCTACTACTAAGCCACTGCCACTACTCTCCATGCCCTTCCTTTCTTCATCAGTGCCAAGCAACCTGCACTCTTACTGACGTTCTTTGTGCATTACAAATTCAGGTCCAGAAGCAAATCCAACACAGCTCACCCACTCTGGAAATGTGCACTGTTCTAAATTGAGCTTTGCAGATCTGTTCCCTTTGTGCTCTGGTTCTACTCTCTCCTTCTACCAACCTGTTGCAGATCCCAAGCCTCAGTCACAGTGTCATCTCACAGACGAGTTTCCGTGCGGAATACAAGTCCACAGGAGGTCCTGCTGTCTTCCAGAAGCCAGTCAAATTCCAGGTGGACATAACATACACAGAAGGGGGAGAGGCACAGAAGGAGAACGGGATCTATTCTGTCACTTTCACACTCTTATCAGGTAACCATGGCAATGCTTTGAAATGGGTGCAAGCTGGCTTTGTCCTTACTGATACAAAGGCCTACAAAGACAGCTCTGCCAGGGGAGAGAATGTAACTGTCTTGACCTCAGGGGAAAATTCAGGCAGGGGCAAGGAGGAACAAAACTGCTGTAATGGAAATGCTGGGAGGGAAGGAGATTCACTAAGAAGTGTGGTTGCTGCCACCATGATTAGTGCTGAAGTAGTGGCTCCATGCATCAGATTTGAATTATCTCCCTGTACTGTCACTGTGTTTCACTCCAAGGTTTCAGCTGGGCACTGTGAGGCTGCTGGTTTCTTCCTTCTGACAGAAACATACAGCCACCCTTTCCCTCTGGGTGGCTATGGAGGTTAACCCAAAGCCCTTCTTCTCTGTCTTTACAAAAGAAGCCCAGGAGCCATCCTTCCTCCTGTTAGGACAAGGGGCAGTGGGCACAAACCCGAACCTAGGAGGTTCCACCTGAACAGGAGGAGAAAATTCTTTGGTGTGAAGGTGCTGAAGCTGTGGAGCAGGCTGCCCAGAGAAGCTGTAGAGTCTCCTTCTGTGGAGAGCTTCCAAACCCTCCCATGTCATTGTGCTCCTGGGCAAGCTGCTGTGGGTGCCCCTGCTTTAACAGAGAAATTGGGCTGGATGACCTCCAGAGGTCCCTTCCAACCCCCACCCTGCTGGGATTCTGTGAAGTCCAGTCAGTACAGTCTTAGGGACAAGACTGAAGGGAAGGTGCTTGTGATCCTTCCCCTCCAGCCTGGGTGGTGTGAGTGTTTGCCTCCTACTCCTCTCACAGCCACCCGTGCCTCTTTTCTCCTCACAGGTCCAAGCCGTCGTTTTAAGAGGGTAGTAGAAACCATTCAGGCACAGTTGTTAAGCACACACGACCAGCCTTCAGTGCAGCAGTTATCAGGTGAGTAGTTTCTACTGTCGAGCACCTTGCTTCAGCAGAGACAGGCAGGTGAAGTGCCTCTCAGTAGCAGGAGGCTGAGGGAGGCCATCCCTCTGGTAACAGCGAGGAACGAGCTCCATTCAGACAGAGCAGTGTCTCGCCGCACCCACCCTGCTCCTCCCTCTGTCATTCCCGCTCCAGTGCTCCCGGCGCATTCCCCAGTTGAACTGCTTCTGCCCTCCTCCCGCCCAAAGAGCCATTTGCCCACTTCTCCATCAAAAGCTGCATCACCAATAGCTCTTCCAGATTTTCTCGGCTCCAAAATCTCCCAGAACAGGGATATGCTCTAGAACACACCTGAATTGCAACCCCATCAGGCACACTTCAGAAACCTCTGACTTCAGAACAAAGCTGAGAGCTACTTTCACACTTAGCAGCGTTTTCACACAGTCAGAAGGTGGCTAATAGATTCCAGTAGCACAATCAAATTCTTGGCCCAACACTCTGGTAGCACAAGTCATATACTGAGGTTCTGCAGAAGCTATATTTTGTCTGTCTTTAAAGTAAAAGTACCTCATGATGGTAACAGAAGCCTTCCACGTGTGACCTTGTGCAATGGCATCAATCTGAATCTGCAGGCAGCTTGAATTGATAGTGTAGCAGGTAGCCTCATGCCACCATTGCACTGCAAATGTTCACTCTGACACTAGTGGTGACACATACATGTAAAATATTGGTGTTAACTCTTCTGTCCTTTAAAAGGACAGAACAAAGAAGAAGATGGATGCTGGGAAGTTAAGCAAGCCTAACTATTGGGAGGGCTTCAAGGAAGGAAAAAAGGGGAGAAATGGAAAGAATGTACAGGAAGAAATACAAACAAGGCAGAGAGCAGAGGCTGCAGGGAGAAGACAAAGAGTTGGAAGTGGGAAGAACTTTCCCAGTGTATGATGACAAAAAGGTAGTAACTAAATATTCCACTAAGAGCCAAACTCCCAGTGTATGATGACAAAAAGGTAGTAACTAAATATTCCACATAAGAGCCCAACTCAGGGCTTGACCTTTGTGCTAACAAGCCAAGACAAAAGTAGGGGAGTGAAGCTGGCACTGTACCATGCAGTTAAATCCCAGATGTCCTTGGCTCATTGCACACATGGGTTACATCCCTCTGGTCTGACAGTGTGGCTTTAACAGCTGAAGATAAAGTAGCTCCATCTAGAAGAGTGAGAAGTGTGCTCAGCTCAGGACATACTGTTTTCCACTTTGCTTTTGCCCTCCAGCACTGTCTGACCTTCTGCCTGTTGGATTGCAAGGGTGCCAAGCAACAGGGGTTAATCCAGTAGGAGACAGGAGAAGTGAGGACACTACAGCTATGGTTGGTTCAGGTTTCTGCTGTCTGGACTTTGGAAATTAAATCAAACTCAGGGAAGCAGCCAGAATTCTCTGCCAGCCCTTCCTCTGGGAAAATGCTGGGGCCATGCAGGGGTGAGGGGAATTATTAGCCGGAAAAGCATCCTTGAAGTCTAGTTCATAACACTCCTGCTGCATGAAGCATTCCTTGGTTTTAGGGAAAGAAGTGTGCCCTAGGTCTCTGAGAAAAGTAAATAACACAGTGTTCTCCCTTAACTTCTTCACCCTAGCATGTGCTAGCTGCTGAGGCTCTCTGGAAGGACTTGGGCCCTATTGCAAGCTTGCATGTGAAGCAAGCTGTGTCCCTAAGGAAGTCCTGTTAACAACAGTAATAAAAACCAACTCACCTGACTGAGGCTCAGGGAGATGTTTAGGGCAAACTGCGCTGTGAGAAATGTATCTCAGAGTTTTGCTCTGCTTTTGAAATGGAGAAATCATATTACAGACACAGAATCTTTCCCCTGCTGCCTAAAGCCATGTGAGAGCATGTTGTTCTAGCAGGGAAAACCCAACCAGGGTGAAACTGATAACTCCACATGGAGGAAGCCCAAAGTAAATGGTCTTTGGAAGCTTTAAAAAGAGATTTCCCTCAGCTAGAGAGTTGTCCAGGCAAGGTGGCTCAGGATTGACAGGATGCCAAACTGTCCTGTATCATATCACCTGACCTGAGCAGAAATAGGCAGGTCTCTTGAAAAAGAGAGGAGTAATTCAGGATGGAGAATGTAGGTTGAAGAAGAGGAGAAGGAAGGAGAGGAAAAAATGGTTGTTCCCAAAAGGGACAAGCCTGTGCCCCAAAATAGGGAGATCCTCTGTGTTCCCATCCCCCAGGCAGTGAGAGAGTAAGGGGAAATCAGGGGGACAGCAGGAGCTGACATTCAGCACCCAGCTGGGTGCTGTGCTTGGGGAGGTGAGTGCAAGAGCCACCTAGGAATTACCATGGAACTACTCAGCATTTCTCACTAGAAAGAGGGCAAAAGTCTTCTCTGTTTCTCCTCTTCTCCCATATTCCCAGCCCTGAACACCTCACAGGAATGCTGGTGGCTGGACTGGTTGATGGTTTGAGGGCACTGCATACCCAAGGCACCGCTGCAGCAGAACGAGCTCACAGCTCCCTTTGGCTCTCTGGGGACACTGCTGCCTCTGACTAGCAATACTGGCCCAGCACTGGAGCTTTCCCTAGCTCCCTGTGCACACACACATCCTCTCTGGGGTTGTCTCCCTCAGATGCCAATACAGGAGGGATGGTGAAAACCATCTGTGAAAGGTGGATGGAAAGGGAGGGCTGCAGAAAGGGTTCACGTGTAAATAAAGCAGACCAGCAGGGCACAGCAGCACAGGGCACTGGGAGTCTCTCTCTCTCCTGCCCCTCTTTGATCCTTGTGCAGCATGCCAGCCTGCCAAGCCGGCTTGCCTGGGTTTCAGAACTTTCCTCTTTCTCATTTCCTCCAGCTCACTCCAGTGTTTGTAGATGTTGTGTTGCCCATGCATCTCTGTGTGTGTGTACGTGAGCCCAAAACCTACCTGATTGAGGCAGGTGTGTTTCTGTGTCACACTTACAATCTCCCTCCTCCCTGGATCCCCCTTTGTTCACTTCCATTTGTACTTCCCAAGGCTGGTTGTGCTTATTTCTCCTGGAGCAGAGAGTAGCTTCCCTCCCTTAGCTGAGTAAGTGTGCAAACAAATGAAAGCTATCCCAAAAGCTAATGCTGTATTTCTAAACTCCACTCTCCAGTTGGCCCAGTTTAGTGCAGCAAATCAATCTCATACAACCTTAGGACATTAAATCCTCTGTGCTAAGTTAATACTAGGTCTGCAGACCCATGACTGGCATAGTCAGGGATTGACTGATCATTTCTTCTTCCCAATGAAAACAGTGGAAGCCATGTGCCAGTGAAGGCATGTCCTCACCCAATGTAAGACCTGGGGGTCTCCTCACTGAAGCAGGTTCTGAATGTGAGTTACTTGCAGGTGGTCATCTTCCCCTGAGTGTCATTACAGGGAAGCTGGACAGCTCTCTGGAATAGGAATCTTCATGAGGATTGCTAAGGAGGAATTACAGCAGGGTCAGGAAAGCTCTGACCTGGAAGTGGTGAGAGTGAGGTCGTTTTAGGACAGGTTCTGTACACTTAGGCTGCTGTTACATCTTGTGTGGCTGCTGATGGAGACAGAGCTCTGATCTGAACCAAGGTAGCTGTCCATGTGTTGTTGTTCCTGGTATAACCAAGCCTGTGAGGCCCAGTGAGGCCATGAAAGTCAGTCCCTTTTGGATCAAGAGTGAGTATTGCTGTTTGTGAGAGCAGCTGGCCTCGACTCTCATCCATGTTTGGCTCTGGCCAGGAGCCTTGCACTGAGAATCTCTGCTTAGGTAGTCCCTGGGCAGGACTGCCTTTTGGTGGGATAAAAGAATCTCTCTCCATGGAGGATGATATCTCAGCTTTGTGCCTTTGTTTCAGCCCGATACTCCTTCCATTAAATCATAATCTGCTTTCCTCTAGTGCCTCTGCACAAAAGAGGCACAGAAACAGCTGGTGAATAGGGACATGCAAAAGCCATCTGTGATCATTCACAGAGTATCAGTTTTTATTTCCCTAATATTTCCTTGCCTCTTTGAGCTTTGGTTTTAAGTGTGGGATGATGAATATTCTTATTTTTTCCCATTTGCCCCTGTTCTGGGCAATCAGCAATACTGAAATAGCCTTTGTATCTTCTCTGTAAGAGGTTTTCTGTTCCTTTGTTTTAATCACATTCAGATTTTAACCAGTAGCATCTCAAAGTTCAGAGTATCTCAGTGTTACTGTTGGAAATGCCTTTCATCAGCATAGACAAGACCACATCCAGCTTCAGAGGAGGGCAGTGCAAGTTCTCGTGGTGTGAATCTTCTCTGTATGCACCCAAACTCTCTTACTGCTCTGGCATGCACCTCAAAAAGCCAAACGTGTTCTTGTGACTCCAAAAGCTTTGCTAGAGTATTGATGTGTGAGTTCTGGGTGTTGAGAGTATTGATGTGTGAGTTCTGCCTGTTCATCTTCAAGGTTCACAGGAGCTGTAGGTTGGCTATTTTGCTACCAAAAAAAAAAAAAAAATAGTAAGGAACTTTGAGTTTCCAAATGCAGGAAGGATTTTATATCAAGACAAGAGAAGGGAGCAAACAAAGTGCTTTGCAGCTGGAAGTTTAACTTGCAGACTCAAACCAGGGCTGTGCAAATGCTGGGATCCAAGTCAGCTCTATCCAGGGTTCATCCAGGTCCCAGGTTTGTCTTGTTTCTTGCACTCTTGATGTCTTACTGCTTTTGCAGTGCCTGGAACAAACACTTCACCTTGCCATCATGGTTCTCATCTGCAGAAGCTGCTGTGTAATGCCTGGTTGGATGGGCAGAAAACTGGGGGGGTTTTGAGTGTTTTTTTCCCTAAACAGCTTTAGTATTCTTCCTGAGCAACCTTCATTAAAATTAACTGAGTAGTCCTAAAATCAAGCCTGTAGAAAATAAGCCCAGGCTCTCCTGGGTTTTGATAGAAGGACAGTGAATTTCAAATAAGCACCCAAGCACCGGGGAATTCCCATCTAAGTGCTAAGTGCCTTGGACCAGAGGAACTGCTGCCCCCCTCGGCACCATCTCCCTTAACAGGGGGAGCGTTTACTGGAGACTGTGAGCTTCTGGCAGGAGATGCTCAGTGCTGTCTGGGGCCTAGCCCTGAATTTGGAGATCTCAGAGGAGCAGCTGTGTGGATGGGATTTGCTGGGCTGGGATGAGTCCCAGTCTCAGAGGTATCAGAAGCATCAGGACGCAGGCAGCTTGCTTGTGAAATGCGTGTGGGGCAGAAACACAAGAAGAAAGGAAATCAGGAAAGAAACTTCAGCAGAACACTGGAATTTTTGTTTTATGGATTCAGAGCTTGTTTGGCCTTTCAAAGGAAGGTCTGATTGTAACCAAAACCTTTGACATCTGTTAATGAACTGAATTTGGTATCGTATATAAAAGAGCCTTGGTCAGATCCAACATGTAAGTGACTGCCAGCACCCTCTGTGAAACAAGGACTTGCCTTATCATCAGAAGCATTGGGATCTGACACTGCCACTGTGCTTTAGTTAGAAAATTAACCAGCACACATTAAATTGCTGTTAAGTGACCCATCAATGCTTCCCAGACAGCTGAAGGCCTCCAGACCCTGGCTTTAGTCACCCCACACAGCACTTGGATCTCACAGTCCCTGGATGATGGAGTATACATACATACATACAATGGTAAGGTTGGAAGGGACCTCAAGGATCATCCAGTTCCAAACCCCTGCCATAGGCAGGGACACCTCCCACTAGTACAGGTCACTCAAGGCCTCCTCCAACCTGGCCTTGAACACTTCCAGGGAGGGAGCAGCCACAGCCTCCCTGGGCAACCTGTGCCAGTGTCTCACCACCCTCACTGGAAAGAACTTCCTCCTGACATCCAGTCTAAATCTCCCCTCTGCCAGTTCAAACCCATTGCCCCTTGTCCTGGCATTGCAAGACCTTGTCAATAGTCCCTCCCCAGCCTTCCTGTAGCCCCCTTCAGATACTGGAAGGCTACTCTAAGGTCTCCTGGAAGCCTTCTCTTCTCTAGGCTGCAGAGCCCCAACTCTCTCAGCCTGTCCTCACAGCAGAGCTGCTGCAGCCCTCTCAGCATCTTGGTGGCCTCCTCTGGACCTGCTCCAACACTTCCATGTCCTTCCTGTGCTGGGGGCTCCAGAACTGCACACAGGACTGCAGGTGGGGTCTGAGGAGAGCAGAGCAAAGGGGCAGAATCCCCTCCCTTGCCCTGCTGCCCACACTGCTCTTGCTGCAGCCCAGCACACAGTTGCTGTCTGGGCTGCACTCACACTGCAGCCTCAGGTTGAGCTTTTCATCAACCCAGACCCCCAGGTCCTTCTCCTCAGGGCTGCTCTCAGCCATTCACCACCCAGCCTGGAATTGTGCCCATGAGTATTACCCACAAGCAGCAGCTGACTCCCAAGAGGCTCAGGCTTTTTAATTAGAAGGAAAGTTCTACTTTAAAATGATGAAATATCTTCTCCTAGAGATTATTTACTAAAGCAGATATTTAAACAGGATAGAAATGAAAGAAGCATTAAAATCACTATTCTAACAGAGAAGCTCTGGGTGTCTTTCAGGCAATGCAATGTGAGCTGCTGGTTTCTGGTGTGCTCATTTTTTGCAGTGCCTTAGGACTGGGTGGGGAGAAACATCGTCATTGTGTCTGGGAAAGGCATTGCAGATAAAGAGAAATCTCTGTGCAGTTCCTGGGACTGGCCATGGCAATAGAGAGAATGCAAATGATCACAGAAACATTCAGGCTGGCAAAGCCCCTCAGGATCACCAAGTCCAACCATTAACCCTACTCTGTAAGGTGCACCCTAAACCACAGCCCCAAGCACCACATCCAAACCACTTTTAAACACATCCAGGGTCGGTGACTCCACCACCTCCCTGCCCAACCCATCCCAGTGCCTGACCACTCTTGCTGGGAAAAAAGTTTTCCTAATATCCAGTCTAAAGCTAACCTGCTGCAGCTTGAGGCAATTCCCTCTTGTTCTGTCACTGTTTACCTGTGAGAAGAGAGCAGCAGCAACCTCTCCAGAATTTCCCTTCAGGTAGCTGTAGACAGCAATGAGGTCTGCCCTCAGCCTCCTCTTTTTCAAACTAACCATTCCCAGCTCCTTCAGTTGCTCCTTATAAGAGTTATTCTCCAGGCCCTTCCCCAGCTTTCTTGCCCTCCTCTGCACTGGCTCCAGCACCTCCACATCCCTCTTGTAATGAGGAGCCCAAAACTGAACACAACACTCGAGGTGTGGTCTCACCAGAGCAGAGTCCAAGGGGACAATCCCCTCCCTGCTCCTGCTGGCCACAGCATTTCTGATTCCAGCCAGGATGCCATTGGCTTTCTTTGCCACCTGGGCACACTGCTGGCTCATATTGATAAGTTATGCTTAAGTGTTTTAAGAAAGACAAATTGGATTTGTTAGTGTTGCTTTGATGTTCTCCCACAGTCTTAGATTCAAGAAAGGGTTTGTGGCTTTTCCTATCCATCCATCCCAGTTCTAGAACCTGCAAGTGTAGTATTTCAGGGACATAAATGAGGTACAGATGTTGAGCTGGCACCAAGCCTGTGTTGGGGTTCGGTTTTCCTGTGGTGGATCTGTCCAGTTTGTATTCTCCTCACACAATTAATGTGTGCAGCCCTGGTACACCATTAGCTTTAAATGGGATCCTGAAAAGAGCTGTGCTGACTGCTGGGGACTCAGGAGAAAGACAGCATTCTGAGCTATGAACTGAAGGAAATCTGATTATTTGGAATTTGTTCACATTTTAGGAGAGTCTTAGCAAACCAGCCACAGCTTTACTCTGACCTAGTCCAAATACTCCCATTTTGTTTCCATACTGCTAATCACTGTGGGACCAGTCTGGATACACCTGAGAGGAAAATTCCAGGTGCTGGAGGTCACATTTGAGGCTTTTCTTGCTCTCCTGTGTTTTGTCAAAATCCTACTTCTGCTGATGTGTGAGCTCTGAGCTCTACCACTATAGGTCTGTAGTACAGTATCACAGAACCTTAGAGGTTTGAAGGGGCCTCCAGAGATCAAGTCCAATCCCCCTGCCAAGGCAGGATCACCCAGGGGAGTTCACACAGGAATGCATCCAGAAAGTCTCCAGAGAAGGAGACTCCACAACCTCTCTGGGCAGCCTGCTCCAGGGCTCTGTCAGCCTCACTGTAAAGAAGTTTCTCCTCATGTGGAGGCAAAACCTTCTATACTGAAGTTTGTATTCATTGTTCCTTGTCATGCTACTGTGCACTACCAAAAAGAGCTTGGCCCCCTCCACTTGACCCCCACCCCTCAGATATTTGTACACATTGCTCAGATCCCCTCTCAGCCTTCTGTTCTCCACACTAACCAGCCCCAGGGCTCTCAGCCTCTTTCCACAGGGGAGATGCTCAAGTTCCCCAAGCATCCTAATGGCTCTCCACTGGACTCTCTCCAGCAGGTCCCTGTCTCTCCTGAACTGGGGAGCCCAAAACTGGACACAGTATTCCAGATGTGGTCTCACTAGGGCAGAATAGAAGTGGAGAAGAACCTTCCTAGCCCTGCTGGCCACACTTTTCCTGATGCCCCCCAGGATGCCATTGGCTCTCTTGGCCACCAGGGCACTTTGCTGTGCCCATGCAGAACTTGCTGCCCACTCCAAGGTCTTTCTCCACGAAGCTGCTTTCCAGCAGGGCATACCCCAATTTGTACTTGTGCCTGTTGTTATTCCTCCCCAGATGCAGGACCTTGCACTTGTCCTTACTGAACTTCATGTGGTTGAAGTACACTGAGGTACAACAAGGTGTAGGTGACTCAGAGGGGTCTGGACAGGAGCCACTAAAATGCAAGAGACAACAAACTTCTCCAAGTTATTGAAGAGAAAAAAGGTGGTACAGGCTTATGACTGTGACTTCTGGTTGTTAGCTGAGTCAGCAGCTGTGGGCGCTTCCTAAACCTGCTAAGGATCTTCAGGGTCATTTAGGGAGCTTAATCTGCCTAGCCAAAGAATTTCAAAAGCAGGGAAACTCCTGACGTTTCTGACACCTCTGGTTCCTGTTTTTCAATCCTCTCTTCTCCTTCACCTCCCTTCTCTTCCCCTTTCTCTTTCTCTTAGTCTTGTTCCTTCCTGAGAGATCTTCCATGGGTGTCATGTCCTATTGAGCCTGCCTCTAACCATAGGGATGAAGAGCACATAACTGCTGCTTAGATGCTTTGACCAGTGTCACAGGGCCAAGCCCCTGCCCTCTCCATGCTTTCCCAGATGATCTACACACTACAGGCCTGGTTGCATTAGAAAAAATATATATCCATGCTCTTCTAGCATGGGGTCAGCTTTCCCAAGCTTATCCAGCATCCCTTCCCCCTTTCTTGAAAGGACTTTTCTCAGTATTTAAGGGAAGGAATGCCAAAAAAATGACCCTTCCCTCTTCCCTGCAGATTTTCCAGCAAATAGGGAGGAGTTAGAGCTTCCTAGCAGTCAGGGATTTTCAGCATATGCCCAAGAAGCCATATCTTGAATACTCAAGTGTTCAGTGAGCAGCCTGGCAAGAGGAGATGTGAGGCTGAACTGAGTGCTCTAATGGTTAGCCACTTGCTCAGCAGCAAGTGCTCCACATTGCCCAGCACTCAGGGACACGACAGTTGAGGTCCCAAAAGCAATGGAATCTTGGCTAACAGCAGCAGGTTCCACGTGGAAGTGTCCAGCTGGGCTGGTCCTTTCTGCTTTAAAGCTGATGCACAGAGATCTGTCTGCTTATCACACCTGAGGAAGAAGCACACAGAGGCTGTGGCAATGGGAGCTGTACATGAAGTGGACATGCCTCAGGGCCAGATTCTGCCACCCTCTGCAGAAGTAATTCTGTTGCCTTTGAGAGCAAGAGGAGTAAGAGAGAGAGGCAGAGTCATGTAGAGAGCCTGGACATTACCCTTTGGGGTCTAGAAGCTGGTTTTGAGCTGTGTAAGGAGCCAGTGCTGCACTTCCTCCCTCTCTCCAGGTTTTGGAGATCACAGATCAGCTTGGCCAGGCAGTTCCTGGCTGTTGCAGGCTAACTTGCAAAGCTGGCCAGGTGCAACAAGGCTTTTAGTTTGCTAATGTGGTGGCAGAATGCTTCCCAGATCCCAGGTGTTCACCTGTGGCTGTGATGGAGAGATGAGTGGAGCAGTGGGACTGAAGCCACCTCCGCTCCCAGTCCCAGGACCGGGTTGGCACCGTCTGGCAGTGGGTGGCAGAATCTGGCCTGGGTTGTGTGAAGACCAAGATGTGTTTATGTTTCCTGCTTCAGGTAATGATGTGCTAAGTTACTACTTTATGCACAGAGGTATGGAAACCTTTTATTTTATGTTTTTCCCTCCCTCCCTCCTCTTTCCGTTCTATGCTCCAGACACCACTAACTGTATGGAGTTGATGACTGGCAGACTTTCCAAATGTGGTAAGAACTTCCTTCCCTTCTGCCTTTTCTCCTTCCCCAGCCCCTGCTGAGCAACGTGGCAATGCGCCGGCCTCTCCTTCCCGCCTCTTCCCCTCCCCTCTCCCTGCTCTCCCACGCTCTTCTCAAGACTGCCCACCCCCTGCCAGCCCAGTGTGCCCTTCACTGACCTGCTGGGCACGAGCACCTTCCCCTTACTCTGTTCCTCCCCATCCATGCACAGATGCACAGGCTCCACCACGGCTTTTCCCTTCATAGCACAAGTGTGTGGTGTTGCACTCGAGAAGTTCCCCCCCTCACTGTCACCCAGGCCAGTGATTTTCTTTTTTCTTCCCCGTGTTATTTCCCCTCTTTTGTTTACTTGCTGCCTTTGACTCATGGTTCTTCAGTCCCTTTTCTGCAGTGAATGCTGCCCTGCTAGCTGCTGGCTCCCTTGGGTTCCTGCTGTTTATTGAGACAGGATTGCAATGTTATTTTATTCCATTTTGCATCCACCCCCTTCTTCCCCTTACCTTGGGGTAAGACCCTTTTGAGTCTTGCATAAGACACACCTGATGATATCTGTCAGATAGCTGTCACAGTTGCAGTCCAGTCTTGGGGAAGGGTGTAGTGCCTGCAGCTGCAGGAGCAGTGAACTTCCTGGACATGCAGAATTTTATTAGGAATGAGATAAAACCCCTGAGTTTCCTGCAAAACTTGCAGAGCAGCTTGCTTGGGATTCCAGGAATTTTGGTTAGCTTGTCCCTTCTCTCCCTCCACACATGGACTATGTCCTTTCTTTCAATACCTGTGGCCCTGCTGGCTCCTCTGAATGCAAGAGTGGAAACACCCAAATATTCTAAGAGAGGTTTTTGTCTTAGTACTTCTATCTCTGAATCATAGAATTGTTTAGGTTGGAAAAGACCTTGAAAATTGTAGAAGGCATTGGGTTAGAAGGGACCTCTAAAGCTCATCTATTCCAACCCCCCTGCAGTGAGCAGGGACATCTACAGTGAGAGCAGATTGGTCAAGTCCCCATGAAGCCTTGAATGTTTCCAGGGATGGACCTCAACCACCTCCCTGGGCAACCTGTTCCTGTGTTTCACCACCCTCATAGCCAAGAACTTCTTCCTATTGTCCAATCTAAATCTACTCTTCTCTAGTTCAAAGCCATTGTCCCTCATCTTGCCACGACAAGCCCTTGTAAAAAGTCCCTCCCCAGCTTTCTTGTAGCCCCCTTAAAGTACAGGAAGGCTGCTTTAAGGTCTCCCTGGAGCCTTCTCTTCTCCAAGCTGAGCCCCAACTCTCTCCCCCTCTCTTCATAGCAGAGCTGCTCCAGTCCTCTGATCGTTTTTGTGGCCCTCCTCTGGACCAGCTCCATCAGGTTCATTTCTTTCTTGTGTTGAGATCATTGAATCCATCCCTTAACCCAGCACTGCCAGGTCACCACTAAACCATGTCCCTCAGCACCACACCTGCACAGCTTTTACATCTCTTGTACAGAAAGATTCTGTGCAGGAGAACTCTGTTCTCTTTAGGTTTCCTGCCTGGTACCTAGGGTGAATTCAGAGATCTCACTGAAAGGGAACCTGAGCTGCTGAGTAAGCCATCACTGAGCTCTCCAGCTGGACCTGTGACTCCTGTGTCATCTCCTTGTAAAGGAGGGTTGTTCTGGAGTTGTTGTGGGGTCTGGAACAAAGGGAAGTTGTCACAGTGGAGATAATATTAGGGTTATGTATGTGTGACAGAGGCAGTTTTGGGGCCCATTTCCTAGTTTTCAGATGGTCTTTCCTTTGCTCTGTAAGGATTTCTTTGGATTTCTTACTTGAGTGTTCTGGGGGTTACCATTTCTGATAACCTCATGAAGGCTGATTGATCCCAGGCTCACAGGATGTCAGGGGTTGGGAGAGACCCAAAGAGATCATCCAGTCCAACCCCCCTGCCAGAGCAGGACCAGACAATCTAGCTCAGGTCACACAGGAACACATCCTGACAGGCCTTGAAAGGCTCCAGAGAAGGAGACTCCACAACCTCTCTGGGCAGCCTGTGCCAGGGCTCTGGGACCCTTACAGTAAAGAAGTTCCCCCTTGTGTTGAGGTGATTGAGGTTGCAGGCAGACCTCCAGCTTCTTCTTGAAGGTGTCAGACAGCACATCCCTCTTCTCCCTCAGTCTTTTCCTTCTTCCTTGGATCTGGCACTCAGATGATAATTAAGTGTGGCAGTGCTGGCTCTAGTGACTGCTCACAAGACAACTGAGCAGTGCAGATAAGCAGCCAGTGCCCTGCCCTCTCTAGAGAGCATCACCACTCACTCCCAGCTCAGGCAGGCTCCCCAGCTGCCACTGTGTCAGCATCAATCCAGCAAGGGACAAAGAGGAGAAGGTGAAGGCCAGCAGGGAGACTGCTTTTTGGCAGCTACAGCACAGACAGAAGGCAAACACATCTCCAGGGAAGAGAAAGGGTGGGCTGTAGGGGGTTAATGGTGCTGCTTCCTTTAAACCACATTCTTTTGGGCCTGCTCACACACAGCATCAGCTGTGGTGACTGCACCAGGCTGAATTCCACCATCCTAGGGGAGTGAAGAGCTATTTCACGGGCAGGAGAGCTCAGCCATGCCTGAGACAGGGAATGATGCCAGCACATAGCCTCTTGTTGGCAAACTCTCCTCTATGGCTCTGAGGAGAGGGAACGCCCTGTGAAGCCACCACAGTGTTCATCTGGTAACCACAAATAGAGTGAGAGTCACAGAACTGTTTGGGTTGGAAAAGCCCTCTGAAATCATTGAATCCAACCATCAGCCCAACACCACCTGGCCATTAAACCATGGCTCCAAGTGCCATGCCCACAGGTTTCTTGTACACCTCCAGGGATGGGGACTCCACCACCTCCCTGGGCAGTCTGTTCCAGTGCCTGACCACTCTTGCAGCAAAAACATTTTTCCTAATATCCAAAGAAGATGTTTGTTGTTTGGTTTTGGTTTTTTACCTCATCGTTGTTCTCTACTCTGAGAATGAGCACAGGAGATTGTTCTTGCGAAAGGATTAACTCTGGAGTAGGAAGAGCTCACCAGAGGCTTTGTGCCTGGCTCAGATGTGTTAAAGCTCTGGTGGGAATGAGGAATAGCTTTTCACCCACTGTAAACCATTAGATGTTGTCATTAGCAGCAAGGCACATCTATTTAGGCTTTCAAAGATGCTGAGTTGCTGATGAAGGGTCTGGAGAACAGGTCTGGTGAGGAGCAGCTGAGGGAACCAGAGTTGTCCAACCTGGAGAAAAGGAGGCTGAGGGAAGACCTCATTGCTCTCTACAACTCCCTGAAAAGTGGTCAGAGTAAGGTGGGGGTTGGGCTCTTCTCCCTTGTGTCAGGTGATAGAAGGAGAGGAAATGTCCTCATATTGCACCAGGGAAGGTTTAGGTTGGATAATAGGAAATATTTCTTTGCTGCAAGAGTGGTCAGGCATTGGAACAGGCTGCCCAAGGAGGTGGTGGAGTCACCATCTCTGGAGGTGTTCAAGAAACCTGTGGCCATGGCACTTTGGGCCATGGTTTAATGGCTGTGGTGGTGTTAGGTTGAAGGCACCTTGCAGCCAAAACAGTTGTGTGAGTCTGTGCTTCAAATGCTGCCTCATCTCCTGCCAGCCAGGGTCATCTGGCTGAGAAGTGGTTTTGCTTAGCTGTTGGCATGGAGAAAGAGGTGAACTTTGGCCAGCAGAGGTGTGCCATTGGAGCTCCCAGTGTCCACATGATCTTGTGTCAGCCCTGCCTTGCACACCACACAACTGCTGCCAACCCTTAGACTGCACAGGATAAGGAAAGAATTTGGCTCACAATGAAGCTGAAATGCCCATTGGGGTGGAACTTCTTCTTTTACATTCCCCCCCTCCTTGCAGCAGGGGAATGGGCACTTCCTAGCCTTTCCTTACTCAGAAAGGCTGAACTGGTTTCCATGAAGCCTCTCCTGTCTGTTCAGAAGATTAGATTTAGAATCATAGAATGGTAAGGTTGGAAGGGACCTCAAGGATCATCTAATTCCAACTCCCTGCCATAGGCAGGGACACCTCCCACTAGCACAGGGCACTCAAGGCCTCCTCCAACCTGGCCTTCAACACCTCCAGAGAGGGAGCAGCCACAACCTCCCTGGGCAGGCTGTGCCAGTGCCATTTACCTTGTAGCAGTTAAAGCCTTTACATTGCTAATGCAGCTGTCCCCTGCAAACTGCCTGTGGGTGTGATACCTCCCGGCTTAGCTCATCTATTCCTTGTGTGTATTCAGAGCCAAAGCAGTTTAATGACAAATAAGCCTCACCACTTTATGTGCTGCTGTTAAGCCTTACAAAATCAACACAGCTGTAAAAGAAGAAGCTGGATTCTCTTTCATTTGAGGCAGGACTGAGAAGGCAGGTTTTTTACCATCTAATCTGGTATTTATGTCTATCTCACCAAGGAGCAGGCTGTATAAATGACAGTGAGGTTCTAATAAGTTCTGCAGGGTCTTTATCTTAAAAACATCAATCAAGATATTACACAAAACTGGAAGGCCCCCAGCTTCAACCCCAGAGCTGAGACTTAGAAAGCAAGTGTCATCATAGATGGAGCATGTTGGATCTGAGGCCAGTGGTGCACACCACACAGAAACCCATGGTGGCATTCCAGTGGTCCTTGTTCAGCAAGGAGTTGGCCTTTACAAGCCTTTATGACTTTTAATCCTTCAAATACTGGTGGGACAGCTTCTTTGGGTGGTTGACTGGTAATAAAGCTTGTGTATAGCCTTTGATAGCTCCTTTTCCCTGCCACCCCCAGTGTATCAGAGTCTTCAGTAAGTATGTTTCACTGAGGAGCTCTGCAAAGCCTTTCTTGCTCTTGACTTTGCTTTCAAGAGACACCTAGGCAGCCTGTAAACTTCCCAATATCCACACTGTAGCTGTCTGGGGCTGAGTTTTCTTTCCAAGTGAGACACTCTTTCCCTATTTTCCATCCCTCATGACTTTCCATCTCAGGGAAGTTCCATCAGTGGCACTTAGCATCATAGAATCAGTCAGGGTTGGAAGGGACTACAAGGATCACCCAGTTCCAAGCCCCCTGCCTTGGGCAGGGACAGCCTACCCTAGATCAGGCTGGCCAGAGCCTCATCCAGCCTGGCCTTAGACACCTCCAGGGATGGGGCCTCAACCATCTCCCTGGGCAACCCATTCCAGGCTCTCACCACTCTCATGGTGAAGAACTTCCTCCTCACATCCAGGCTGAATCATGGAACTGGGCAGTGATGGGAGGAGGAAAAGGTCAGCACATCTAACATCTCATCTTCTTGTGCTAGGCACTGCACAAGCCAAGGTTTCTGCAGAGTCTTAGACCATAACCCTGTGACAACAGGCTGCCCAGAACACCTTTGTGTTTGTTCTTCAGTGTCCTGTGCTGCCACTTACAATTCAAAACTTTCGTTCCTAGCACCACTTAGACAAAAAGCTTTACCAGTCCTTGTGTGTGTACTGTCAACAAAGTGATCTGATCAAAGCAGAAGCACAGCAAATCCATTTGCCTTTCCTATCTTTCCAATGCAGCTTGCTCAAATCTCTTGCTTCCAGTGCCCAAGACATGACAGAGCTTCCTGTTCAGAGCCATCTGATCTTGGCCTCCACTGCCACTCATCCTCAGTGCAACTGCACTCCAGTAAAGGCTTCCCTTCCTAGCTCCTTGCAGTCACAGTTAGATTCACCAAGGCACGAGGCCATGTCAGTACAGAAACCCATGGTGGCATTCCAGTGGTCCTTGTTCAGGAAGGAGTTGGCCTTTACAAACCTTAGTGGCTTATAATCCTTCAGATTCTGGTGGGAGAGCTTCTTTGGGTGGTTGACTGGTAATAAAGCTGGTGCATAGCCTTTGATTGCTCCTTTTCCCTGCCACCCCCAGTATCTCTTCCTAGCTCCTTGCAGTCACAGTTAGATTCACCAAGGCATGAGGCCATGTCAGTACCATGCCAAGCTACCTGAGATCTTTAGGAGACATTTTATAGTTTAAAACTTGTTACATCTCTCATTTGGGTTGCACTTGGAGCAGGTGGCTTTGCGAGGGCTGATTTCCAGGCTGTTGGTAGCAGCAAGTATCTGGATGTGGTGCTCTTGGAAGTGCTCCTGATCCCTACTGGCATTAAGCAGAGTAATCTTGCTTCTCATGAAGTAGCTGCTTGATGGAAGAGGAGGTTGGTGATTTGCATGTAGAAAGTCATAACTGGTGACAGAAACACTGAGGCTGAAACCTAGAGCAAAAAAATGTGTGCTGCCCTCCCAGCTGAAAGTCTCTTCTCACCACTGTTCTGCTGGGAGGTAGTCAGAACAAGATGGTTTTTCTTAGCACCTCTGAAAGACCTGCTGGCTGCTGGTCTTTCTGAGCATGGCTTCTGCCTAAATTGTGACCCAAATGAGAGATGAAAGGAAGGTGACCCACCTGAAGGATCACACATTCATTCATAATGGGTGGATCATGACATCTAAGCCAGATTTGCCAAAGAGTTCAAGCCAGGTTTCCCAGCTCCCCTTGTCCAGCTCTTCTCTGTTATCCCAGTGGATGGCTGATTCCCCCCATGCCATAGTCATAGCTCCTGTTGTGTTTTCTGTAGTGTTGAGGAGATACTTCTTTTCCAACTCATGACTGATGTCTTTTGCACTCTAGAAGGCAGCAACAAAAATTGACTCTAAAGATGAACCCAGATGTGTCAAACCATTTGGTACATGTCAGGTCCTGTCACAGAGTCACAGAGTGGCTCAGGTTGGAAGGGACACAGAATCACAGAATGTCAGTGGTTGGAAGGGACCCTGAAAGCTCATCCAGTCCAACCCCCCTGCAGAGCAGGATCACCTAGACTAAATCACACAGGAACACATCCAGTCAGGTCTTGAATAGCTCCAAAGAGGGAGCCTCCACAAGCCCCCTGGGCAGCCTGTTCCAGGGTTCTGTCACCCTCACAGGAAAAAAAATCCTCCTCATGTTTAAATGAAACTTCCTATGCCTCAGCTTCCACCACTGCCCCTTGTGCTGTCATTGGGCATCACCCAGCAGAGCCTGGCTCCAGCCTCCTGCCACTCACCTTTACATACTTACCAACATGAATGAGGTCACCTCTCAGTCTCCTGTTCTCCAAGCTGCAGAGCCCCAGCTCCCTCAGGCTCTTCTCTTAAGAGAGATGTTCCATTGCCTTAATCATCTTTGTGGCTCTGTGCTGGACTCTCTCAAGCAGCTCCATGTCCTTCTTGAATTTGGGGCCCCAGAACTGGACACAGTACTCCAGGTGTGGCCTCACCAGGGCAGAGTAGAGGGGCAGGAGAACCTCTCTTGGCCTACTAAGCACAGCCCTTTTAATAGCCCTTTGAGATCATCTACTCCAGTCTCCCTGCCATGGGCAGGGACACCTCTCAACTAGCCTCAGCTGCTCAGGGCCTCATCCAACCTGGCCTTGAACATCCCCAGGGAGGAGGCATACCTGGGTAGCCTGTTCCAGAGTCTCACCACTCTCTTGCTGAAGAACTTCTTCCTAAGATCCAGTCTAACCCTGCTCTCCTTCAGCTTCAAAGCATTCCCTCTTGTGCTGTCTCTAGACACTCTTATGAACATCCCTCTGCCGCCTTCCTGTAGGGTCCCTTCAGGTACTGGAAGGCAGCTCTAAGGTCCCCCTGGAGGCTTCTCTTTTCCAGGCTGAGCAAACCCAGATCCCTCAGCCTGTCCTCATAGCAGAGGTGCTCCAGCCCTGTCTTGACAGCTATGGCAGGATGTTTACTGTCCAATTCAAGACCTTTTGCTCTTTCTCTGTAATGCTACCCAATACAGAAAACAGATCTCGTTCAGTTAAGGCCACAGCACTTTATTTATGGCAGGCAGTGCTTCAGGACACTCCCTGTGAATAATTATACTAAGCTACATGTGAGATAGCCTGCCCTGAAAATTAAACTGAAAATTAAAGTAGATTTTGAAGCAATTGATTCAGAGGAAATGAAGAGGCAACATTTCACCAGCACACACAGGGTGTTTCTCTCCTTAGGAATGGGTCAGAGAACTTAAAACCCATCAGATCATACTTGAGCATCCATCTGTCAGGAAAGAACAAACTCATATTGCCAAGTGCCAATACATTCCTGACATTTTTATAGACAAAAAATTGGAAGGAAGCAGCGGAAGCTTCATAAGAGGATGGGAAGCAGCACTGACTGCAATCATCTGCTGTGGCTTTCTCAGTGTAGGTCGTCAGCTTCCCCTCCCAGCACATGCTTGTGCAAGCAGATCTTTGCAAAAGGACAGGCAGATACAAAGAATTCTTGGGCTGAGTCCTTGCCCAGAACAGCATGGTTCCACAACAGAATCTGGCATCTCTTCATCCCACCTCTCTCCTTGCCTGCTCTTTCAGTGCCACCAGCTGTCCAAACGAAAGTATGAATCGCCGCTCTCCGGCGTCCCGGCTCCTGTTTCAGCCTTGTGTGGCGGTGCTGGATTGGCCAGAGCTGCTCCTCACTCAGGGACACAGCTGGGCTTTGATTAACGACTCCTGCCTTAGCTCTGCAGAAGGTAGCAGCAAGGAAATGTGCCTCACCTCTTTGGGTCTTTGCCGCCTGTCTTGACTATTCTCTAACTCCTTACCCAAGGGCAGCGTGACTCAGTACCAGTGACAGGAGAGCTGACCTGGACCTCAGGATCTTCTCTCTGTGTGTTTGAGAGAGGGAGAGAGAAGACAGAGGCAGAATGACCATCTGGATGCATCTGGCTAATCACAAGCATTGGGCCACCCACCTGCAGAGGAGATGAAATGTTTAGGGCAGTAAGAACACGGATGGGTTGTAGAGCATTTCAATGTCAGCTTGGTTGGTCAGCTCTGCCCAGGTGTGCAGCCACTGTGTGGTGGGTTGAAGAACTTCCCCCTCTACTATTGAAGTTCACCAGACCAGCTCCAAGGGGTTGGAAGTAAGATAAAGCTACGTTTACAGCAAAGCTATGTTTACAAGCATGTATACACAATCTGTTTGCAAGTATTTACACTTCTATACAAACCAGAAATAATCCAGAAATCCACATTCCCTCCTGGACAAAGAAACTGCCTAGAAGGGACTCAAAGCCACCCTCTCCCTCTCTTTCCCAGACAGAAGACAAAACAACCAGCAAAGCTTACTTTGTTATCTGGAAATGTTTGCCAGGGTTAGTGGAAGAGATTAGAGAGAAGAGATCCCAATGCTCAGGAACAAAGAAGGCAAAAGAGAGACAAATTCTTTACACTTTGCCTTTTTCATCCCTTTTAGCAAACCCATGAATGATGCAGACTTGATCACAATTTTCTTTTTACTACCAATAATCTAATTTCTCTCATTATATTATTCCAATTAGCCCCCAACCAGCACACACTGGAAGTTCCCACTTCTGCTGGTAGCATGAACACCTGTGTGGCATATCTGAGTGGTTCCTGCCAGCAGTCTGTTTCTGCAAGCACTGCTTTCAGATGGTGCTTTCACTAGCAGAGTCTAAGGGCTCTGGAAAATAAGCTCTGTGGTTACCTTTGGTAGCCACTTTACCTTCCCCAGCTGTCCTTCAGGTGTCCTCCTAGGAAGCTGGAGTTGTTCTGTGGACTGTCTGTCTTCCTTATCTACTCCTAGACTGAAATGAAATCTAAACAGGAAACTAACTGGGGAAAACAAGAAATGGGCAAACCTGTACTGGTCAGTTTGTTGTGTCTTTTTTGTAAACCCAGTACAAACCACATCCACATCTCTTGAAAGCTTTCCTGACTTCCTGTGGTTTTAGACAAGTACCTGTCTTGGAATTTCTGCAGTTTCACTTCTAGGATGGGTTCACAGCAAGACACTGCAATAGCCTTTCTGTCCCACTTCTCCAGCCTAGAGGGAAGCCCTGTACAGCCAACTACTAAAGGAGCAACAAATTCCTTCTGTGGCTTTCAGTAGCTGGTGAGCTTGTGGAGGTGCCTCTCCTTTGTATTTGTCCAATGCTTAAGCTAGGAGCTCTTCAGCCTGGAGGAAAACCCCTCCATGAAATTACAATTAAGCAAAGAGGAATAGGCCACTTTTATCTTTCTGCTTTCCCTTTCACTGCCTGTACTCCTGGAGTGGGTTCTGTATTTTAAGTCTCCTGTTTCTGAAGACAGAAGGGACTCTGCCAACAGAAACCAAGCAAAAAATAGCTAAAAATGCCAAGCCTTAAGAAGGAAAGAGGGCTAGAACACTGTCAGAGTATCAAACTGGGTTTGAAAGGGACTGGACTGTCACCCATCAAGAGTGTTTCGCTGGTTGATGTGAAAGGAGTTAGATTTTTGTTGCATGATTCACTGAAGCCACAGCTGCCATCGAAATACAGAGCAAGCTGGGGATGGGAAGGGCAAGGGGTAAAGAGAAAACAATGGGTACAGGAAGGGAGACTCAGCAGCAGAGGCAGGCCAAAGACAGAAAGGATGTGAAAGCAACCAGGGAAGGAGTATGGGAAGTCAGGGTGGCTAAGGCTGTCTTTGTCTCCAGTAGAGACCTGGTTTTTTTCCCATTCACTTTCTCCCAAAGCTTAAGCTACAAATGCAGAAACACAGAATTTCTCAGGCTATACAGAAAGCAGAGGCAGAGGATAATCCCATGGATGACAGATTTGTTGTGTGCAGCTTCGTGTTCAGCACCGTAAGGATTAGTGCATTAAAAATACATAGACACGAGAGAGGGTTTTGCAGAAGGAAGTGCCTCAGGGTTTGCTTCCATTAAGTCAATGGGAATGGTGCTGTTGCTTCACTGAGTGAGGACCAAGCCCTTATCTGGCTGCCTTAAAATGTTACAAAACAGCAGGCTCGAATCAGTAACTGAAGCCTTCAGGCTTGCCCTGAAGCTGCATGTTCACCACCTCCTGTTATCGTCCTGTGGAGGACTCCGAGGGTCTTTGCAAGGTCAGGGCACAGTTTTTGTGAGATCAGGATCTTTGCAAGGTCAGAGTCTTTGCAAGGTCAGGGCACAGTTTTTGTCAGGTCAGGATCTTTGCAAGGTCAGAGTCTTTGCAAGGTCAGGGCACAGTTTGTGTGAGGTCAGAGCCTGCAAGGTCAGGGCACAGTTTGTGTGAGCTCAGAGCCTGCAAGGTCAGGGCACAGTTTGTGTGAGGTCAGAGTCTGCAAGGTCAGGGCACAGTTCGTGTGAAGTCAGAGTCTGCAAGGTCAGGGCACAGTTTTTGTGAGATCAGGATCTTTGCAAGGTCAGGGCACAGTTTTTGTGAGGTCAGAGTCTGCAAGGTCAGGGCACAGTT
>VWZE01015505.1:545170-566180 GCA_013396675.1 Eubucco bourcierii | reverse complement strand
AATTTTTAAAGACACAACTGGGGCAAAGACCTTTGACTTCTGCCCCCTCCCCCATCCCCTTTCCCCATTCCCCCAAAATGGGAGGGATTTATTTTTATTTTTCTCTGTTGGGTTTGGTTTTGGTTGTTTGTTTTTTTTTTCTTTTATAATTTTTATTTTGTTTGTTTGTTTGTTTATTTATTTGTTTTTCCCTTGTTCTGGAACTTTTTCTCTCTCGTATTGCTGTGTGCATGTCAGACACCGGGGGGTGATGGCTGGGGAGGGGGGGGGGCAAGGGGGCAGGAGAGGGGGGGAGGTTTAATTGCATGACATTGCTGTAAATTAGTCTCTTTTGCTTTCGTTGTCTTTCCTGCCTCCGCCCTCTCTCTACTTCTCCTCCGAGCTCCCCTCCCATCACCCCCGTCCTTCTTTTCCCTCTTTTCTCTTCCCTTGTGTATAGATTTTGATGCTTCTGTTACATTGTACCTCTACAAAAGGCTGGGATTTCAATACAAAATAATAATAATAATTTAAAAAAGAAAAAAAATAATAATAATTACCTATATCAGCAAAACCCATGCAGTACAAGCAGGAAGGGGATTTACTCACACAAGATATAAGAATAAATGAAAGCAATACCTCTTGTTATCCTTCCTATTTTGTACTTCGAAGACATACACACACACACACACACACACACACGCGCACACACACACATATACAGACACAAACTGACGTTATTTAATGGTTTAAAATGGACAAAAAGAAAAAAAAAATCTGATGTATCCCTTGTTAAATAACTGTGAGCAACTTTAGTTCAAAAAAAACCAATAAATTCATTCAGTAAAGACATCAGCTGCTGAGTGTCCTCTTTATGTTCGTGGATACAAACTTCTGCCGCGGTAAGTACAGCCTCTTGCCATTCTGCGCTTGGAGGAGCTGAAGGTGGCTGCCGATGGCATCCCGGGATGGAGCGAGAAACGTGTGGCCAGCAGGGCTGGGAAGGTTTTGCCCCTCTGCTCTGTCCTAGTGAGACCACATCTGGAATACTCTCTCCAGTTTTGGGCTCCCCGGGTCAAGAGAGACAGGGAGGAGCTGCTGGAGAGAGTCCAGTGGAGAGTCACGAGGGTGACTGGGGGACTTGGGCATCTCCCCTGTGGAGAGAGACTCAGAGTCCTGGGGATGTTTAGTCTGGAGAAGAGAAGGCTGAGAGGAGATATGAGCAATGTCTATCAATATTTGAGGGGTGGGTGTCAGAGATGTTTCTTTGTAGATCACAGGATGTCAGGGGTTGGAAGGGACCCAACGAGATCATCGAGTCTTTTTGGGTCCCTTCCAGCCCCTGGCATCTGACATCCTATGACCCTGCAAGTCCAGCCACCCCGTGCCAGAGCAGGACCATAATCTAGCTTAGGTCACAGAGAAACACATCCAGACAGGCCTTGAAACTCCAGAGAAGGAAACTTTACAACAGAAGTGTCAAGTTGCTGGGACCAACTTCTTTTTGGTGGTCTGCAGCAATAAGGAGCAAGAGCTACAAACTGGAACAGAGAAGGTTTCACCTCAACATGAGGAGAAACTTCTTTAGAGTGAGGGTGACAGAGCCCTGGAGCAGGCTGCCCAGGGTGGTCATGGAGTCTCCTTCTCTGGAGACTTTCCAAACCACCTGGATGCACTCCTGTGTAAACTCCCCTGGGTGATCCTGCTTTGGCAGGGAGGTTGGACTGGATCTCTGGAGGTTGCCTTCCAGCCCCTAATGTTTTATGGTTCTGTGATCAGAGCACCCTCCTGGCTGTGGAGTTCCTGTTATCTCCTGGTGGCGTTGGGGTCCCTCGTGCTGTGCCCAACACACTTTGCTCTCACAGCTCAGCTGCTCTGCATCCCAGCCAAGGACAGCTCAGCCCTGGTTCTGCACAGTAACATGTATCGAAAAAAGGTTAATCCAGATGGCAGAGCAACCACCGAGCCCTGGATCTGATGGGGACGGAAACCAAACTCACTGCTGCTTGTGTTCGTTCTCGCCTCTAACCTGAGCTTCTCACGTTGCTTCCAGATTTAGCATAGGAAGGATTTCTTCATCTTCCCTGCCTGAAACACTCAGTCATACATTTGAAAACCCTCAGCAGGTACGTCCCTGGTTTGCATGGGGTTTGGGGTTTCTTCAGCTGCTTGGTGAGTTGGTTTGTGTGGCTGCTGGCTTGTCACACAGCTCCTGGGTGCTCACCTTTCCGTGCCATTTGTAACTCCTCCCAGGTTACCACAAGAGGCTGGCAGTTCGCCTCTTGGGCACACAGGTCTGGCTGGTGTGTGCCCAAGAGAAACTGAGGCCAATGTGGAAGCTTCTCCATGTGGCTGGGATGAAGGGGGCAGGCACAAGCCCATGACAGGGATGTGGCACCATCCCTGTGGGCATCGGTGCCCCTGGCTGCCTCCAGCAGTGTCCCTCCTCTGACCAGATGTGTATGTGCCAGTGTGTGCCCAGCTGGCCGAGAAGGCCAACAGCATCTTGGCCTGGATCGGTGTGACCAGCAGGAGCAGGGCAGGGATTGTACTCAGCACTGCTGAGGCTGCTCTTTGAGTTTGGGTTCAGTTTTGGGCCCCTCATTCCAGGGAGGTCTTTGAGGTGCTGGAGCAGGACCAGAGAAGGGTAACAAAGTTGGTGAAGGGTCTGGAATATGTCTTGTGAAGAGTGGCTGAGTGGCCTGCGTTGTTCAGGCTGGAGGAAAGCAAGCTAAGGGGAGACCTTCTGGCTCTCTACGACTGCTTGGAAGGAGGTTGGAGCAAGTGGGGATCATTCTCTTCTTCCTAATTATAAGCAACAGGATGAGGGCAAATGGTCTCAAGTTGTTCTAGGGGACATGTAGGTTGGGCGTGCAGAATGATTTCTTCCCCGAAAGAATTGTCAAGCCCTGGACCAGGCTGCCCAGAGCAGCAGTGGAATCTCTGTCCTTGGAGAGACTGGAAGGCTGTGTGGATGTGGTGCTGTGGGCTATGTTTTAGCCGTGCCCTGGCAGTGCTGAGTGAATGGTTGGACTGAATGGTCTTAAAGGTCTCTCCCAACCAGAAGGCTTCTGTGACTCAGCCCCTCAGAGCCCCTGTCTGGAAGGTTCTGTGGTGCCGCCCTGGCTGCAGGGGCAGAGCAGTGAGGGTGGGGCCGGGCGGCGCGGCCGGCACAGGACAGCCTCGGCAGCTGCCACTCCCGAGGCCTTGCGCAGCCCGGGCAGAGTAAACGACAGCAGCAGTGACCACCCGCTGGCGGCCGAAGCCAGCCTGAGCAGGGTGCAGCCGGAAGGGTCTGTGGTGCCGGTCTGGCTGCAGGGGCAGAGGGGGAGGCTGGGGCCGGGCGGCGCGGCGGACACAGGGCAGCGCCAGCAGCAGGCACCCCCGAGAGCAAGGCGGAGCGGCCTTCCGCAGCCCGGGCAGAGCAAGCGAGAGCAGCAGTGACCACCGCTGGCGGCCGTGGCCCAGCTCAGCAGGGTGCACCTGGAGCCGTTCCCCAGGGGCCTGTTTTGCAGGCCCGGGGCCGCAGCTTCTCCCACTGGGCAGCCTTGTGAGCAGGGAATGTCTGCCACTGGGAAAAGGCTCCGTCGGGGATTCCTGGAGCGCTGCGGCAGCCATTATCTTTCAAGGGTGTCCTGAGGGTGTTGGAGACCTGTGACATCTTCTACGGGTGTGTGGAGCTCCAGACAAGGATCCTGGCCTAGATCAGGAGCAATGTGGCCTGCAGAACCAGAGCGTGGATCATGCTGCTGTACTGGGCACAGGTGAGAGCTCACCTCCAATACTGGGTTTGGTTTGGGGCCCCTCTCTAAAGAAACTCATTGAGGTGCTGGAGTGTGTCCAGAGAAAGGCAACACAGCTGGTGAAGGGTCTGGAGAACAGGGCTGTTGAGGAGCAGCTGAGGCTCCTGGGGGTGTTTAGCCTAGAGAAGAAGAGGCTGAGGGGAGACCTCATTGCCCTCTGCAACTCCCTGAAAGGGAGATCAGAGTGAGGTATGAGTTGGTCTCTTCTACCTGGCATCAGGTGATGAGAGGAAATGGCCTCAAGTTGCACCAGGGGAAGTTTAGGTTGGATATTAGGAAAAATTTCTCTGCTGCAAGAGTGGTCAGGCTGGAAATGGCTGCCTAGGGAGGTGATGGAGTCACCACCCCTGGAGGTGTTCAAGAAACCTGTGGGCATGGTACCTGAGGACGTGGTTTAAAGGCTGTGGTGGTGTTGAGTCGGCAGTTGGAACTGATGGTCTTGAAGGGTGTTTCCAAGCAGAACAATTTGATGTTTCTGTGATTCTGTGTTGGATTAGTGCAGCTGTCGATAGAGCTCAAAAAGCTTTCCAGGCAGGAGTGGCTGAGGAGGTGCCTCACAAAGCCATCCCTCCCTCAGTAACATCTCAGCAGGGTGCCAGACCTGTGAGGGGCAGTGTGGGGTTGGTGTTCTTGTTAGCAGCCATGGCAGCAGGAGGATGAGGCGTCTTGCACTGCAGATGGCATTGCCCATGGATCATAGAATCATTTCAGTTGGAAAAGGCCTTTGAGACCATCAAGTCCAACCATTTGCTAACTCTGCCATGTCTGGTGCTAAACCACGACCCTCAGCACCACATTTCTGCCTCTTGTAAAGGCCTCCGAGGATGGGGATTCAAGCGCCTGAAACAGTCTTTGAGAACCCTTTGGGTGAAGAAGTTCTCATATCCAAGCTAAACCTCCCCTGGTGCAACCTGAGGCCATTTCCTCTCACACTATCACTTGTTGCTGGGGAGAAGGGACTCGTGTGCCAGAGGGGCAGAGGAGTGCAATCTCCTCAACGTCGTGCCTGTTATTCCTACAAAACTAGGAAACAGCCAGAGTGTTCTTAAGGCCTTTGAGGGATTCGGTGGTCTGCTAAAAACCGAAGGGGAGGGAGGAAGCTGGGTTTAAACTGGCAGAGGGGAGATTTAGACTGGATGTTAGGAGGAAGTTGTTTACAGTGAGGGTGGTGAGACACTGGAACAGGTTGCCCAGGGAGGTCGTGGATGCTCCCTCCCTGGAGGTGTTCAAGGCCAGGTTGGAGGAGGCCTTGAGTAACCTGTACTAGTGGGAGGTGTCCCTGCCTGTGGTAGGGGGTTGGAACTAGTTGATCCTTGAGGTCCCTTCCAACCTTACCTTTCTATGATTCTATGATTCAAAGATCAAAAGGTGAGGAGAATCGCAAGTGTTGCAGGGTTTGAGCTCTGTAACACTAGAAACCCAGAGGTGGGGACGAGCTGTGCATGATTCACAGCTCTGGAAATGAAAGGCTGTGCTGGAGCACAGTGCAGGGGGAAAGGGCTGAGCCCAGCATGGCTGCAGGTGTGTGCTGCTCCTCTGGCTTTTTCTCTCTTCCCGTGGCTCAGAAATGATCATAAACTGAACGTGATAATTTTTTGTATCTCCTGTAGTATTCACAATTCCCTGCTGACTGCAGGGTGGGGTTGAACAAGATGACCTTTGAGGGTCCCTTCCAACCCAATGCAATCTGTGAATTAAGGTCTCTGGAATTGCTAACTGNTCCGTCGGGGATTCCTGGAGCGCTGCGGCAGCCATTATCTTTCAAGGGTGTCCTGAGGGTGTTGGAGACCTGTGACATCTTCTACGGGTGTGTGGAGCTCCAGACAAGGATCCTGGCCTAGATCAGGAGCAATGTGGCCTGCAGAACCAGAGCGTGGATCATGCTGCTGTACTGGGCACAGGTGAGAGCTCACCTCCAATACTGGGTTTGGTTTGGGGCCCCTCTCTAAAGAAACTCATTGAGGTGCTGGAGTGTGTCCAGAGAAAGGCAACACAGCTGGTGAAGGGTCTGGAGAACAGGGCTGTTGAGGAGCAGCTGAGGCTCCTGGGGGTGTTTAGCCTAGAGAAGAAGAGGCTGAGGGGAGACCTCATTGCCCTCTGCAACTCCCTGAAAGGGAGATCAGAGTGAGGTATGAGTTGGTCTCTTCTACCTGGCATCAGGTGATGAGAGGAAATGGCCTCAAGTTGCACCAGGGGAAGTTTAGGTTGGATATTAGGAAAAATTTCTCTGCTGCAAGAGTGGTCAGGCTGGAAATGGCTGCCTAGGGAGGTGATGGAGTCACCACCCCTGGAGGTGTTCAAGAAACCTGTGGGCATGGTACCTGAGGACGTGGTTTAAAGGCTGTGGTGGTGTTGAGTCGGCAGTTGGAACTGATGGTCTTGAAGGGTGTTTCCAAGCAGAACAATTTGATGTTTCTGTGATTCTGTGTTGGATTAGTGCAGCTGTCGATAGAGCTCAAAAAGCTTTCCAGGCAGGAGTGGCTGAGGAGGTGCCTCACAAAGCCATCCCTCCCTCAGTAACATCTCAGCAGGGTGCCAGACCTGTGAGGGGCAGTGTGGGGTTGGTGTTCTTGTTAGCAGCCATGGCAGCAGGAGGATGAGGCGTCTTGCACTGCAGATGGCATTGCCCATGGATCATAGAATCATTTCAGTTGGAAAAGGCCTTTGAGACCATCAAGTCCAACCATTTGCTAACTCTGCCATGTCTGGTGCTAAACCACGACCCTCAGCACCACATTTCTGCCTCTTGTAAAGGCCTCCGAGGATGGGGATTCAAGCGCCTGAAACAGTCTTTGAGAACCCTTTGGGTGAAGAAGTTCTCATATCCAAGCTAAACCTCCCCTGGTGCAACCTGAGGCCATTTCCTCTCACACTATCACTTGTTGCTGGGGAGAAGGGACTCGTGTGCCAGAGGGGCAGAGGAGTGCAATCTCCTCAACGTCGTGCCTGTTATTCCTACAAAACTAGGAAACAGCCAGAGTGTTCTTAAGGCCTTTGAGGGATTCGGTGGTCTGCTAAAAACCGAAGGGGAGGGAGGAAGCTGGGTTTAAACTGGCAGAGGGGAGATTTAGACTGGATGTTAGGAGGAAGTTGTTTACAGTGAGGGTGGTGAGACACTGGAACAGGTTGCCCAGGGAGGTCGTGGATGCTCCCTCCCTGGAGGTGTTCAAGGCCAGGTTGGAGGAGGCCTTGAGTAACCTGTACTAGTGGGAGGTGTCCCTGCCTGTGGTAGGGGGTTGGAACTAGTTGATCCTTGAGGTCCCTTCCAACCTTACCTTTCTATGATTCTATGATTCAAAGATCAAAAGGTGAGGAGAATCGCAAGTGTTGCAGGGTTTGAGCTCTGTAACACTAGAAACCCAGAGGTGGGGACGAGCTGTGCATGATTCACAGCTCTGGAAATGAAAGGCTGTGCTGGAGCACAGTGCAGGGGGAAAGGGCTGAGCCCAGCATGGCTGCAGGTGTGTGCTGCTCCTCTGGCTTTTTCTCTCTTCCCGTGGCTCAGAAATGATCATAAACTGAACGTGATAATTTTTTGTATCTCCTGTAGTATTCACAATTCCCTGCTGACTGCAGGGTGGGGTTGAACAAGATGACCTTTGAGGGTCCCTTCCAACCCAATGCAATCTGTGAATTAAGGTCTCTGGAATTGCTAACTGTGGTCTCCAAGAAATCTATATATGAAGTAAAGAGTGAGTTTGCAAGGTGAAGGACCTCATGTTTAGGGCCTACCCATGGTTATTCTGCCTTCTTGTCCAGCTATGTTGTAACACAGCTTGTAGCTCCAGGACCCACACGGTGTTGTGTTATCTGTAGAGCACAGGAGGGATCTTTTAAGTTTCCAGAGTATTTGGATACTCTCCCCTTGTGCTTCCCACCTCCAGCATAGAAGTTACTTTTTATTTGTTGGTGTTTATGTTTTTTAGCCACCATGTGTAGCTTGCTTCCTCTTTTTGTTTCTTCAGAAACTCACTCATTAAAAAATAAAGGCTCCATAGTTTACCTTAAAACCACAAAACTTCACCTTGCCAGTGACAGGGGATTTGGAACTAGATGGTCTTCAAGGCTTCTTCCTACCCAAACCATTCTTTGAATCTATGCACTTCAGAGGTGAGAATGTGCACTGTGATATTGACACATATCTGAAGGATACTTAGCCAGCTTTCCTTCTGTTTCAGGCAGTTACTTCCTTCTCTTTATCTAATTAGGAATCACAGATGAGAGACAAGCAAGAATTTTTCACACTGGTGGTGGTGAGACCCTGGTCCAGGTTGCCCAGCAAGGTGGTAGTTGCCTCCAATGCCCCATCCCTGCAACCATTGCAGGTCAGGTGCTATGGGGCACTGAGTGACCTGCTCTAGGTGCAGATGTCCCTGCTGACTGGAGTAGAGGTGGAATGGATGACTTTAAAAGGTCCCTAACCAGTCTGTGATTGTGTGACCCTGCTTCTGAGTGACTCCAGTTTACATTTGAAGTGCTCTCAGCAAATGCCCTTCCTGTTTTGTAGCTGAAGGCAAGTAGAAAACGCAGAGGATTTTGGTGTGCCTTTGTGGTTGAGGTAGCTGGATTAGTTCTGCTGTCAGGTGGTGGCAATTGTCTTCATCCACACCCCCTAGCAGGTGATGGCTGTTGAGATGCTGTGAGCTGTGGCACCTGTGCTTCATTAGCTGTGGTTCTCTTGGAAACCCCAGCGCCTAAGCGAGCTGACTGCATTTCACCTTCATCTCTGCTCTCCTTTGGATGAAACTGCACAACGTGTGACCTCCTGGGAATAAACTGAAGGCAAGGCAAGTGTGTCAGGCTCTGGGTGGCGTTTTCTGTTTGTGCATGTGGTTATTGACTTTGTTTGGGTACTTGCATACATGAAAAATGTATTTGTGCTGAAGGCAAGCTGCTATTAGGTGAGCCAGTACCTGACATGTGCTATAGAAGCAATAAATTGTGTATGTGCGTCAAATGAGCAGCTGAGCCCGCGGTGCCGAAGGTAATTCTCATTGCCACATGTCAGCGTAGAGGCTGTTTGGGGGCTGAGAAAGAAATCAGTTGTGTTTGAGAGAGCAAATGCAGATCGTCCAGGCCTTGCAAGCGATGCATGACAATTTGCTGGGTAGTCAGGCTGGCTTTAATGGAAGTGATCTGCTACAAACGGCTGAGCTCTAATGGCTCATGCTCAGCACCTGCAGAGACCAGTCAGCGTCTGTGCAGACAGCGACGCTCGTCTAAGGCTTCTGAGTACTGCTGGTTCTGCTGCCCGCTCTCTGCCTTCTTTTCCTGCTGATTCAGGCGATGCATTTAACCCAGCAGGCTTGGGCATGTTGCTCAGTCCTGCAGCAGGATGCCCACAGGGGTTGCCTTCCAGATGGCAGCTACAGGACCGTTCCCCTGCCTTTGCTTGGTTTCGGCTGGGTACGGCCAGTTGTAGGGGAGGTGGTGACGGAAGGGCAGAGTGTGGTGTAAAGGAGGCAGCTTTAGCTCCCAGTTTCTTATTATAGAAAACATCAGGGAGGGGAGAGAGACACTCGTTTAAAAATGGGGAAGTATCTTAGCTCTTTGTTGTACCCTTTAATCTTCTTATTTTATTTCAAACCACTTCAGCAGCTTGCAGCTCCTGTTTAATTTGGAGAACAAACCCCTAGCAGTTCAACTGTCTGGGGATACTTGAGGCCACAAGTGGAAGGGAAACTCGCATCGAGGGCAAGTCCTTTCTTCTTCTAAATGTACAACTTATTGTGTGGGTTATTTTTAGTGCTGTAATCTCACTGAGTGCTGCTGAGAGAAACTGTGCCAGGCAGGCTGGCAGGCTTTGAAGGGCTTGAGAAATGGGATTTCCTGTTCCACCGGCTCAGGGCTGACTCTTGCCATTGTCAGGAGTTATTATCGCCTTCTCCCAGCCAAAGCAGATAACGCGGCTTCAAGGTCAGGGAAGACACAAGCTTTCATCATCAGCATTAGCAGAAGGAAGAGCTTGCTTGCAGTCAGGGTGTTTCTATAGCTGGTGTGATCAGGGACCTCTGCCTTTGTGAGGGTTCTATGCAGGAACCACAGAACCACACAACAGTTGAGATTGGAAGGGACCTCTGGAGACCTGCCCCAAGTGGGTTGCTCACTGCTCTGCCCAGCTGAGTTCTCAGTGTCTCTGAGGTGGACTCCACAGAGCCTCACTGGACAGCTTATTTCAGGAGCAGCTGCTGAGGAGAGAAATGTATTTCTCTGTTTCTTTCTGACCTGCTCTGTTTTTGTGGCTTTTGTGCTTCTATTGAGTGTTGTCTCTTGTGTGGTCATACCTGGGACTAGAAGGTGGTACTGGTCCAGCCCTGATAGCGTGGGAAAGATTCTCTCCATGCTGTCTAGAGTACAAGGAGCAGGCTGGTGTGGGGAAGTAGCAAGCCTTGGTACAGGAAGCACTTGCAGCTAGAACTGTCAGAACCAGCAGCTGTGTTTATAATAAAGTCTCATAAACTCTTGAAAAGTTACTGAGGTTGAGACAGTGGCTTCAGATTGCAGTGTCTGCTCTGGATAGTCCCTCAGCAGGACATCTTAGGGGAGATTTAGATTGGGCATGNTTTTTTTTTTTTTTTTTTTTTTTTTTCCTATTGTCTTCTATATTCTGTCTTCACCTATGGGTTTGTCAGCTGGTCCATGAGGCCTTCAGCAGGGGGATTGTGAGTGAGTTGGGGAGTGGTCTGTGGCATTGGCCTTGATGCAGCCTTGAAATACTGCAGATAGGTGAATAACTCACACTGCCAAATACCTTTTTGTTTCTTATCGCTGCACAAAGCAGTGCAGAAGGAGAGCAGCTTGAGTATGCCATAGTGAACCTCATGGTGAGGCAGCTAACAGCATGGGCAGCTTGCTGCTTCCCCAGAGGTGCCAGCAGCAGAGTCTGCAGACTTGTGTCTGTGAGAGGCTGCATAGCCCTCTGCTTGGAGATGCCTGAGCTTGCTGTAAATGAGCTGGTGTGGGCGTGGGAGGTGGCTGGGCTGAATTGGCTGGCACAGCTCCAGGCTAGTGCAGCTTGGCTGGATCCAGTATTCTGGCCAGCTTATTGCAGGTGCTTCCAGTATCGCTGAGTGATGCAGAGATGGTTTGTTCACTGCAGCTGCAGAGTTCCCAGGGGCTGAAGGTTCTGTGTGTTGTCTAAGGCAGCACAGACATAGTCCTTTGCTTGCAGGTGTCTTCTTTCATGGTTGGGTAAATCTTTGTGACTTCTTCCCTTTATCCTAACACAATTTAAGATAAACCAGCAGTGTGCCTAGGTGGCCAAGGAGGCAAATGGCCTCCTGGCCTGGATCAAGAATAGTGTGACCAGCAGGACCAGGGCAGGGATTGTGCTCCTGTACCCAGCACTGGTGAGGTCACACCTTGAGTATGGGGTTCAGTTTTTGGGCCCTCACTGCAAGGACATTGAGGTGCTGGAGCAGATCCAGAGAAGGGCAGTGAAGCTGATGAAGGGCCTGAACAGGGCTGAGGAACATGACTCTTGTTTAGCCCCACGTTAGAGGCCGGGAAGAAATCTTCTGTTGACTACAAAGGAGGTTGGAGCCAGGTGGGTGTGGGTCCCTTTTCCCTAGTAATAGGTGACAGGACAAGAGGAAATTGCCTCAAATTGCACTAGGGGAGGTTTAGGTTGGATATGAGAAGAAACTTCATCACTGAAGGGGTTCTCAATCATTGGAACAGACACTCAGGGAGATGGTTGAATCTCCATACCTGGAGGTGTTGAAAAGAGGCAGAGATGTAGTTATAAGGGATATGGTTCAACAGCAGCCTTGGTAGAGTTAGAGACTGGTTGGACTAGTGGATCTTAAAGGGTTTTTCCACCTGAAGTGATTCTGTGACTCTCTCACCAAGTAGGGGCATAGGGATACATGCAAACCTGAGCAGCCAGTTGTCCTCTGCATCTTAGTCCCTCTAAAATCCTGGTGTACATAAAGGCAGCAAGTGAGGGCACACAGGTGTAGAGAGAACTGGCAAGTTCTGTCTGCTGAAGGTTTCTCTGGTGCCAGCAGGGTTTGAAGTGACATCTCTCCAAGCTGTCCTGTTGCTCAGTGCTCCCTGTCCACTTGTCATGCACATCCCCACTTTAGGCTGGAGTCATTGACTGTGGTGGTACTGCACCAGTTCTTGTTTAGCTATCAGGTGGTGTGGCACAGCTCTGGATTTCCAGCAACTTGGAGCCTGCAGGATCTTGCTCTGCATATAGGAAATGGTTCTAGTGGTGAATTCAGATACTGTGGCAGAGAGATTTGGGTGCTGAGGCAATTTTTTCCTGCTGTTCCATGGAACACAGTTAAACAACCCTCTGAAGATCCCACAGTGCTTGTAGGAGCCCCACTATGAGAGGGGGAGAGGAGGGTGATTGCCAGGAGAGACTGAGTTGAGCACTGATCTTGCTGTAGCTGTACCAACCCAAGCCAAGCCCTGCTGTGCTCTGGCTTAGCTCCCAGCCTGCTCTGCAGCAGGAGCTCAGTGCTGGCTCTGCAGCCTCCTCTTGCCAGTGTGCAGACATGTTCCCCTGACTCCAGGAGCTACAGTGTGCTGCATCTGTCCTGCAGTGGGGAGGTCTCTCAGCTGGGTGGTGGTGGGCAGGAGGCAATGGAAAACCCAGTCCTAGGGCAGCCTTTTAAGGAGCTGTGTGTTACTGGCCCTGCCCTAGGAAGATACAGGGCCACCAAAATTGATCCAAGGGTGGAAACCCTCTGCTGTGAGGCCAGGCTGAGAGAGTTGGAGTTGTGCAGTCTCCAGAAGAGAAGGCTCCAGGGAAATCTTCTGGTGGCCTTTCAGTACTTTAAGAGGCTGATCGGAAAGCTGGGGAGAGACTTATAAGCAAGACCTGTTGTGACAGGACAAGGAGTAATGGTTTGAGCTTAGAGGGAGATTCAGACTGGAGGGAAGGAAGAAAAGTCTGACACTCAGGGTGGTGAGGCCCTGGCCCAAGTTGCCCAGAGAGATGGGAGATGTCCCATCCCTGGAACCATTTCAGATCAAGCTGTTTGAGGCTCTGGGCAACCTACTCTAGTTGCAGATGTCCCTGCTGACTGTAGGGGGGTTGGACTTTGGCTTTGAAGGTCCTTTCCCACACAAACCAGTCTGTGATTCACCTTTCTTTATTTTGTCTGGCTGGCTTTAAAGGAAGCCCATGTTTTCAGTGCATGGGCCAGAAGACTCTCAGTGCACAATAAAACAGTGCTGTTATAAACCACCTGAGTTCTTTATCTGAGGGGCACCTGGATCGGAGATTAATGTTAATCCAGCAATAACAGATAATTAAACTGTTATAATGGAGGTTTTAATCTCTCTTCTCCAGATGTAGTTTTGCTCATCAGGGAGATTATAATGAAACCCAGAAGGCTTCTAATCCAATCAGAATTCCTTGATGGATTGGAGTATTTGTTGTGCTTTCACATCTAGGCAGTGGTTACACCACAAGATTAACTTCAGTCATGGAGCTGCCATCTTGTTGCTAAACTGAGCCTGCTGGTTTGATGTAAGCAGCCAGGAAGATAATCCCAGGATGCCTGCTCACAGAATCACAGACTCAGAGAATGGTGAGGCTTGGAAGGGACCTCTGGAGATCATCCAATCCAAGTCCCCTGCTAAAGCATGGGTACCCACAGCAGCTTGCTCAGGATCACAGGTCAGGTTAGGAATCTCTCCAGAGGAGACTCCGCAACCTCTCTGGGCAGCCTGGTCTAGGGCTCCAGCACCCTCACAGCAAAGAATTTTCTCCTCCTGTTCAGATGGAACCTCCTGGGTTCTAGTTTGTGTCTGCTGCCCTGTGTCCTGTTGCTGGGCACCACTGAAAAGAGTTTGGCCCCATCCTCTTGACCCCAGCAGTCTAGCATCTCCACAACTGTCCAGGAATATACATGTGGCAAGGCCAGCTTAGTAAGGATGTCAAACCAACTCTGTGCCAGCTGCCAGCAGAAGTCCCACCAAACCAGCACTCAGGTCTTACCCAATACTAAGATCATTCACAGGTTCCTGGCAGTTCTGCTTTGGTTCCCTAAGCACAAAGAGACCCAAGGGACTATGGATGGCAGAGAGGGGTTCCAGCCTACCTCAAACTGTGGTGCAAAATGCCTCTTCAGTGCCTTATCTGCACACCTAACACAGCACAGCTCCCTCTTCCAGGTAGCCCAGCTGCTGCTCAGGGAGCAGGTTCAGGCTGAGCTCTGCTTGCCTTGGAGGAGGGCAGGCAGCGATCGCTTCCTGAGCGCCTGCTGTGCTTCCCTACCGCGTGGCTGCTGACCCGCAGTCTGTCACGGCGTGCGGTGGGGAGTTGGTGGCTGGGTGTGCAGCACACAGACATGCCCTGTGCTGCGTGCTGAGCATCCACTGCAGAGCTGTTGTGAGTCCTGGGGGCTGAGCTTTGCGATTCAGGTGATGCTCTGCAGCCTGCCTGGGCCCCAGCACTGAGCTTTGTGGGAGCTCAAACTGATCTGGGTTAAGCCCTGAACTCAAGTAGTGGCTTTGCAGTTGAGACTCTCAGGTGGAAGGAGCCTTACCTGTCCAGCTGGGGACCGTATGTCTGTGCTCTTCTCTTTAGACCTCACCTGATCTTTCCCAAGTGGCTTGGCTTCAAGCTCTGATTTCTGTTCAGCAGCAGGATGCTGACAAATGGTGCTTTGCTGTGCCTGGATGCTTCCCAGTGTCATCTTTCTAGGAGCGACACGAGCGGCTCCTGCACAAACCCTACTGTGTGAAGGGGTGCAGAGGCAAAGAGTGGGGCTCTCTGCTGCTCTGCAGATGTGCCAGTGGTCTAACAAGGAGTTTACAGGGATGAATTGTTAAGGCCTTGATGCACATCTCATTTTCAGACTTGCTAGAATCTGTCCAAGCTGAAATCTTTCTCTGACCATGCAGGAAGGTTGTGGATGCCCTTTTCTTGGAGGTGTTCAAGGCCACCTTGGACAAGGCCTTGAGCAACCTGGTCTAGTGGAAGAGGGGTTGGAACTGGCTGGTCTTTAAGGTCCCTTCCAACCTTAACCATTCTGTGGCACAGCTCTGCTCGCAGCACAGCATCTGATCTGTAGGTTTCATTTGAACTGGTTCACATCACCTCACCAGTTTAAAAGCTGTTTTCAAGACAGTTACTCTTCTCTGTCCTCTTTCAGCAATGCCCTTAAAACAGCTGAAGGTTTCACAGCTGGGTTTTTAGGCACAACTCATCTTCTGCTTCTCAGATTCCCTTCTGCTGAAATAGGTTTTATAGCTGCAAGGGTTCAAATTAACCTCCCTAAATGGTTAAGTGTCAGTAAACCTGGCTGAGAAGGATGGAGAGTTCTTTCTCTAACAGGTTTTGTGGAGATCTCAGGTAACTGTAAAAAATATTGCATTATTCAATGTCCATTTCCAGTTTTGTTCTGAGTTACCCATTTTAAGTGGAGCCAAGCACAGAGTTCTCTTTATGAAAGTATAGTGTTTGAACAGGCAGCATCCTGGCTGTCAGCAATAACCACTGTCCCCAAATTTATTACAGAAGACTCTAAAAATCAATGTATTTGCACCTTGCAGAGTAAAATTTGTCACCCCAGACTAGACATGCACCCTGCCTCAGTGCTCCATCGGGACAGAAGCAGTAAAGGCTCCAGCATTAGCTTGGAATAAAGCTAAAGAACCCCCACAGGTTGGTCAGGACAGAGCATGGGTATGGCTTCCTATGTTAATGGCTGTTGCATTGTCTCTGGGATTGCAGGAGTTAACTCTTCTGCCCAAACTGCTCCCTAGGCTTTGATGCTTAGGAACAGAAAGAATGTTCCTTGGGAATGAAACCTCTGAAAGTCAGTGCTTGCGTCTCATACTTGGTCACAGTGCAATTAAGAGAGGGGAAAAAGTCATTTAGGAAATCTCACCTGCCTGGAAACAGAGCTTTTAAGTGTAAATCTCTCCTAAAGGACTTCAGGCTGTGCAGAAAGCAGCAGAGCCAGGACTCTCCCCACAGCATGGCCTTGTGGGGTCTGATGAGTGAGTGATGCTGCTTTTCTTTACCTCATCAAGCTGAGGATTCACCTTCACCTCCTCGTACTCCAGCAAGAGGCCCTTCTGGAGGAGGGGCGTTGCACTGTTTCTCTGCTTCACCCTGGGAGTTAAACTTAGCACCAGGTGCCAAGGATCAGTTTGTTTCCCTGGCTCAGGTTTCCTTGTACAGTCCTTGAAGGCAGTACTTGCTTCGGGGCAAATCTCTTCTAAGCCTTACTGAAGTCAGGCTGCAGCAGTGGTTTCAGAGCCGCTGGTGTCCTTTGTGAGCTGGCATTTGACCTCTCTGTGTCCAAGATGATGTGGAAGAGGGCTGCTCTGCACCGAGCAGAAAGGCTGGCTGGCCCAGCCCCTTTGTACCTTGACCTTTGAATTGCCCCAGAGACCATTCAAAGGAGGAGTTTTAGGTAAGGCAACCAGCATCACTTTGTGTCTGCACTGGGGCCAGAGTGTTTAATGGCTTTTTTTATTTTTTAGCTATAATGAAAAAAGAATTAGATAATCCTAGGCAGGGAAGTGAGGCTGGTCCTTGGGTGGTTTGGGCTAGACAAAGCTCTCTGAGTGTTCTCTGACACCAGAGTGCTTGGCCACAACAATTGCTGTTTTCTCTCAGTCACATGCTGGCCTAGCTTTGAAAAGTCTCATTGTCTGTGTCAGCTGTCACCCCAGAACAGTCCTGTCCCTGAAAAGAGCTGAGACTCCCACAGCACTCTGAGGGGCTTTGCCAGCTGTTGGGTGTTTTTCTCGCTCTCTATCAGCAGTTCCATCGGGACTTGTTGGGATTTGTCTGCAACGCAGGTCATGTCAAGAGCCCAGATCTGTCTTTAGGCCTTTCAGGTACTGAGCTTGTGTTCAGGCCCCAACATTACCACAGCAGCATGGCTAAGTTAGTTAGTTAGCTAAGCCACCCTGACCACTGCTCTAACTGCTGCCAGCACCTGGCATTAGAACCGGACTGAAGAGATCTGGTGTTGCTATTTGTGCCACGGACACCAGCTTTGGTTTCATGCCTTCAGGAGGGTTGGAAATAAACCAAGCACTTATTCCTCTCTCCTCAGCCTGATGGAGGGGCATTGCTGGGCTCACATCACTGTGTGAACAGCTGAAGTGGTGAGCTCAGGGTTGGCTGTGACACATCATGTCACAGATGTGAGCGAGGCCTTGTTTGATGTACTGTGGCTTGTGTGAGCTCAGTGCGCTCAGTAAGCAGCCAGCAACTTAGCTCATTCTTCTAAGGGACTGCTTGTGTCTGTGCCAGTCTGTCAGTCCCCTGCTAATTGTGACCCTACAGCATCCCCTTTCAGTCCTGATCCCTTCCAGGAGCTCCTGGGTGTGTGCATGTGTAGCCAGCACTGGTGGTACCTCTGAGCCACAACACATCTTCCTCGCTTCTCGGATCTTCTTGGCGCACTCTGTGCAGCTTTTGCCCTCACTGTAAAACAAAGGTGTGGACAGGCTGGGAAGTGTCCAGAGGAGGGCCAGGAGAATGATGGTCAGAAGACTAGAGGACCTGCCATGTGAGGAAAGGCTGAGAGAGCTGAGGGTTGTTCAGTCTTGAGAAGGCCCTGGGGGAGACCTTATTACCACGGACCAGGAAATAAAGGTGGCTACCAGAAGGGTGGAGTCTCCCTTTTTGCAAGGAAAAAGACAAGGGATGATGAGTAACCTGTACTAGTGGGAGGTGTCCCTGCCTATGGCAGGGGGTTGGAACTAGATGATCCTTGAGGTCCCTTCCAACCTTACCATTCTATGATTCTATGAGGACAAGTTACTGCTGGGAGGATTCCCATTGGACTCCAGAAGAAAATGTTTCCCTGTGATAACAGTTGGACGTTGGAATCATCTCTCAAGGGAAGCAGTGGAGTCCCCTGCATGGGCAGATTGAAGACTCAGCCTGACAGGGTGCTGGGCCAGCTCATTCCAGCTACACTGTGACCTGGAAAGGTTGGAGCAGATGATCCTTGGGGTCCCTTCCAAGCTGGCAGTCTCTGATTCTGTGAAAAGAAGTAAGGTGGATTGTCTCAGAGGCTTGGGTCAAAGGCTGTCACTCAGGTAGAACGTGAGCTTGCTCTGCAGGATCTCAGAGCTGATAGCATCCTGCAGTTCCCAGGTGTAGCTCTGATTGTGCTGGGCTGAAGTGGAAGGTGCCTGTCTCAATTTACAGCTAGCCACTTAGGGACATTTGGGAGTGAAGCTGGTCCTATGATCTCCACACAGCTTTGTTGCCTTGAGGTCAGAGCTCAAGGGGGCTTTTTTTTTTTTCTGGTGGCACTGCTCCTGTGTCTTGTTCTTGGGAGCGGGCAGAGGTAGCAGCTGGAATGGACACAACTTGCTGACCTTGGTTCCTGCTTACCTACTGCTGGGATTCATTCCCCATGGCACTTAGGAAGAAATAATTGCCACCTGTTTTTATGTACAGGTGCTTGTAATTCCTGAGGACACTGCAGCCTCAAAGACCTGACAATGACAAAACAGGGGTGTGGGGTAATACTTTTTAGCTTGCTGCAGCATTTCACCCCACAGTTCTAAATGTCTGCACCCTCAGCTCCTCACTGATTGTCAGGAACACAATTCTGCAACAGCCATGTGGCTCTTCACAGAATCATAGAATCACAGAATTGTCAGGGCTGGAAGGGAGCTCAAGGGTCACCTAGCTCCAACCCCCTGCCATGAGCAGAGATACCTCACTCTAGAGCAGGTTGCCCAGAGCCTCATCCAGCCTGGCCTTAAACACCTCCAGGGTTGAGGCTTTCACCACCTCCCTGGGCAACCTGTCCTAGTCTCACCACCCTCACGGGGAAGAACTTCTTCCTACCATCCAATCCGAATCTGCCCACTTCTAGTTTTGCTCCATTGCTCCTAGTCCTATCCCTACCTGACACCCTAAAAGTCCCTCCCCAGCTTTCCTGCAGGCTCCCTTCTGATAACTGGAAGGCCACAATAAGGTCTCCTTGGGTTGGGTTGGAAGAGATGTAGTTCCAACCCCTCTGCCATGAGCAGGGCATCTTCCACTAGATTGGGACTTCAGCCTTGCACCTACTGCCATGTTTTTAGGCTTGAAAGTTGGTTAGAGATTCTGCAACAGTGGGTGTAAAGCTGAGAGCTGGGCACAGAAAGGCCTCCAGAAGGCATGGTTGCTGCAGGTGGGGTGGGTCTGTGCGTGTAGCTAGCTCAAAAGGTGTCTTCTGGCAGTGTTTGGTTATTTTTTTCTGTGGCATTCTGTAGCTTAGTTTTATTTAGCAACCCTTAAACAACTGCATGGCAAGTCATGGTCTGTGGGGTGGGGAGGAAGGGCTTGAATGTAGCATAGTGACGGTGGTGCTTCTCTAACAGCACTTTGGACATTTAAAGTGGCAGTATGGTGATTTCCTCGCTGCTAGAAGCCCTGAGCATGTCTGTGATGGGATTCAGGCTCGGTACCACCAAGTGTGGATAGTCGGTGACATCTACAGAACAGGGCTTCTGAATTGCTGCTAATGCAGCTGGGGATGTTTAGCCTGGAGGAGGCTAAGGGGAGACCTCACTGCCCTCTTAAGGACACTGAAGCCAGGTAGGGGTTGGTTTCTCTCCCCAGTATCAGGTGATAGAAAGGGAGGAAATGTCCTGAAATTGTGCCGGGGAGGGTTAGGTTGCAGGAAAAAATTCTTTGCTGCAAGAGTGGTCAGGCACTGGAACAAGCTGCTCAGTGAGGTGGTGGAGCACCAACCTCTCCACAACCTCCTTTCAGGTAGCTGTAGATAGCCATGAGGTCTCCCCTCAGCCTCCTCTTTTTCACACTAACCATCCCCAGCTCCTTCAGTCACTCCCCGTCAGATTTATTCTCCATGCCCTTCCCCAGCTTCATTGCCCTCCTCTGCACTGGCTCAGCACCTTTTTGTATTGAGGTGCCCAAAACTGGAACCCAAAACTCAAGGTGTGGCCTCACCAGAGCAGAGTACAAGGGGAGAATCGCCTCCCTGCCCCTACTAGTCACAGCATTTCTAATACATGGTTGGACTTGTCTTTTCCAACCCAAACCATTTTCTGACTGTGTGCAGAGTACAATCAGTGTCCAGGTGCACTTACTAATGCTGCATCCACAGCCACCCTGAGACAGCAGCCTCACTTCACTTCACCTGCACAATCTTGAGTGTGTGAAAACGGGAACCTCCCTCCTTTCCAAGTGCTGCTGATGACCTGGGGAGGAGGCTCCTAGCACTACCCAGAGCAGCAGACTGTAAGGTTACAGGGTGGAAGAAAAGGAATTATTTATAAAGCTGACTGACAGCAGGGCCAACAGCATTCAGTGGTGCAAGGGAAGCTGCACAGCTGGATTCAGGGTGGTCTTGTTGCACTTGCTGATCCCAGAGGTCTTCTCCAACTGAAATCAAACAACTCTATGACTTTCAGTGCTGCAAACAGAGAAACAAAGCTTGTGGCTGATAGATTTGTTTTTATTATTATAGAACAGATGAACTAAAATAAGCCAACAATATAATTTTATGCCAACAGCCATCTTTCTAGCACAGGCAGTGACTGACTCAATGTACCCTTCTCCCCCCTCCCTGGGCTTCTGTTCAAGGGGATGCAAAGGGTGGTGGCTCTTGCACGTGGGTTTTGGGACTCCAGGGATGTTACTCTTGATTTGTAGAGGTGTGCCTGGGAAAAGAGGAGCTGGGGCAGCAAAGAGTATATAGGTTGTAGGAGCAATAAAGCAGATAGGCTCGTGGATCCTCTTGCAGGCCGACACGTTGTGACTAGGTCGGTGGGACAACTGGAGAACCAGCACCACTTCCAACAAGTAGCAAGCCCCTAGTTGCTACTCTAGTCAAGCCAGGAGTTTCTTCCCATTCCAAGCTAACAAAGGGCAAGATGCACCAAACTGGGGAGTTTTTGGCAGGGTAAGGGGGCAGTCTATGTAAAACCACCCAAAACAAACAAAAAAAAACCCCAACCAACCAACCCNTTTTTTTACAAAAGTGTCACAAGGTTCACACACAAACCACCCCCCCCCCCCAAAAAAAAAAAAAAAAAACACCCAAAAACCCCCAACCAAACCCCAAACAAACCTGCATTTTTAAGCCACTTCAAAGTTAAAGTCACTTCTTATAATATAATAGAGATTTTTTAAATGGCAGGACCACCATCCTAGAAAGACAAAGGGCTTGCACTCAAGACCAAAGAAAGGAAACTGAAATAAAACAACCAAACTGGAAAAAAAAAAAGCAAACCGAAACCAAATAAAAATAATAAACCACACCCCCCTCCCC
>VWZE01015505.1:535047-545091 GCA_013396675.1 Eubucco bourcierii | reverse complement strand
TGGCCCTGCTCTGCAGCTTGGCTCTTCTCCAAAGCCAGCACTCGCCATCCATCTGAGCAGGTGAAAGGAGGAGTGGACAGGAAACAAAATCCAACTTGGTGCAACTTCTCGCCGGCGGCACCTGGCCCCAAGGCTCCATCCAGTCCCCAGCGGCCACGCGGCCCGTGGTGGCAGCTGTGCTGGCCGTGTACCCCTGTATGTATAGCTGACCATATACATACACGTCCACACAGAGGAGAGAGGATTGCTTGTCCTGGGACTTTGGGTCCTGCGGGAGGGCTCATCTCTCTTTCACGTGGTTCTGTGCTCCCGCGCTGTTGCTGCTGCCGTTGCCGCTGCCGTTACTGCTGCTCCCGCTGCCGCCACCGCCGCTGCTGCTGCTGCTGCAGAGGACCTCCGTGAGGTCATCCATGATGGTGGTCTCTTTAGGGTCCACGAGGTTGAACTCCCTGATGAATAGGATAAAGTGTGTGTAGAGTGTGTTTAAATGTCCGTGCAGCTCCAGTGCCAAAGTCTCCTTAAAGTGTGAGGAGTAGATATGGGCCAGCACGTGGAACAGGTACTTGCAGATCTTCTTCACTAGTGACTCAAATGAGTTGGGGAATTCCTTGCCTGAAAGGAAGAGGGAGAAACACCATGAGAGCTTCAGCTGCTCGCCTTCAGCCCCACAACAGCATTTGTCTGGGCTGAGCTGCTGGCAAGAGCGACTAGACCACTCCATACAGCAGACAATTTGTACCTTCCCTTACCCTCTTGCCTTCTTTTTGCAGAGATTCAGATGAAAGCAGCTCAGGACATTTTAAAGCCTTTCCATTGCATAGAAATCGCTGAACATCAGGTTGGAAGTGACCTGAAGGATCATCTGCTCCTACCTTTCCTAGGTAAGATGGCCCTGCACCCTGTCAGCTGGATCTTAACAGTGTCCAGTGTTGCAGAATGTTCATTTTGACAGACTGCATTGGGTTGGAAGTGACCCTCAAAGGTCATCTTGTCCAAGCCCCCTGCAGTCAGCAGGGGTGCCTCCAAGTAGAGCAGGCTACCCAGAGTCACATCGAGTCTGACCTTGAACATCTATATCTCCAGGGACAGGGCTTCATCCCTGAGCAGCCTGTTCCAATATTTCATCATCTGCACAGTAAAAAACTTCCTCCTGATGTCCAGCCTAAATCTCCCCTTCTCCAATTTCCCCTTATCCTATCATCAGAAGCCCTTTTAAGCAGTCCCTCCCCAGCCTTCTTATAGATCCCCTTCAGATATCTAAATATAATTACAAGGTCTCTAGCCTTTTCATTTGCATTTTAAACCCTAAGGGTTCAGAAATCAGGAAGGGAATGGAATTATTCTTTAAAACCACACCATTTTTTGTTGCTGGCTGTAAAAATGATGAGAAGTTCTTCAGAGTCCTTATCTAGTTTGTCCAGGAGCAGCCATCCTGTGCATGATGCACAGTACAAGCGTGGTGCTGGCTACAGGGCACCTTGGCCACAGGGACAAATCACCTGCAAGAAATGTCCCCAGTGCCCTAGAACAAGAGCACTTAAAATGAAACAACCTCCAGCTGCAGCTGGCTGGGCAGGCACTGCCTCAGCAGCTCCTGATGCTTGGAAGCAAAGGCTGCTGGCTCCATGTCCCTGGTTCCCCAATTAGCTGCTGAACTGGCTGGAGAAGGCAACCACTTTTAATCCTGATTAAACCCACTTCAGGTCTCCTGTTTCTTCTCTCTTGCATGTAGCAATCTTGTTAGGACCCAAATCTGAGTTAAAATTCCTTTTTCATTCTTTTTCAGTTCTTAAAAATCACATTCTTAATGTTTGGAAGGGTAAAGAGACTGCAAATGATCAGTGAGGCAAGGCCTGCTGGGGTGAGGAAGACAAGCCTGGAAATCCCATTTGTTTCCCCATTAATGCACTGGGGGCTTTAAAGCCTGTGGTAAAACAATCAGAGGGTTAATTTTTGCTCACAGCAGGCTGTCCTGAACATGCACATGCTGACACTTTTCACAGTTTTTATCCTCTGCAGGCCAGAAGATCTCAAAACTGCTTGAAGAGAAGGATGCACTGACAATGGAAGAGAAGCCCAGGGGATGGGACTGAGCCTAAGACTCACCACAGCTCATGTGCCAGTGAGTATGAGTGCATCTTACTGCAGGAATGAACACTTCAGGAAACCAAACCCCAGAGCATCAAACCAGCCATGGGGGGAGCTGTCTGGTGTTAGGTGTGCTGAATGCCAGCCCTGGAGCACCTGCAGAGCCCTGGCCAGCAGCAGACCTACCGTACTTGGTGGGAAAGACATCCTCATCTGTCACCAGCTTCTGCACCGAGCTCATGACGAAGTCAACATACTGAGGGGCAGTGCACTTGATCTTCTTCCCCCGCTCATCATACCAGTAGTACTGTCTGTGGAGAGAATTGGCAGTGTCACCACAGCACACCTTGGCTCCACAGCTCAGCTCCTCTCACAGGTTAGTGCCTCACTAACACAAACCAACAGCTGCTGCTCTACCAAAGACACCGGAGTGGCCACAGAAGAGGTTCACTCCAGGCTGTCTTTCTACATCAAACCTGTTCAGTTTCTGTTGGCCACTTTTGTTTCCCTCTATTGCCTGAGTGCAGGTACCACTGAGCAGAGAAAGCCTGCAGACACATCTCTGTGGAGAGCACCTCTGCTGAGGCTGGGTGAACTGTCCAGGACAGGCACAAAGGTTATGCACAGCCTGGAGAATGCTGCAGGAAACCTTTCTCTGACTGCTTTTGAAAGCCAATAGCATTGCACAGTAATCATAGACTGGTTTGGGTTGGAAGGAACCTCAAATGTCATCCAGTTCCAATCCCTCTGCCATGGGCAGGGACACCTTCCACTAGCCCACACTGCTCACGGCTTCCCTTGGGCACCTCCAGGGAGCAGGGATCCATAACCTACCTGGGCACCCTGTTCCAGTGTTTCCCCACCCTCTCTGTCAAGTATTTATTCCTCATCTCCAGTCTAAATCTGCTCTCCTCAAGCTTAATGAATGGTCACTTTCTGATACTAAAGAGCACAGCAGAGGAGTGAGCCTGGCAGTGCAGTGTTACTGAAGAGGCAGAAGGTGGCTCCAAAACACCAGCTTTGGCCAGCTCCTGCCAAGCTGCTGCTCTCAGTACCAATCCCGTTCCAAAATCCAGGCAAGTTTCCAGGACCCCCTGCACATCCCCATCGACATGCCTGAAGACTCAGAGCCTTTGGCTGCAGTCACAGGCTCCCCAAAACATCTGGGTTTATATTTGACTCTGCCACTGGTGGAGCTTAAGGAGCAGCAGACATTAGCTTCATGTCTGCCACTTCAAAAGCAATCCCAATTCCAGCAGTTAGCCAGAATCGTCTTGATTAACTGTGGCCATCCTTCACCTAAGGGAGAACCTGAAGGCTGCCAAAGCACTAAAGGTTTGTTTCTTGTTTCTTCTCTTTCAGACATGGCTAATTAATTGCAGCCTCTCTTGAATGCAGAGGAGCAGTGATCCCTTGTGTTAGGCACATGCAGGGAGAGGTGCAGGACCAGGAATCTGCCAAAACACCTTTTAATTACTGTTTTGGGGTTTTTTTCCTATATCACATTAGAAGTGTCTTGAGTTCCAGTTCCTCAGCTCTTCCTTCAAACAGTCCAAGATAAAGCTGAAGTCCTAGATCATTATGGGATAGGCAAGAAATCCACTGTACTGGTCTTCCCAGCACGTGGCACAGCTGGGGTTTGCTGACTGCCTCTGGAAGCAAGGTTGGAAGTGGTGTAAGCACCAGAACTTGGCTAGAAGCTCACCCAGCACGAGCCTGTAACGCCAGGTTCCATTTTCTGCCTGTTCACTCCCAACTCTGCTGCTGTTGGCTGCTGATCTGTGACCTGACCTTCCTCGCACCAGGCACTGACGCACAGAGTGGCTTAGGTTGAAAGGAACCCCAGAGATCATCTCCACCAACCTCCCCACCATGGGCAGGGACACCCCTCAGTCAGACTTGGCTTCTCCAGGCCTCATCCACCCTAGCCTTGAACAACATCTCCAGGCTGAAGGCATCCACAACATTTGGGCAACCTGTTCCAGAGTCTCACCACCCCCATACTAAGGACTTCTTCCTCGGCTCCAGTCTAATCCTCCTCTTCCTCGGCTTCAAACCGTTTCCCCTGGCCCTGTCTCTAGACACCCTCAGGAAAAGTCCCTCTGCAGCCTTCCTGTAGGATCCCTTCAGGTATTGGAAGGCAGCCTGGAGTTCTCCCTGGAGTCTTCTCTTCTCCAGGCTGCACAACCCCAGCTCCCTCAGCCTATCCTCACGGCAGAGGTGCTCTGGCCCTTGTGGCCCTCCTCTGTACTTGCTGAACAAGGCTCACTTGAGGCCCAGACAGAAAATCACTTCAGTGTGACACTTACCCACCTCTGCACACCTTTGGGTGGGTTTTTTTTTTTGGCATGGAAGATAAAGATTGAAGATTTAATATTTTCTCTTTTCAGTGTCTAACAGGAATCTATTGAACTGGAAGGTTCTACATGTGCCACTTGTCCCTGCTGACTGCAGGGGGGTTGGAGAAGATGACTTAGAGGGTCCCTTCCAACCTGCTGTAATCTGTGAATCTGTGCAAGTGAAGGTTTGTGTAACACTGACCAGAAGGACAGTCCTGAAGCAACTGAAGGAATATGTGAAGCAGCAACTGAGAAGTCTGAATTCACAAATTGTTTTCTTTGCCTAGAAAAGACTCTTCACAGACCTGAGGGTAGTGAGGTGAGGACACTGATGACACTGTTCCTGCCCTGAGCCACAGGAAAATGAAAGGAAGCTGCAGAAGTAAGTAGCTCACACTCGGGAAAGGCAGCTGGAAACTGGTTCTGCAGCCAGTGAAGGTTTGGATCTTTTCTCTCAGCTCATTTTCAACCAGTGGGGCTTGGTGACTCCTGCAGTAAGACACTAAAGGCCATGAAGAGGTGAGGCAGTGGCTGAAACCAGCAGGAGTTAGAAGCTCTTTGCAGAGCTGTGCCAGGCATCACAACTAGCCTTTGGGCCCTTGGGCATGGTCTGTGCTGTTCCTCACTGCTCACTCCTTCATACCATCCACGTAGCAGTTGCACAATGCAGAGGCCACCTCATTTATCCAGCCCTGCAGTGAGGCAGTTCCAGGCAACTCAGCTTTGATTTGGGTCTTAGGCCAATGGCTGCTGCCAAGAGCCCAGGCAAACTGGACTGTCTGTACCATAGCTGTACTACACAAGAAGTCCTCAGCTGCAAGATAGAAAGCAGAGGGTTGCCCTCAGGCAGAAAACAAATCTGAATAATTGGATTTCAGTCCAAAGAAGCAGTTTGGCAAGTGCAGAAGTTCACTTACACAAAGATGTAAGTGAATAAGGCTGCCGTAACATCCCACTGCACACCCTTTGTGCCTCTCCTTCCCAAGAGGAATTTAAAAGAATTTAAGAGTAAAGGGATAACTACAAAGATTGTCCTGATGACAATGACTTAGGCCCTCATGTTTTAGGAGCTGTGATCAGATCTTGGAAGAAGAGAGGAGCCTCTGACAGGCCATGTACATCTCCCACCCACACTGGAGTTTCATAGATCCAGAGAACACCAAGTTGAAAGGAACCTTAAGGATCACCTAGTCCACCCTCCTTTCAGGGTAGGAATATAGTTTAAATGAGATGGTTTAGCCATCTCTGTTAAAATGAGTTACCTCTGTTAACAAGATTGAAGCAGGTTGGGAACACCAAAGGGATTGATTTGGGCCACCAGAAGGCTCAGCTGGACGCAGAAGCCTGGCTGCATTCCACCAGTGGCACTATGATGGTAAAGCTCCATGTTAGGCAATGGATAGGACACAGAAAGGGCAAGAGGATGCTTAGAGGCACTTTTGAAAAGTGCTCACATATGAGACACTGGCACAGGTTGCCCAGGGAGGTTGTGGATGCCCCCTCCCTGGAGGTGTTCAAGGCCAGGTTGGATGAGGCCTTAAGCAACCTGATCTAGTCAGAGGTAGCCCTGCCCATGGCAGAGGGGTTTGGCAGTAGATGGTCTTTAAGGTCCCTCCCACCCCAAACCATTCTATGAACCTAGGATGCAGAGTTCATTTTATTTTCCCCAGTATGGAGAGCATGAGGAATGTGCAGCTCCATTCTCAATCCCAGGGAGGAATTTCTATGGGTTGAACAGAGAAAAGCCTGTGATGAAACTAATGAAGTAGAACATGTATGAAGCCACAGAGCTGCATCTTAATCTATCTGTTTTATCCCTTGTCCTCTCAAACATGCTGGGTTTGTGCTGACCACACAGGAGCCAAGGCAGATGAGAAGTTACATCAGTGCCTAAGAAAAGCTTCTGGAAGGAGAGAAAGGCAAAAGCTGTGGAGACAGTGTGGCCTGGAGAGGAAGGAGAAGCAGTCACGCAGGAAATGCCAGAAGATGGGATAGGAGGGCAGCAGGATGAAGAGAAAGGGATCACCATGTGTAAGTGCACAGCTTGGGGAACTTAAATGGAAAAATGCAAAATCTGCAGCTTTTGAGCTAAGACCTCCAGAAGGAAACAGCCTCCCTAAGCAGGGACTATGGGCAAGGTAGAGAGAGGAGACTGCAAGGTCAAGGTCTGGTGAGGAGCAGCTGAAGGAGCTGGGTTTGTTCAGCCTGGAGGAAAGGAGGCTGAGGGGAGACCTCCCTGAACTCTACAACTCCTTGAAAGAAGGTTAGACCAAGTAGGGGTTGGTCTGTTCTAGGGAACAAGTGAGAGGATAAGAGAAAGTGGCCTCAAGCTGCACCAGGTGAGGTTTAGGTTGGATATGAGAAGAAACTTCATCACTAAAAGGGTTGTCAAAGACTGGAACAGGCTCCCCGTGGTGGTGGTTGAATCCCTGTCCCTGGAGGTGTTTAGAAGAGGCAGAGATGCCATGCTGAGGGCCATGGTTTAGCACTAGGCTTGGTCAAATTAGAGTTGGACTGGATAATCTTCAGAGTCTTTTCCAGATTAGAAAAAGATGAGTGACAAAGAGTTACTTATCAGTTAAGGGATTCCACTGGACCAAAACAAGACTTTTCACTCTAATCTGTGGGCTGCCTGAAGGGTTGTAGTAATCCTTAGCCTCAGGAGTTCTGTCATCTCATGAACTTAGGCTCTGAGGTACTCTGCTCACTTGAAGTTTTATTGTAGCACTTGGAGAATTTTCACCCAAAGATCAGCTAAAAAGCAGTTTCCAGCCCGTGGTGCTGGTCTGTGTAACAAGCAGCCCAAACAGCCCTGTGTGCTGAAAAATACAAGAGCTGCTTTACAGCAGCTGATAAACACAGGGATGGCAAAATGAAGGCATTCCCAAGGTGACATCCATGCCACCCTGGTTACCTTTTGAGGCTAACTGGCCATTTCTCTTGGCAGTGGCTCACCTTGCCATCTGTTCTAGAGGGAGCTTGAGTTCTGGTCAGATGTCACTCAGTGACCCTGGGCAGGAATTCTCCTCCTGGTTGTGTGCAGATGGCTCTGCTGCCTGTCTGGCAGAGGGCTGTGAGCTGCATCTGTCTGCAGCGTGGCACTTGGCTGGAGCCCCTCTGAGATGTGAAAACCCTGCCTCAAATATTTAACTCCAACTGGTAGTTGTTTTGCCAGCAAATCCTCTAAACCTCAGACTGTTTGTTTGCTGTGCACTTGAATCTCAGCAGCTGAGAACAGGTTGGTTGTCACTTCCACATCTCAGCTGTACAAAAGCCTGCCTTAGATCTGACCAGAATGCTGAGATCCAGAACACACCTCTGAGGACTGGCCATGAGGAACAGAACACATAAACCTTCCTACAGAGCTGCCAGAGAGAATTCCCAGAATCACAGAACTTTAGAGGTTGGAAGGGACCTCCAGAGATCATCCAGTCCAACCCCCTCTGCCAAGCAGGATCACCCAGGGTTGTTCACACAGGAGTCCATCCAGGTGGGTTCTGAAAGTCTCCAGAGAAGGAAACTCCACAACCTCTCTGGGCAGCCTGCTCCAGGGCTCTGTCACTCTCACTGCAAAGAAGTTTCTCCTCGTGTTGAGCTGAAACTTTCTCTGTTCCAGTTTGCAGCTGCTGCTCCTTGTCTACTGCTGCAAACCACCAAAAAGAGATTAGCCCCCTCCACTTGACACCCACCCCTCAGGTATCTGTACACATTGATCAGATCTCCTCTCAGTCTTCTTTTCTCCAGACTAAGCAGCCCCAGGGGTCTCAGTCTCAGTCAGCACTGCAAACCATGGCAAGCTGATCCCAATGTATTGGAATTCTTTGGCAATCAATTGGGAATAACAAGGACCTGAGCAAACAGATCCCAGCTACAGAAGGTCCAGTGTGGAGTGTCCCTCAGGTCACTCAGCACCTGACTACTCCAGTCTTTTGGTGATGATACTCTTTAGATACTGGAGCCAGGTCAGAGGCACAAGAAATCCTGCCTGCTGGGTTTTTCCAACACAATAATCTTGTCCTTTTACTTCCCTCATGGAATCACAGCATTGTTTGGTTGGAAAAGACCTTCAAGATCATCCAGTCCAACCATTCTCGAGCTCTGTCAAGCCTGGTGCTGAACCACATCCCTCAGCACCACATCTCTGCCTCTTTTCAACATCTCCAGGGATAATTTGTTAGGGTAGGATTTAAAAAACAAAAGGAGGAAGGTGGGGAAGCAACACAGGGCTGTGGATAGAAACAAATGAGCATTTTGGAGCAGTTCTCTGTGTCCCATTTAGGCTTCTCTCTTCCAAATGGAAGAGCTGAGAAGGACAGAACATAAAGGTAAGGACCATCCAACACTGTCAGTGGAGTTGTTTGAGAGCAGGGCTGTGAGCAGGCCCTTCCAAGCTGAGCTGTGCTGAGGGTGCAGCTGGGTGAGCTCACCCTGTGGCTTTCCAGCCCTGCAGCCTCGACAGCAGGATGAAATCCACAGCCCAGAGTTTGCAAACACAGATCAGTCATCTGCCCCCAAGTACAGGAAGGTGCTTCACTTGTTATGCTTCAGCTAAACACAGAGCATTTCAAGTGCTTCACCCAAGTGCAGACATGCTTCCTGTTATTCCAAACCAGCCCAATTTTCCAGTTTTCCAAAACAAAGGAGAGGAACATTCTGCTATGGGTCCTCACCACTGAAAATACAGGCTGCAGCTGGAGCCGCCTACAGGCACTTCCTCTCTTTATGCTCCAGCGTCAACTGCTACACAGAGCCCTTGCTGGAGGCTGCCTGGAGCAGAATGGAGCAGCACCTAGGTGCATTCCCAGCCCCCCAGCTCCTTTAAGCCTCTATTTACACATTCACAGTTGGAAGGGACCCTCAAAGTTCATCTTGTCCAACCCCCCTGCACTCAGCAGGGACACCTCCAACTAGAGCAGGCTGCCCGGGGTCACCTTTAAGATCAAGTCTGATCTTGCATGTCTCCAGGGATGGGGCCTCAAACATCCCTGGGCAGCTTGTTCCAGAGTTTCACCACTCTCACTGTGCAGAACCTCCTCCTGCTGTTCAACTCCCCTGCTCCAGTTTCAAACCAGTGCCCCTCATCCTATCTTGACAGCCCCTCTCCAGATACCGAAATGCTCCTCTAAAGTCTCCCTGGAGCCTTCTCTTCTCCAGGCTGAGCAGCCCCAGCTCTCTCAGTCTACCTTTGTAGGGGAGGTGCTCCAACTCTTATCTTGGTGGCCTCCTCTATGTCCCACTTGTGTAGGGGGAGGGCATCCCAGTAGCCCAGGTGAGGTCTCACCAGAGCAGAGTGAGAGTGTGTCTGCTGGCCATGCTGCTTCTGCTGCAGCCCAGGATGCCACCAAGCCAAGTGGTTAGAGACTTAAAGAGTTGAGCCCTCTGGCCAGTAGTGCTGCAACAGGAGTTAAAACATGGGAAAGCCTAGGAGCAAGAGTCAACAGAATAGTGGCTGTGTTGCTCACTATTCCTGCTGTAGACACCATGTCTCCTACTGATAAAATCTGGGTCCTGCAGAGATTTATTACTTTCTGTTCCAGCCTGCTTTCAAAGGCTCCAACACTGCCTTTCAGTCTCTCCTGACACTTACCTTTCCAACTTTCACATGCAAAAAAAAAAA
>VWZE01015505.1:504223-535018 GCA_013396675.1 Eubucco bourcierii | reverse complement strand
ACCCCCCCCGTACTTTGCATTCCTCAGAGTACTCTCAGAGAAAGCCCCTGAGATTCAAGCATCCAGGACAGCCCAGGACACAGGGCAAGGATTCCTTCTCCAAGCACTAGGGAATTGTTGGAGACACAATACAGAGCCTTGGCTCTGCTAAACGTTCCCTGGGTTGGTTGTTTGATGAACCACCACATTAACTGCTCAGTCTTCTGCTTTCAAATCCATCTCAACTAGATTAATCCCAGGAAATGCAAGAGGAGGGAAGAAAAGGACTATCAGCACATGTGCTGGAGGGGAAAAAAACCAAACCCCACAACACAACAGGCTTATTCATACTCAACTGGATCTCATATTGCAGTCTGTTGGGCTCTGCTAATCAAGAGCAGAGTTTATGGTAACTTTTTGTTCTCCTCACCATGTCCAGTGGAACTACAAAGCCTTCTTTCAGAAGTGACAGCTAGTCAACATGAAAAAACTCTACTGAGGCCTACAGGGGAAAGTGCCAAACCAAAACGTTTTCCTTCACTCTGTGCAAAGCTGCCACTTGTGTCCTCTGTGCCCAGGGGCTTGGGCAGCCAGCCAGGGGCTCACATCAGGCTAGAGGTTGTCCAGCAGCAGCCTGATGCTCTGTCAGCATTCTAGCTACCAAAAGCAGCCTCTGAGGTTCTCACAATCCTCCCCAGGCTTCTATGGAATCCTAACACTGGTAGCAGTAAGCTCTGCCTTGCCCTCCTTCCCCTCTCCCCTAACACACAGAATCACAGGATGGGTAGGGCTTGGAAGTGACCTCCAAAGATCAGCAAGTCCAACCTCCCTGCCAAAGCAGGACCTAAGGCAGGTGACAGAGGCACACATCTGGGTCTTGAAAGTCTCCAGAGAAGGAGACTCCACAACTTCTCTCGGCAACCTATTCCAGTGCTCCATCACCCTTGCAATAAAGAAGTTTAGCCTCACATGGAGGTAGAACCTCCTATGTTCTAGTTTGTATCTGCTGCCTCTTGTCCTGTCACATTGCACACCTGAAAAGAGACATGGCTGTTTGGCCCTCTGATCTCACTGTACAGAACCAGCTCAGAATAGAGTAAGATTCTCATCCTTAGAGTCCTCCACAAAACCAGATTCCCACCATAATCCTACACTTGGTATTGGTGAGGCCACACCTTGAATACTGGGTTCAGTTTTGAGCCTCTCGCTCCAGGAGGACACTGAGGTGCTGGAGTGTGTCCAGAGAAGGGCAACAAAGCTAGTGAGGGGTCTGGAGAAGAGAGCTGGTTGAGGAGCAGGTGAAGGAACTGGGGTTGTTCAGGCTGGAGAAAAGGAGGCTGAGTTGCTCTCCACAACTCCCTGAAAGGAGGCTGGAGGCAGGTGGGAGTTGGTCTTTGCTCCCTGGTATCAGGCAATGCAATGACACAAAATGGCCTGAAATTGTGCCAGAGGTGGCACCAGTTTACCACTACTCAATCCTAAAATATTTAGAGAACTCAAAGAGCACCTTTCAGCTGGGCCCAGGGCAGCACTGAGCAGGGGAAGGGAGATGCTAAACTGTTTGGAATTAGACATCCCAAGTTAAACACAAAACTTCTCAGGGAGGTTAGGGAAGTGTTCCTCAGCAGCACAGGCACTGCCTGAGGAGCTGCAAACACTACATTTTTCAAAGCTCTCAGCCCTGCCAGATTCCTCAGTGCATGAGATGCCCTTTAATTGCAGCAGGGGAGGGTTAGGTTGGAGATTGGGAACAATTTCTTTGCTGCAAGAGTGGTCAGGCACTGGAACAGGCTGCCCAGGGAGGTGGTGGAGTCACCAGCCCTGGAGGTGTTAAGAAACCTGTGGCTGTGGCACTCTGGGACATGGTTTAATGGCCATGGTGGCTATCAGGTAGATGTTGGACTTGGTGATCTTAAGAAGGCTTTTCCAACCCAAACATTTCTATGATCTCTAAGTGTTGGAGCAGGTCCAGAGGAGGCCACCAAGATGCTCAGAGGACTGCAGCAGCTCTGCTGTGAGGACAGGCTGAGAGAGTTGGGGCTCTGCAGCCTGGAGAAGGCTTCCAGGAGACCTTGGAGTGGCCTTCCAGTATCTGAAATGAGCTACAGTAGGGCTGGGGAGGGACTGTTGACAAGGCCTTGTAATGACAGGATGAGGAGGAATGGGTTTGAACTGGCAGAGGGGAGATTGAAACTGGATGTTAGGAAGAAGTTCTTTCCAGTGAGGGTGGTGAGACACTGGCACAGGTTGCCCAGGGAGGTTGTGGAGCATAGAAGCACAGAATGTGATCAAAGATCTTTGATCACATTCTGTGCTTCTATGCTCCACAACCTCCCTGGAGGTGTTCAAGGTCAGGCTGGATGAGGCCTCGAGTGACCTGTACTAGTGGGAGGTGTCCCTGCCTATGGCAGGGGGTTAGAACTGGCTGATCCTTGAGGTCCCTTCCAACCTTACCATTCTATGATTGTATGATAAGAGCAGAGGACAGGCAGCTGGCACACCCTAAGCCAAGCTCTGCTGCAAAAGCCTTGCTGAGTGCCATCCACCCCGCCAAGGAACCCCAAGGAGCTGCTGGAAAGCAGGGACTTACGTATTGCACACGGCCATGGTCTGGCACGACTCTCCTGTGCAGAACTCTGAGATTGTACTGTACTGTAAGTTGATGTGATGAAAGAAGGTTGTTGCTGAAAAACAAAACACAAAAGGCAAGAAGCTGAGAAGGGAAACACTTTCAACCCCTGCTTATCCCCCTGACAATTCTACTGACACAGAGCAAATGAAGTGACCTCACAGGCTGCAGCTTGCATACGAACTTCAACATGATTGAGCTAAATGAGCCTAATGATGAAGTGCAAAGCAAAGGAGGAAAGCTCTTGTTTTGATTGAAGATGAAAGCACCACTATGCATCACCTCTTATTACTCACTAAGCAGCAAGACTGGAAAGTGTCTCCATCACCAGCCTCACCTCTACAGCAGAGCACTGCTACAAGTTTGCTGAAGGCAAACTATTTGCTACCTTCTTTTGAAGTCAGGCAGCGGCTGGAAACCAGCATTAATAGTTCTCATGATGTATCTCCTTGGAAACCCAACCTGAAACAGTACAAAAACCTCCTGAGATCATTTAGTGCCTTGATACTCCTTGGGGGGCACCTCACTTTGGCCCAATGAGTCATGATAAACTTTTCTAAGGTACAGTTCAAGGCAGTTTCTTGCACCTACCACCTAAAAATATGACCGAGATTGGGTGAAAGCTGCAGGTTAGGGCTGGCAGGTGAAGTAGGAGCAGAGGGAGGCACTAAATCAGGACTGAGTTGCACAGACAGAGTGAGTCACAGCCTCAGTCACGTCTCCCAGATACTGCCTGGCTGCTGTTTAAATTCAGAGTCATTCCTCCAAAGTTTGGAAGGAGTGAAGAGAAGGAATCAGAAGACTTCAAAACTTCTGGCTTTAGGCATAATCTGGGAGGGGATTCTTCCCCTTTGCTGTGCTCTGCTGAGACCCTTCCCTGCAGACCTGGGGTCAGTTCTGGAGTCCTCAGCACAGCACAGGCAGGGACCTGTTGGAGCGAGGCCAGAGGAGGCCACAGCAATGCTGGCAGAGCTGGAAGGGCTCTGCTGTGAGGCCAGGCTGGGAGAGTTGGGCTTGGTCAGCCTGGAGAAGAGAAGGTTCTGGGGAGACCTTCTGGTGGCCTTGCAGTGCTCAAAGGGGCCTAGAAGAAAGCTGGGGACAAACTACTGAGCAGGGCCTGTTGTGACAGGACAAGAGGTGATGGTCTGAACTGAAAGAGGGAGATTGAGAGTGGAGAGAAGGGAGAAGTGTTTGACAGTGAGGGTGGTGAGACCCTGTCCCAGGTTGCCTAGAGAGGTGGCAGTGGAACCATTTGGGGCTGTGAGCAACCTGCTGTGGTTGCAGATGTTCCTGCTGAGTGAAGGGGGGGTTGGACCAGGTGACAGATCCATGTTCTACAACTTGCTCTACCTACAAGTCTTAATAAAGAACCATTTACACAATGCTTCTGGAAGCCAAAGCACTTGAACCAAAACCATGCTGACCCAGCCACTTCAGCCAACAGTCAAAGGCCACCTGGTGGTCCTCAAAAGAGCACCAAAAACCTCTCCCAAGGCTCTGAGTGCCACAGTGAGAGAGCTGAGAGTAGGGAAAGGCACCACGCTGCTGAGCACAGCTGGTTTGTAGGTAGGACAGCTTAATTACTACCCAGGCTGTAATGACATGCATTATGGAGCAAGTTAAACAGTCATTGAGGGGATTGCTAAGCACTGAGGACAGTAAAAAGCAGCAGAGTGGCTGAATGCCTTCCTGGGTGTGGCCACAAGCCCAGAGCTGCAGGACCACAATACTCACTGTTGCTGGCGAGCCACTCGTTGAGGTCTATCTCTCGGGGTAACATCACCAGCTCCTTAAACTCAAAGTCAGTAATTCTGGATTTTGTGTATTCTGGCTCCAGGTAAAGCTTCTTCTCTTCTGGTGCTGGCTTTTTACCGTTTGGCTTTCCCTTGGACTTCCTGCAAGAGACAGAAAAGGGAGGAGAAAGGTTAACCTTTCGTGTGCTGACGAACAGACCTGAAGCTGGTTTATCTCCCCCCCCCTGCATTTGTTCCTCCTGCCTTCCCTCCCCTCAGCAGAAGACAGTTTCTTTGAACTCAGGCACTTCTTTCAAGTAGCACTGGAAGTTCTGAATAGTGGTAAGAGACTTGAGCCTGAGCTGCTCCATCTCCACTGCCCTCCTGCCAGTTTAGATTGCAAACCCCTGGGAGGGTGGCAGCCTCTTCACGCCTGTGAACAGTGGTGACAGCAGAGTGGCAGTGTGTGCCTGGGGGGAGCTGCTCTGCTGCCAGTGTACCGACAATCTGCTGCTTCATGCAGCTAACTGTGCCTTGCAGAAGGGCAGTCTGAGGGGCAGGAAGAGCAGACTGCCTCCAGAAGACAGCTCTCAGCTGGAGAAATGCTCCCTCCACAGGGTGCTGGCACTACTCAGCCATACCTACAGGTTCCTGTGTTCTCCCTGACAGCAGCAGCCTTGTAGGTTTCTAGATACACAGAAGGGTTTGGGTTGGAAAGGACCTTAAGATCATCCATGGGCAGGGACACCTTCCAGCAACTGATTTTTGTAGTCAAAAGTTAAATATGGAGAAGTGACTGGCTCCAACCAACAACCATCACAGAATAGTTTGGGTTGGAAGGGACCTAAAAGCTCATCCAGTTCCAACACCCCTGCCATGGGCAAGGACACCTCCCACTAGCCCAGGCTGCTCAAGGCCTCATCCAGCCTGGCCTTGAACATCTCCAAGGAGGGGGCAGCCAGGACTTCCCTGGGCAGCCTGTTGCAGTGTCTCCCCAGTCTCACTGTCAAGAAGTCTGCTACGTTTCAAGACATAACCTGGCCTAATTCTCACATCCACCCAGGGATGCTCTGGGGCACCTGCAGTCAGATGTTCCTCACCACAAGGCCTCTGTACAGAGGTGGTCCTCTGCTTCTGCTTGCCAGCTAACTATTCTGGTCTTATTGTTTGAACCTCACCATGGAAAAGAACTTACAGACAAGATAGAGCAGTCCATGAAAGCAAGAACTGCAGGAAAGCCTCAAAGAAGTATTTAAAGAAACACTGAAAAGTTCATTCTTAGGTTTGAGACTTCAGACTGTGACAGAACTGGAGATGAGATGGAGAGTCAAGGTTTGGTTTGATAGTCCCTAACCTGATTTTACAGCAGATGAAGCAACATGCTTGACCCCTTCCCTTCAAGTTAAGACTTGAAACTTCCTTAGCCTGACAGTCAAGAGCATAAATCCAGTTGAAACTATGCACTTGGCCCTCAGCTAGTCAAAAACCCTCCAGGCTATTGATTTGCTTAATTCCCAGCACAGGCTGCCTTACTCCTGTGCTGCTGAGACCAAGCCTGGCACACTCCATACAGTACCTTCATACCTGCTGGGCCTCCAACAGGCACTCTTTAGGTTTATGCAGGGTTGTTTTCAGCTGGTTGGATCCAGTGGGTTTGGGTTTGGTTTGGGAGGGAGCAGGATTTAGCCATTGAAGGATAAGGTTATTTTAAAAGAAAATTCTAGTTCATAGATTCACAGAATGGGTTGGGTTGGAAGGGAACTTAAAGATCAGCCAGTTCCAACCCCCTGCCATAGGCAGGGACACCTCCCACTAGCACAGGTCACTCAAGGCCTCCTCCAACCTGGCCTTGAACACCTCCATGCAGGGAGCATCCACAACCTCCCTGGGCAACCTGTGCCAGTGTCTCACCACCCTCACTCTAAGGAACTTGCTCCTAATCTCCAGTCTCAATCTGCCCTCTTCAAGCTTAAAGCCATTCCAGTAACAATCATGCAGAAAAGACCTTCAGCTTCAGAGACTGGTTTGAGCAAGCACATTAACCACACTGGGGATGGAAAGTTATCCCTGAGAAGCAGTTTGGATAGAAGAGACCTTCTATCTTTGCTTCACTTCAGGATACTTCAACTAAGGGCCCCAGGTTAGGGCTGTGCCACATCAGCTAAGAGCAGTCTTTTGAGAGGAGGAGGAGGAGGGGGGGAGTGTGAGATGAAGAGGTCAGTCTGTCACAGAGCCAGGCTGTGGATGGAAACCACAGGAGGAAACCAGAGTAAGCTGAGACAATCCTTCCAGCACTGAGCAGAAAAGGGCAGTGTGCATCTCGTTCTCACTTGAGCATCTTTCCCCCAGTTCAAGAAAAGAAACCAGTTGTTCAGGACTGTTTTCATGAGTCAGCTAAAGCAAACCTCTCTGCACCACCCTTTACAGAGCCAACCCCCCCTCCGTTTCTACCCAGGCACCAGTCCCCTCTCAGACCTGAAAGATGCAGCCACTCCACCTCTTTCCAACGTTCTGTAACTCTTTCCACAACTGCCTTGTGCTGGAACTGGAGTGCTTCAAACAGCACCTTTCAGAAGGATTCTGTGCTCTGCCCCTTCCCACAGCTTTGGTTGCCTTTAAAGAAGATTCTGACTCAACCTGCAAAATGCCCATCATGGTTGGTATCAAAGGGTTTGTTCACACCACTCAGACCTGAGTAGCAAATCATCATGTGCAGCAAAACCTTCTTCTTAACCTGGTGCAGCTGCTGAGAGCTAAAGCAAGACCACAGAAACTGTTCCAGCCAGCAGCCTTCCAGGACCTGCACACAGCACAGCTGGGGGCACTGCATGGCCCAAGCCTTGCAAGGACCCGATGATCTCAAAGGTCTCTTCCAACCTCAACAGCTCTATTCTAGAAAGGGCAGTGCCTTTCCAAACACTGCTGTAGGCATTCCAAAGCAAACCCAGGTCCTGATTCATGTTTTACCTGTGCCTGACTCTAAAAACCTGAAGAGAATTCTGCTAGATGTGTCTCATCACATCCATGGCAGATCAGACAGAGCTCCAAAGCAGCTGCAGGAAGAGCTGGGACACAGCAGTGCCATAGATCCACTCTGAGATTCATAGAATGGATTGGGTTGGAAGGGAACTGAAAGATCATCCAGTTCCAATCCCCCCCCCACGGGCAGGGACACCTCCCACTAGCCCAGGTTGCTCAAATCTTCAGCCAGTCTGCCCTTGAGTACCTCCAGGGAGCAGGCATCCATGACCTCCCTGGCCAACCTGTCCCAGTGTCTCCCAATGCTCCCTGTAAAGAATTTCTTCCTAATCTCCAGTCTAAATCTGCCCTTTGGAGAAGGTCTATCAAGAGGTTAGACCCAAACCTGTCTATCAGTGCTTAACTACTAATTAAGGAAAGAAACATCTCTAGGGAAGGCAAGGAGACTGCTCTCATCAGTTCTCACTGACAGGCAAACCAGGGCACAAACCAACTCCTGAGATAACTCCCAGCAGAGGTTTGTGTGTGTCTGGTTTCAGGCACTGCACTGAACACAGTGCCACAGGCCAAGCCACACCTAGGAATAAATTCCAAAGAAGGAGAAGTGAAGGGAGATGGCAGGAGAGAGGTCACTTGCCTGGAGTCCTAGAAGGTTCAGCAAAGTGGCTCCAGCCAAAGACAGTGAGTTCCATAACGCTGCTAGCAGAGCTTTCAGAGCCAGCCTTGTGCTCAGCTGAGAAAACACAGCAGCTGGAGGTCTGCATCTCACTGGAGAAAGAGCTCCATGAGACACTCCAAACAACAAGCCCACTGGGCCATGGCCGTTTTTTCCCCCCCTCCTCTAACTGCTTTGTTAAGATGAAGCAAAGCTGCCAATTTCCCTGCTTGGCTTCTTTATCCTATCCCACTTCATAAAGATCCTTCTCTAATCTCTCCCTCTCATTTCCCTCTTGATCAGATGCCCAGTACTGTCTTCAGTGTAAAAAATCCCTCTCACTTTGGAGCATCTTCAAAGCACCACCCAGCTATTCATTTAGATCAAACCCATAAAAGTATTTTTCCCATTTCATAGCAGAAAGAGGCTGCAAATCCCAAGTTTGCTCCTGGACCTGCTCCAGTTTAACCTGATTTGGTTTGTGTGCAAAGGGGCACATGTGAAACAGCCTGGATGAGCTGAGGAAGTATCAGATTCAGTGTCCACCACCTGGACATGCTTCATAACCTGAAGTGGTTCACATCACTTTGGAGTTGTAGCAAACATGGTTTTGGTCAGGAGCATCACAGCACAGTGGGGGTTGGAAGGGACCTCGGGAGATCATCTACTCTAATGCCCCTGTTAAAGCAGGGCACCCACAGCAGCTTGCCCAGGATCACAATGGCCAGCTGGGTCTGGAATCTCTCCAGGGAAGGAGACTCCACAACCTCTCTGGGCAGCCTGCTCCAGGGCTCCAGCACCTTTACAGCAAAGAAGTTTTTCCTCCTGTTGAGAGGGAACCTCCTGGGTTCCAGTTTGTGCCCATTGCCCATTGTCCTGTCCCTGGGTACCACTGACAAGAGTCTGGTCCCAACCTCTTGCCCTCCCCTCTTTAGCTCTTGCTGAGCATTGATCCCCTCTGGGGTTGCTCTTCTCCAGGCTTAACAGCCCCAGGGCTTTTGTTCCTCACAGAGATGCTCCAGGCCTTTCAGCAGCTTTGTGGCCTCTCTTCAGACTCTTTCCCATAGTTCCCTGTCTCTCTTGAACTGGGGAGCACAGAACTGGACCCACTACTTCAGGTTTAGCTTCACTACAGCAGAGTAGAGGGGGAGGAGAACCTCCCTCGACCTGTTGGCCACACTCCTCTTGAGGCAGCCCAGGAGCCCACTGGTTTCCTTGGGCACAGGGGCACACTGCTGGCTCATGAGAGCAGATCTGTTCTGAGGCTGATCACAGAGGCAGAATCACTGAGCTGTCAAAAGCCAAATATCCCTCAACTCACCATGCAGTTTGTCATTATCTCTACCCCAGTTTAGGATTTCCTTTCTTCCAGAGGGAACCAGCACAGGCCTGACTATTTCTTCTTGTCCCCCAGCAAGCTGCCCAGTTCCTTACACTGCATCTGAGACTGAAATCCTACCCAGGGGATGCTTCAGTGGCTATCTCCTACCCTTCCTACTCAGCTAACTACCCCTGGGGAAAGTGACTGTTTAGTTCCTCTTGATTAAACACAAGTGATCAGTGGCTTTCCTCTTTTGAAGGTGGTTTATTAAGGCTGGTTTAGGAACTTGAAGAAAGTTAAAAAGTTGATTTAAAAAAACCCCTCTGTTGTGGTGAGGAGCAAAGCTGCAGGCAAAGTTCTCCAGTCACTCTGTGCCCTCTGGAGCAGGCACCAGTTTCAGGTCCTAGCCAAGTCTCCAACACCCTGATTTCCATGTGAAAATTGACAGAACAGGTCCAACAGGCCTCACATAGCAAATCTCCCTCCCTGGTTGCAAACCTCAAAGCTCACAAACCATCCCAAAGCTGTGGGGATGAAGATCACCATGGATTATGAACCTCACAGGACCAAGATGCTTGTTTTGTGATCAATCATTTCAGCAACTCACTCTATTCCTCACCTGAGACACTGCTGGAATTCCAGCAGTCTCCAGCAGAAGCAGGAGAACACATCTTGCTTGGGGACAACCCCACTGAGGTGTGCTCAGTGCTGCTGACAGCAGCCCCATGGAGTTCTCCGCATGCAGAACACATCTTGCTTGGGGACAACCCCACTGAGGTGTGCTCAGTGCTGCTGACAGCAGCCCCATGGATCACAGAATTGGCACAAAAGGAAAAAGCTGTTTTAAGGAAGACCACAGCTAAGATGTTCACACAAAAGGGCATCAAGGCAAAGGAAGACCACAAAATGAGATGCCCACAGAAAAGGGCACCAAGTCCCACCAACTGATCACCACTTGAGGCCTTGGGGGGTTGTTTCCAAGGAGCTCAGCCTGTGCTCTGTAACCTTCACAACCAGGCAGTTCTGGGGGCACATTCCCAACTAAACCTTCAGTGTGGAAAACCTGCAGTCTCCAAGAGCAGCCCCAGGTTCTGCCTCACCCAGGTGTGCCTCTACACTAATGGATATCTCAAACCACCTAGGCCTTTGATTTTCACCCTGTAATTGCTCTCTTTCTTCTTCAAGTGCTGTGTTTGAAGTGTCCTGGAGAGGAAAGTGCTCCTGCCAACACCTAATCTCTTGGCCATGTGAGGATGTGGCTTAGTCCCTTAAAACACAGAATGGGAGGGGCACTAAGCCAGCATTTTCAGCATCTTTTAGGCTAATCTCTAAGAACTCATCACTGTTTCCATGTTTTCCAGTGAAGAAGGCTGAATGTTGGATTCCAGAGAAGGCAAAATTCAAGTGGATTTCCCTTTAACTTCCCTTCTTTAGACAAACAGGATCTGAGTGGAACAGAAAAGGGAGCAAAACAGATTACGGTGGGAAAAAATTAGCATGGAAGCTCTCTGCAGCTCAAAAAGGACAGGGACAAGGATTAGAGAGTGTCCAACAGAGCCTATGAGGATGAGGAAGGGACTGGAACATCTGTGTGATGAGGAAAGGCTGCTAGACCTGGGATGTTGAGCCTGGAAAAGAGAAGACAGAGGGGATCTGCTTAATGCTCAGAAAGACCTAAAGGGTGAGGGGCAAGAGGATGGGGCCAGACTCCTCTTAATGCACCCCATGGGGTCAGTGGTGCCCAGTGACAGGACAAGAGGCAGTGGGCACAAACTGGAATCCAGGAGGTTCCACCTGAACAGGAGGAAAATACTCTTTGGTGTGAGGGTGCTGGAGGCCTGGAGCAGGCTGCCCAGGGAGGTTGTGGAGTCTCCTTGTCTGGAGACTTCCAAGACCCACCTGGATGCAGCACTCCTGTGTGGCCTGCCCTCAGTGATCTGCTTTGGCAGGAGGGTTGGACTTGCCCTCCAGAGGCTCCTTCCAAGGCCCAACATTCTGTGATTCTGATTCCACCTAATGTCCTCCTGTGTCAGAGGGATCCAAGCCATCCACAGAAGGCTCCAGCTTAGTGAGGAAAGCCAGGCCAGCTGCTCACAGATTTCCTTCTCACCTCTCTGGTTTCTCTGTGGCACTTTACTGGAAAGAAGTTATCAGCTACATTCCGGTTTGAAATGTTCTCTGTGGCTATGGCTGTCCTGAACACATTCAAGGCAGGAAGGAAACAGTTTTATGAGCTGAAATTTATGAGTCCCAGTGCCAAGGTCCCAGCAACAACAATGAAGCAGCAGGTCACAGCAGTTTGGAGCTCTCAGAGGCTGTCCAGTTTCCTGCCCCAGCAGTCCCAAGTCTCCTCTCCTCCCACTCAGTACAAGGGCTGGAAGCTGAGAGGAGCCAGGGCAGCTTCAAAACCACTGCTTGGTGCTTCAGTGGTTTTATTTATTTGTACAGCATGCAAGAAAGAGGCAACGCATTTGATGATCACTAGGATTGTCCTTCCTTTGAGAAAAGGAAGAGGACAGGTGAGAGTTGAGGTTGTTCAGCCTGGAGAAGAGAAGGCTCCAGGGAGACCTTCTGGTGGCCTTTAGGGACTTTAAAGGGTTCAGTCAGAAAGCTGGGCACAGACTGTTTAGCAGGGCCTGTTGTGACAGGACAAAGAGTGATGGTTTGGACTGAAAAAAAAAGGGAGATTGGGGCTGGAGAGAAGGAAGAAATGTTTGACATTGAGGGTGTTGAAACCCTGCCCCAGGTTGCCCGGAGAGGTAGGAGATGCCCCATCCCTAGCACCACTGTAGGTCAGGTTGGTTGGGACTCTAAAGAAGCTTTTCCAGTTGCAGATGTCCCTGTTGCCTGCAGGGGGTTGGGCTACAGGACCTTTGAGGTCCATTCCAGCCCATCTATGAGTCTCTATCTGTATTTCCCTTTCCTTGAAAGCACACAGGATTAGCTCTGGGGAGGTTCTTCTGCAATCCCATGTCCTGTTCTCACCCACATCACTGCAGCTCAGAAGGCCACGTGGCAGCACAGCCAGCACACAGAGCCTGGTGTGAAGACACATGGTGAAGCTTGGCAAGGAGGAGGAGAGGACACCCACATTGCAGGGTAAGGCCCTGCAGAGCAAGCCCTAATGCCAGAGCAGCACACAGCACAACTCTGCACAGGGTTGCTGCTCTCAGAACATCTCTCCAGGGCCTGGGGGAGGGAAGGAGGCAAAGCTTTTAAAGATAATCTCTGTCCCACTCTGCTCTCACCCCAGGTCTCCAACAGACCCTTCTGACCCCAGTGCCATTCCTCCCCTTTCTCCTCCACGGGGTTAGCTCCAGGGCTTGGTTGTTGCTCAGGTCTAAGGAGGCTGTGCAGAATAAAATGTCTCTGGCAGTATTTCTGGCCCAGCTTCTTCATTTTTGTTCTGTTTTTAAAAGTCACTAATAGTTTATTTAAGAGGAGGAGGGAAAAAAAGAATGTGCCCCACATGCCAGGGAAACTTTTTCTCCTGGATTCTCATAGTGGCTCTTTGCCTTAAAAGGGAATCTTTGCCTGGCCTCCGGATGCTCTGCTGTAAACAGTCGGTGCCAAGGCATGGCAGGCATGTTAAGGATGACAAGTGCCATGACATTGGTTCAGAATGCTGCCTCTCAACAGAGAGCCCAAAACATTCTGCAGGGGCAAGCTGGGCTCCAGCTGGTGCTGCTGGCAAGGCCAGGGGAACATGGAGAGCCTGCTCTGGCACATCAGGGTCTTTACGTTCCCTTTCGTAGGGCTCCACACACACACCTACTGCTGAAGGGTCTGGAGAACAGGGCTGGTGAGGAGCAGCTGAGGGTGTTCAGCCTGGAGGAGGCTGACAGGAGACCTTCTCACTCTCTACAATGCCCTGAGAGGAGGCTGGAGCCAGCTGGGGGTTGGTCTCTTCTCACTAGTAACAAGAAAAAGGAAAATGAAGTGGCCTCGAGTTGCACCAGGGGAGGGTAAGGTTGGACATCAGTGAACGTTTCTCCCCCCAAAGGTTTGTCATGCCCTGGAGCAGGCTGCCTGTGGAAGTGATGCAGCAATCACCTCTGGAAGGACTCAAAAGCAGTATCGATGTGATGCTGAGGGACATGGTTTAGCAGTGACCTGGCAGTGGTTTACAGTTGGACTCCATGATCATAAAAGGTCTCTTCCAACCAAAATGATTTCATGATTCTACTTCTTTCCAAACCTGCCTGGATGCATTGCTGTGCCAATCCCCCTGGGTGATCCTGCTTTGGCAGGGCAGTTGGACTTGCTGATCTCTGGAGGTCCTTTCCAACCTCTACGGTTCTGCGATTCTTTGCCTCCTCTTCCTCCTCTCTCCTGCCTGTCCCAGCAGCAGCTGAGTTTCTGCCAGGCTCTTTGCCCTCAGTGGCACATCAGCTGCACATTAACTGCCTTTCAAAGTGGCAGTGCTGGTGGCCCAGGACCACATTGCTCAAGATCCTCACATCCTCAGTGCAGCTCTGGAGCCACGGGCAGCCTTGTGAGCAGCTCAGCTCACACTACAAGAGCACACAGTTCATTCTTGTGGTGAAACAGCCCCAGACTACAGCTTCCTCTCTTCTCTGCCATACCTGCCAGAACTCCTCCACAGCCTGAGAGGAGGTGTCCAGCCTCTCTGCTTGCCTTTGGGGAGGGAGCTTCTGACTCTATCACCCTTGCACTGGTCCAGGTTGCCCTCCAGCCAACACAGGCAGGAGCCCCAGGAACACCAGGGCAATGATGTCAGATGGGAGACAGATTATTTACTTCTAGGAGCCAGTGATGCAATTTCCAAAGACCCACTCAGTAGCAGAAACAGAGAATCAGCCAAGCAAACACCCTCCTGTTCTTCATTTTGAAATGCTCTCTTACCTTCGTGCCAAAAAGCCTCACACAGCCAAACCAGGAGGTGCCAACACCAAGCCTCAGCAAGATGTTTCTTCCTAAGTGACTTAGTGCAGCCCAGATATTTGGTAATTTGGGGATTAGGAAAGAAAAAGGGAGACAAATCTTTCCTAATGTTTATTTTCAAGAGCTTTACATAGAGCCAAATTAGGTCTGTGGCAAGAGGGATTCAGCAGGTCACAGATTAAGTGTTGCAACAATTAATTGACTCCAGTGCTGAGAGCAAACCACAGAGCAGGACCCTGCGTCATCAGGGGCTGTGACAGACACAGGGGCTGGGGCTTGGGCTTGCTGTTCTCAAGTCTCCAGCTGTAAGGGAACTTTGGTTGGTTGACAAAGGAGGCCAAAAGCTGAGCAGAAAGAGGGCAGAACTCTGAGAAGGTGCCTCATGGCATATTGTGGCACCAAGCTGTGTGGCACAGTTGACTTGTTAGAGGGCAGTGATGCCATCCAGAGGGACCCGGACAGGCTGCAGAGCTGTGCCCAGGCCAACCTCATGAAATTCAACAGGGCCAAGTGTAAGGTCCTGCACCTGGGTAGGCACAATCCCAAGCACAACTCCAGGCTGGGTGGGGAATGGTTGAGAGCAGCCCTGAGGAAAAGGACCTGGGGGTCTGGGCTGATGAAAAGCTCAACATGAGCCTGCAGTGTGAGTGCAGCCCAGACAGCAACTGTGTGCTGAGTTGCAGCAAGAGCAGTGTGGGCAGCAGGGCAAGGGAGGGGATTGTGCCCCTTGGCTCTGCTCTCCTCAGACCCCACCTGCAGTCCTGTGTGCAGTTCCGGAGCTCTCANACAGGAAGGCTGGAGAGGGACTACTGACAAGGTCTGGCAGCAACAGGACAAGGGGCAATGGGTTTGAACTGGCAGAGGGGAGATTTAGACTGGATGTCAGGAAAAAGTTGTTTGGAGTGAGGGTGGTGAGACACTGGCACAGGTTGCCCAGGGAGGTTGTGGCTGCTCCCTCCCTGGAGGTGTTCAAGGCCAGGTTGGAGGAGGCCTTGAGTGAGCTGTGCTAGTGGGAGGTGTCCCTGCCTATGTCAGGGGGTTGGAACTAGATGATCCTTGAGGTCCCTTCCAAACTTACCATTCTATGATTCTATGATATTGTCCCCTGCTTGCAACTACTCCTGCTCCCCTAGAAGGGTCTCAAAAGGGTAGTGCTGGGCACCAAGGTTAGGAGAGGCCATGCCACCCTCACTCTGCAGGGCACCTCTGCCCAGCCAGTTGAAAACACAGGCTGGAGTTTGATGCTGTGGGGTTTGCCTTTTGATCATGCAGCTCATTCTGGTCCCCAAGCACACACTCCCAACCCATCACACACCACCAAGATAAAGATGCTCCTGGATCCCTGCTTCCCTCAGAGGAACATCACCACTGGGATTTCAGCAACACAACTGCTTCCTCCTCATCCTCCACTGCTAAGTATACCCCAGAGCTGCAGTAGGAACAGGACTCACTTCACCTAGCCATGGTGAACTGGCTCCCCAGGGACCTATTAAAGTCAGCAGAGATAAAAGAGTTTTCCCCTCTGTTCTGCAAACCTTTCAGTCCAAGGCAAGAGATCTGTAGTACACCTCTCAGTTCTTTAATTAAACTCTTAGGCAAAGGAGCAAAGTGGGTCCCAGCTGAGGGCAGGCAGTGGTTGAGACACTCAACCTGGTTCTGTTCCAGATCACCCACAACACAGAGCTGTAAGAACAAGTCACCAAGCTCTGCAATCAAGCGAGCTCTGAGGTGGCTTTTAACACCTTTTACACTTCAGGGAAGGCAACTATAGGCCTCTCAAGTTTATTACAATACTCAGGGGAGTGGTATTCTAAGACATGAAATTCTGGAGGCCAGAAGGAGAAAGAAATAAAAAGGAGAGACTGAAAAGAACTCAACTGGAAATAATAATTAAAAAAAAAAAAAGGGTCCATATCTATCTTTTAAGGTTTTAGACCCTGAAAACTGAAAGAAAATGGAAATGTCCTGTAGTAAAAACCCAGTAACCTCTTAATTAAAATAGTTGTGAACTGAGACAGTGATTGGCCATGGCAGTGTGGGCAGCAGGTTGAGGGGAGGTGATTCTCCCCCTCTACTCCACTCTGGTGAGACCCCACCTGGAGTATTGTGTCCAGCTCTAGAGATCCTCTTACAGGAAAGATCTGGAGGTGCTGGAGCATGTCCAGAGAAGGGCCACGAGGATGATCAGAGGGCTGGAGCTGCTGTGCTATGGAGACAGACTGAGAGAGTTGGGGTGGTTCAGTCTGGAGAAGAGAAGGCTCTGAGGTGACCTTCTTGTGGCCTTGCAGTATCTGAAGGGGGCTACAAGAAAGCTGGGGAGGGACTTTTAGGCTATCAAGTAATGACAGGACTGGGGGGAATGGAGCAAAGCTAGAGGAGGGAAGATTCAGATTGGATGTTAGGAAGAAGTTCTTCCCCTCCATGAGGGTGGTGAGAGCCTGGCACAGGTTGCCCAGGGAGGTAGTGGAAGCCTCACCCCAGGAAGTTTTCAAGACCAGGCTGGATTTGGCTCTGAGCAACCTGATCTAGTGTAAGGTGTCCCTGCCCAGGGCAGGGGAGTTGGAACTGGATGATCCTTGGGATCCCTTCCAACCCTGACAATTCTCTGATTGATTTATTCTCCTGTTACTGGAACTTATTCAGAGTTACTCTGACTTCTGTGAAACTCAAGTGCTGGTTGTGCTCTTGCTAGGAGAGCACACTCCAGTCCACCTCTGCACCCCCAGGGCACACAAACCACTGCAGCCACTGCTCTCTTCCAAGCCTCCTGAAGGCTGCAGAGCTGGCAGATTGCAAAGTTATCCTTTTTGTTTGTAAAACCCCAGCAGATGTGATTGGGAAGCCTGATGGCCTTTCTCAGTGTGGGATTTCACAACATGGCCTGCACAGAGTTGCTTTTCAGGACAGAAGCCTGCTTTAATTGCTGGGAATTATTTCACCATGGCAACCTGGCTTCAGCAGTCAGACTCCTGGCTATATAGCCCAAGATATACAAAGGCAGGCAGCCCACTCTGCTGGGAGAGCACCAGGGCACAGACAGGTTTGTCTTTGTACCAAGTGGTTTAGTTTCCCTGCTGCCTTTTTGCCTTGCAAGCTCTCTTTGTACAAGGAGAAACACTGATCCAGCAATACCAGCTAGCTTCACGTACCACTGGAGCCTGAAGAAAACCTGTGGCAGAGGAAGCCCTGCCATGGGGAGGAGAGGCTGAGGGAGCTGAGGTTGTTCAGCCTTGAGGAGGGAAAACTTTAGTACTATGGACCAGTACATAAAGGTTCAGCCTTGAAGAGGGAAGACTTAGAGCAGACTTTATCACCATGGACCTACCAGGAGGATGGAGACTCCCTTTTTGCAAGGAGTCCCATGAAGAACACAAAGGGTGATGAGGACAAGTTACTGCTGGGAGGATTCCCATTGGACTCCAGAAGAAAATGTTTCCCCATGAGGACAGTTGGACATTGGAATCATCTCCCAAGGGAAGCAGTGGAGTCCCCTGTGTGGGCAGTTTGAAGACAGCCTGACAGGGTGCTGGACCAGCTCATTCCAGCTACACTGTGACCTAGAAAGGTTGGAGCAGATGATCCTTGAGGTCTCTCCCAACCTGGCACCCTGTAAAATCAAAAGCTGGACTTGATCCTCAAGCTGCTTTCCAACCTCAATGATTCTGTGATTCTAAATAGATTGGCCAGGTAGGCCAAGCTCACAGCACCTTACCTGTGACCCACCTTCTGGAGGGCAGCTTGATACAATGCCTACTAGAATCTGAATTCCCTGAGTCTCCACTTTTAGAAGCCTACAGAAACGTCTACAAACAGTCTTTGTAACTGATCTGTAGCCTGCAGGAAGGCAGCAGGCACTGCAGACCCCCAGCAGGCACTGACAGTGCTCACTGCACAGCCTCAGCTCTCCACGGAGAACTATTTTCAACGCAGTGCAACATAGCAGCTTGCACAGCTGAGCTGAGGCACAGTTGTTGTCTCCCTCCCCAGCTCCCCAGCGGCCCAGGACAATGAAGCACTGTCTGTGTGTCTGACAGGGCTGGGCAAAGTACAACTAGGCACAAAAAAGTGTCTTACTTCAGAAGGATCATAGAATAGGTTGAGTTGGAAGGGACCTTCAAGATCATCTACTTCCAGCCCCCTGCCATGGGGGCAGGGACACCTTTCACTAAGAGCAGGTTTTTCACTGAGAGAGTTTTGACCCAACCTGGCCCTGAACACCTCCAGGGAAGGAGCATCCACAGCCTCCTTGATTCCAGTGTCTCACCACCCTCACTCACATAAGTTTCTTCCTCCTCTCCAGTCTCAGTCTGCCCTCCTCAAGCTTCAATCCTTTGCCCCTTACCCTGTCACTACAAGCCCTTGTCAAAAGTCCCCTAGAAGCAATCACACAGCAGGCAGGGCTGAATCCTCCACATCTTTAGCTGTAAACACAGCATTGAAAGTGTTTAACAGCACAGAGCAACTGTTAGGACACAGCACAGCTGAGAGCAGACAGACACACAGGTAACAGCATCACCACTTCTAACCTCTTAGCTTTTCCTGCAGGAGCTTCCCTGGTTAATACGAACTCAATCAAATATACAGGATGGGGAAAAGCCTTCAGTTGTTTTCATAGAATGGAATGGTTGGAAGGGACCTCAAGGATCATCTAGTTCCAACCCCCTGCCATAGACACCTCCCACTAGCACAGCTCACTCAAGGCCTCCTCCAACCTGGCCTTGAACACCTCCAGGGAGGGAGCAGCCACAACCTCCCTGGGCAACCTGTGCCAGTGTCTCACCACCCCCACTAAAGAACTTCCTCCTAACATCCAGTTTCAATCTCCCCTCTGCCACTTTAAACCCACTGCCCCTTGGCCTGACATTGCAAGACCTTGTCAGTTTGTTTTCAGTCCTGCTGAATGATTTCAGATGCCTGCAGCTGTAACCTCCCTTCTGAAGCACTGCAGGCAGCACACACATGTGCAGCACCATGCACTGAGACACATGGCCATGAGCTGTGCCATCTCCTGCCCAGCCATCACTCACCCAGCAGGCTGGGCACCCATGTGAAGCACCTGACATTTTCATAGAATCACTCAGGGTTGGAAGGGACCACAAGGAGCAGCCAGTTCCAACCCCTCTGCCATGGGCAGGGACACCTCACACCAGATCACGCTGCCCAGAGCCTCATCCAGCCTGGCCTTAAACACCTCCACGGATGAGGCTTCCACCACCTCCCTGGGCAACCCATTCCAGGCTCTCACCACCCTCATGCTGAAGAACTTCTTCCTAATATCCAGTCTGAATCTCCCCACTTCTATTTTTTCTCCATTCCCCCCTGTCCTATCACTACCTGACAGCCTAAAAAGTCCCTCCCCAGCTTTCTTGTAGCCCCCTTCAGATACTGCAAGGCCACAATAAGGTCACCTCAGAGCCTTCTCCTCTCCAGACTGCACAGCCCCAACTCCCTCAGTCTCTCCTCACAGCAGAGCAGCTCCAGCCCTCTGATCATCCTCGTGGCCCTTCTCTGGACACCTTCCAGCACCTCCACATCCCTCCTGTCCCAGGGGCTCCAGAACTGGTTGCAGTACTCCAGGTGAGGTCTCAGCAGTGCAGAGCAGAGGGGCAGGATCACTTCCCTCACCCTGTTGCCCACACTTCTGTTCCTGCAGCCCAGGCTCTGGTTGCTCTCTGGGCTGTAAGAGCACACTGACAGCTCATACTGAGCATCTCATCCACCAGCACCCCCAAGTCCCTCTCCTCAGGGCTGCTCTCAAGCCAGCCACTGCCCAGCCTGTCTGTACTGGTGCTTGGGATTGCCTCAACCCTTGCACCCACTGCACCAAGCTCTCACACTTTTAACTACAGCATTTTGATTCAGGAGATTTATTCACTAGAAATGACCAGGGGTCAAGGTCAGCTCTCTCAATGGCAGCTGTGAAATCAAAAATGGATTTTTTTTTCCCCTCCCTCTCTTTTGTTAATACTTTGGCTTTAATTTAAACCAAAGTTAGCTGAAGGTTAGTCTCACCTCTCCTGGTGTGCCTCAGATGAGAAACTGCCTTTCAGCCTCAGTATGAACTGTCTTGTTTAAACTAACCCCTCCAAAATCCATAGTTAGAAGGCATAAAACTGTCTCCTCATGGGGGTAAGACAGAGTTGAAGGTAAAAGAAATCACAGCACTATCTTAATTAGGCAACTTTCATTAACAAATGGTATGTACAAAACCTTCACTCCTCTAACCTGCAGTTAATTTTTAAGCCTGGTGACAGCATGATGCAATGCTCCCTCTCCAGCCTGGCCATCAGCAGCACCCAGCATTTCAGTGCCTCCTGGAAAAGAGACCCTTAAAGTTGTGCTCTCTGCACAGCAAAGGAAGACAAAGCTATTCAAAACACAAACTCTAGGGAATCAAAGACAAAAGGGAAGGATTGAGGCCTGCCAATACCTGAAGGGAGGCTGCAAGAAGGCTGCAGAGGAACTGGTTTCAAAGGTGTGAAGATGAGAGGCAATGGTTTCAAACTACAGCACAGCGGGTTTAGATTGGATGTTAGGAACAAGTTCTGCACCATGAAGGTGGTGGAACACTGGAACAGGTTGCCCAGGGAGGTGGTTGAGGTCTCATCCCTGGAGACACTGAAGGTCAGGCTCAAGAGGGCTCTGAGCAATCTGATCTAGTGGAGGATGTCCCTGCTGAATGCAGGGGGATTGGACTAGATGACCTTTGGAGGTCCCTTCCAACTCAAACCATTCTATGATTCCATGAAGATTTGAATGACTGATTGAAAAATTAGTAGGGTAGGTAATAATTCAATTACTAGCACAGTTAGCTCTGTCACTGTTAATTAAGTCCTGAAACAGCAGTGATTCCAACCCCTCATCTCCTACTTTTCAAGATACTCCAAGGGAGATTGAGAAGCTGAAGCAGAAGCTCCTCTACCATTAGACATCCAGGTCTGCAGTGTTCCCTCTGAGGGCTTGCTGAAATACAAACTCAGTCTTTTAATTCAGTGCTGAAAGTGCAGCCAAGAAATGGGCTAAGGAAACCCAGCACCTTCCAAAGGTAATTCAAAGGAGATGATGCATGGATGTGTGGGGATTTGTTCCACCCCCTTGGCTGCATCTGCAAATGCCAACTGGGATCTTCAAGGTGGATTTGCAGTCCACCAGCTCACAGGAGTAAGAGAGCCACAGCTGAGATCCTTCCTCAACACACAGAGTGAAGTCAGCTTTTTGTGACCCAACCTCACACCTCAGACCAAGGGATGGTTGTGAGCAGCTCTGGTCAGGCACAGCCTGCCACTTGCCTGAGCAGCTTCAGTTCTCAATTCCTGGCACTGAGAAGCGTGGATGGAAATGAAGGGAGAAGCAATACCTGATTTTGCCTGTGCCCAGGTGTAACCACACACTGGTAGCTCCTCTGTGAAGAACTGAAGATGGTCCCTAAAGCAGAGAAGAAGGCTCCTGAGAGAGAGTTCTCTATCTCACTTTTATGAGCCAGCAGTGTGTGCTGACAGCCCAAAAGGCAACCATGTGCTGGGCTGCATCAAAAAAGGTGGAGGATAAGGGAGTGGATTCTGCTCTTATCAGAACCCACCTGGAGCACTGCATCCACTGCTGGTGCCCTCAGCACAAGAAGGACATGAAGCTGCTGGAGCAGGTCCAGAGGAGGCCACAGAGATCAGAGGGAAGGAGAACCTCTTCTGTGGGGACAGGCTGAGAGAGCTGGGGGTGTTCAGCCTGGAGAAGGCTCCACGGAGACCTTACAGCAGCTTTCCAGTACCTGAAGGACGCTACAGGAGAGCTGGGGAGGGACTATTGACAAGGTATTGTAGTTACAGGATGAGGGGTAATGGCTTTGAGCTGGAAGAGGGGAAATTGAGACTGAAGATGAGGAAGAAACTCTTTCCAGTGAGGGTGGTGAGACACTGACACAGGTTGCCCAGGGAGGCTGTGGATGTTCCCTCCCTGGAGGTGTTGAAGGCCAGGCTGGATGAGGCCTTGAGCAGCCTGTTTTAGCCGGAGGTGTCCCTGCCCACAGCAATGGGTTTGGAACTGGGTATCTCTAAGGTCCCTTTCTAACCCAATCCACTCTCTGATCACTGTTGGGTGGATCCAGTTACTTCTCCACACTTAACTTTTCACAAGAGAAACCAACTGCAATCCTTCTCCAAAAGCTTGTAACTGAAATCACTCAACAGACACTTGGCCACACATGAAATGAGTGGATTTAAGACTTGAGATCTTTGAATGATTGCAACTACACATGAGAAGAAAGAAAGAAAAAAAAGAGTTTTGTATGCTGAAAGACTACAGAGAAAGAAGTGCTTCAGCTGAGACAGAAAAGTTTTTCCCTCTGTCCCACACAGGTGGTGGCTTTGTCCCCAGCTTTATCCTTCCCCTGCACAGGTCTGTTGTGACAAAATACGGCAGGCACATCACAGCTGAGGGCTTGGCATAAGGAAGAATCAGCACAGCCTTGTTGATGACAATTTCCTTTCCCTCCTCTTGCCAAACACATCCTGCTGATTTGTCAGCACTAATGCCTGCAGGGCTCTTGTCCTCTGAATGTGGGGTTTGTGGTCACACTGGACTGGGGAAGTGGCTGCAGTGTGAGCGCAGCTCGCGAGGTGCCCTGGAAAGTCATCTCCTGAGTGTGAGTGTTCATACAGCACCACAGAGCAGGTTGGGTTGGAAGGCACCTTCAAGATCATCCAGTTCCAACCCCCTGCCATGGGCAGGGACACCTCCCACTCGCCCAGGTTGCTCAAGGACTCATCCAACCTGGCCTTGAACACCTCCAGGGAGGGAACATCCACAACCTCCCTGGGCAACCTGTGCCAGTGTCTCACCACCCTCACTGCAAATAATTTCTTCCTAACTGCCAGTCTAAATCCATCCTCCCCAAACTTCAATGCATTCCCTCTGACCCTATTTCAACAAGCTGTTGCAAAAAGCCCCTCCCCAGCTTTCTAGAAGCTCTGCTTCAGGTACAGGAAGGCTGCTCTGAGGTGTCCCAGTGAAGCAGTCCAAGTCTCCTCCCTTCACCAACGCCACACACATTGTGTGCTGCGATTATTGTATTCAGAAGTCCTCAGAGTTCTCCCATTCAAGCCCTCCCTGTCTTTCTGAGGACAGCTGTACCGACTGCTGATTCTCCCTTCTTAAAGATGAAAGGCACTGCTCAGCCAGCCACAATGTTGCTTTCACCTGGGGAGCTGCAGCTCCCTCTGGGCCCTGCTGCCTGAGCAAAAGCACTTCTAAATTTACTTCAGTACCAGACAGAACAGAACCTGGAATGTGAACAGAGCAGCATTTTCTGTCAAGATCAGACAACCCAGCTGCACTGACTGCAGCAATCCCATGAACCCAGCTGCACTGACTGACTCCAGCAACCCAGTTGCACTGACTGCAGCAACCCCACGGGCCCAGCTGCACTGACTGCAGCAACCCCACGGGCCCAGCTGCACTGACTGCAGCAACCCCACGGGCCCAGCTGCACTGACTGACTCCAGCAACCCAGCTGCACTGACTGCAGCAACCCCAGGAGCCCAGCTCCACTGACTGCAGCAACCCCACGGGCCCAGCTGCACTGACTGCAGCAACCCCACGGGCCCAGCTGCACTGACTGCAGCAACCCCACGAGCCCAGCTGCACTGACTGCAGCAACCCCACGGGCCCAGCTGCACTGACTGCAGCAACCCCACGAGCCCAGCTGCACTGACTGCAGCAACCCCACGGGCCCAGCTGCACTGACTGCAGCAACCCCACGAGCCCAGCTGCACTGACTGCAGCAACCCCACGGGCCCAGCTGCACTGACTGCAGCAACCCCACGAGCCCAGCTGCACTGACTGCAGCAACCCCACGGGCCCAGCTGCACTGACTGCAGCAACCCCACGAGCCCAGCTGCACTGACTGCAGCAACCCCACGGGCCCAGCTGCACTGACTGCAGCAACCCCACGAGCCCAGCTGCACTGACTGCAGCAACCCCACGGGCCCAGCTGCACTGACTGCAGCAACCCCACGAGCCCAGCTGCACTGACTGCAGCAACCCCACGGGCCCAGCTGCACTGACTGCAGCAACCCCACGAGCCCAGCTGCACTGACTGCAGCAACCCCACGGGCCCAGCTGCACTGACTGCAGCAACCCCACGAGCCCAGCTGCACTGACTGCAGCAACCCCACGGGCCCAGCTGCACTGACTGCAGCAACCCCACGAGCCCAGCTGCACTGACTGCAGCAACCCCACGGGCCCAGCTGCACTGACTGCAGCAACCCCACGAGCCCAGCTGCACTGACTGCAGCAACCCCACGGGCCCAGCTGCACTGACTGCAGCAACCCCACGAGCCCAGCTGCACTGACTGCAGCAACCCCACGGGCCCAGCTGCACTGACTGCAGCAACCCCACGAGCCCAGCTGCACTGACTGCAGCAACCCCACGGGCCCAGCTGCACTGACTGCAGCAACCCCACGAGCCCAGCTGCACTGACTGCAGCAACCCCACGGGCCCAGCTGCACTGACTGCAGCAACCCCACGAGCCCAGCTGCACTGACTGCAGCAACCCCACGGGCCCAGCTGCACTGACTGCAGCAACCCCACGAGCCCAGCTGCACTGACTGCAGCAACCCCACGGGCCCAGCTGCACTGACTGCAGCAACCCCACGAGCCCAGCTGCACTGACTGCAGCAACCCCACGGGCCCAGCTGCACTGACTGCAGCAACCCCACGAGCCCAGCTGCACTGACTGCAGCAACCCCACGGGCCCAGCTGCACTGACTGCAGCAACCCCACGAGCCCAGCTGCACTGACTGCAGCAACCCCACGGGCCCAGCTGCACTGACTGCAGCAACCCCACGAGCCCAGCTGCACTGACTGCAGCAACCCCACGGGCCCAGCTGCACTGACTGACTCCAGCAACCCAGCTGCACTGACTGCAGCAACCCCAGGAGCCCAGCTCCACTGACTGACTCCAGCAACCCCAGGAACCCAGCTGCACTGAGTCCAGCAACCCCAAGAAGTGCTTTTTTTTTCCTTCAGCAAGCTGGAAGAAAGGGTTAATCCACACATCCTGCCCCCTTCTCTTGCCAGAGAGCAGGTGCTGGCAGCTCTTAAAAGCAAAGCAACATCTCATCTTCTCTAAGAGCCATTTGCTCAAGGCTTAGTTAAGACCCTGTTGAGCCCCACAGCAACAGGGATTAAGAAAAGGGATGAGAAAATCCTTCTCAATCAAAGAACACTTCATCAAACTCCACTTTGGTGTGGCCACGAAGGTGTATGATAGGGGAACAGATAGATTTTGTCTTAGCCATCTTAAGAGACAGGGCAACAACCAGGGGGGGATCTCATCCCTGACAACATATCTGGAAGCCTTAAGCAAAAAGAGTCTAGCTGAGAGGTGTCCCTGCCCATGGCAGGGAGCTTGGACTAGATCACCTCTAAGGTCCCTTCCAACCTAAGCCATTCTATAGAATCTCCTCAGCAAAGACCTGGAAAGAGAAAAGCTCTTGGGGAGAGGATTTCTTTTTCTCCTACAAACCTGCTTGGGGTGCACAGAGCGCCTGGGGCATCTGAGAACAGTGGGTAGAAATGTACCAGCCCATAAAGGTGGCTACCAGGAGGATGGAGACTCCCTTTTTGCAAGGAGTCCCATGGAAAAGACAAGGGATGATGAGGACAAGTTACTGCTGGGGAGATTCCCATTGGACTCCAGAGGAAAATGTTTCCCTGTGAGAACAGTTGGACATTGGAATCATCTCCCAAGGGAAGCAGTGGAGTCCCCTGCATGGGCAGATTGAAGACTCAGCCTGACAGGGTGCTGGACCAGCTCATTCCAACTACACTGTGACCTAGAAAGGTTGGAGCAGATGATCTTTGGGGTCCCTTCCAAGCTGGCAGGCTGTGACAGTGTGGAAGGAAGTGTGGAACATGGACTGTTACAAGTCAGGAAGCAAGGGAGACAAAGCAGGCACTGCAGTCAGCTCCCAGAAGGATGAATGGTGCACACTCATACTTTGCACACATCTGTACTGAAATCATCTTCCAGGTAGAAATGAGCAGCTAAAACCTGGAGCAAATCCTAGAATGAAACAGATGCATCCCAAGAAAATAAGGTAGAGTGATGAGTGTCAGGACTTTGAGGTTACCACAAAATGAAGTCTCCAGGAGGGGTCTTCAGAAAAAGGCAGCAAACTTTTGCCCCTAAACCAGAGGAAACTGCTGTTGGACCTTGGGCAGGTGCCCTTCCTGGAGACACCTCATAGAGTCACTTCAACACCCAGGAAAATTTTAGCAGTCCTTTCCCTCTGGCTATCCCTTCCCAGGATGTAGAACATGTAGCCAAAGGCCAGCTCCATGCTGCAAGCACCTCTGCAGACAGACACTGAGCCCTTCACTAAGTTAACAGATTGTCCATGGGTCACCAACTCCCATGGACACACCAGGCCCATGGCACTGCTGCAGCCAAGTGAACAGCCAGGCCCAAACAAATGGAGTAGCTGACAGCTCTCTGGACCACCAGTGACAGACAGCATCTCTCCAGAGCACAGCCTCAAGCCCTGAGCTCCAGGAAGGGGACCAGGTTGTCACATGGAGCTCAGGACACCAGGCTGTAGCATGGCTTTGGGCAGAAGCATCCAACAGCTCATAATGGGGCTGGACATCAAGCAGAGAGCTCCAAGCTCTGCAGCCATGACCAGGAGAGGCTTTCCTACCTACACATGCTGGAGAACACCTACCTGAACAAGCACAGAGACCTACCCTTTGGGAGGGCATCTGCCACCAGCAGGCTGCTGATGCCACTCAGATCTATCTCCATGGCAACCTGCTCTATCCTGGACAGGACACTTGTGTCAAAGAACAACCTCCACAGGCACATCTGTGCTTTCATCCTCACACAACAGCTACCCCAGCACTCCTCCTGCCTGGTCACACCTGGCTAAAGCAGAAGATCTCTGCTATGAGGACAGGCTGGGGCAGCTGGGAGTGAGAAGAGAAGGTTCTGAGGAGCCCATATAGGAGCCTATCAGTACCTGAAGGGGGCTACAAGAAGGATGGAGGAAAGCTGTTTGCAAAGGCCTGCAGGGAGAGGACAAGAGCAATGGATTCAAACTACAGCAGAGCAGATTTAGATTGGATGTTAGGAACAAGTTCTGCACCATGAAGTTGGTGGAACACTAGAACACATTGCCCAGGGAGGTGGTTGAGGCCTCATCCCTGGAGATACTCAAGGTCGAGCTCAAGAGGGTTCTGAGCAACCTGATCTAGTGGGAAATCATAGAATCATACCATGGTAAGGTTGGAAGGGACCTCAAGGATCAAATAGTTCCAACCCCCTGCCATAGGCAGGGACACCTCCCACTAGCACAGGTCACTCAAGGCCTCCTCCAACCTGGCCTTCAACACCTCCAGGGAGGGAGCAGCCACAACCTCCCTGGGCAACCTGTGCCAGTGTCTCACCACCCTCACTGCAAACAACTTCCTTCTAACATCCAGTTTCAGTCTCCCCTCTGCCAGTTCAAACCCATTGCCCCTTGTCCTGTCATTACAAGACCTTGTCAAGAGTCCCTCCCCAGCCTTCCTGTAGCCCCCTTCAGATATTGGAAGGCTACTCTAAGCTCTCCTGGAAGCCTTCTCTTCTCCAGGCTGCAGAGCCCCAACTCTCTCAGCCTGTCCTCACAGTTGAGCTGCTGCAGCCCTCTGAGCATCTTGGTGGCCTCCTCTGGACCTGCTCCAACAGTTCCATGTCCTTCCTGTGCTGGAGGGTTGGACTAAATGACCTTTGGAAGTCCCTTCCAACCCAGACCATCCTATGATTCCACGAAGATTTGAATGACTGACTGAAAAAATAGTAGGATAGATAATAATTGAGTCTGGGCAGCCTGATCTAGCTGAGGATGTCCCTTTTGGGTCCAAGGAGTTGGGTTTGGATGACCATCAGAGGTCACTTCCAACCCAAACCATTCCATGTTACTGTCCCAGAGCATCACTGGTCCTGTCCAAGTGCCCAAGGGGCTGTCACTGAACAAGGAATCAGTTCTTGTCACAGAAATATCCAGCAAGACACAGGAGGACAATCAGTGATGTCAGCTGCCCTGAACCACAAACATTTTGAACTATTTCAGTACAATGGAAAGTTGAGGGAGGGAGAAAGAAAAAGAACAGGATAAAAATAGCTCCCATGGTTCTTTGCCTACAAGCCCCTTCCCTGCACAATGCCCTCCCCTCCCTCCTCCTTCTCTTCTGTGTGTTCCCCAGACTTTGGCATTACTCAGATTAGCTCATTTTAAACACGGCTCCTCTTGATTGCTTTCTAATAGTGCAGGCAGGACTCGGTTAGTCAGAAATGTTGCTACCTAAATTAGGGTAAAATAAGTTTGGTTTGGGGCTTTTTTTGGTCACATTTCTTTGTAGGTTTCTTGACACAGACAAACATCATGGGCATCTTCAGCAGTGAGAGCTGAAGCAGGGAAGAGGCAGCCACAAACATGCTCTACCCATGTCCTGTTCCATGAACATGCTTAAGATGACTTTCCAGAATCCACAGTCAAATTTAAGCTGGCTTATTTCTGCTCTTGCTATGAACTGTTGGAGAAAAAGGTCAGGAATTGCACTTTTTTCATGTCAAAGATACAACTGTTTTGGTTGGAAAGACCTTTAAGATCAAGCCCAACCAGTCTCTAACTCTACCAAGGTTGGTGCTCAAACATGTCCCTCAGCACCACATCTCTGCCTCTTTACAGTGCCCCCAGGGATGGGGATTTGACCACCTGCCCTGGGCAGCCTGTGCCAGGCATGGAGAACCCTCTCAGTGAAGAAGTTTCTTCCAATGTCCAGCCTAAACCTCTCCAGGTGCAACTTGAGGCCATTTCCTCTTGTCCTGTCACTTGTTCCTTTGGAGAAGAGATCAACTCCCATCTGGCTCCAGGCCCACTTCAGGGAGCTGTAGAGAGCTATGAGGTCTCTCCTCAAGCCTCTGATCAAACCCAGTTCCCTCAGCAGCTCCTCACTAGCTCTGTTCCCCAGGTCCTTCCCCACCTTCCTTGCCCTTCTGTGGACCCTCTCCAGCACTTCAATGTGCTTCTTGCAGTGAGGACCCCAAAACTGAACCCAGTACTCAAGCTGAGGCCTCATCAGTGCTGAGTACAAAGGGACAATCCCTGCCCCGGTCCTGCTGATCACACTCCACTTTGTCAGTACTGCCAGGGGCACACCCAAAAGGCCTGGGGCTGGCTGGTTTATTTTTTGGTTGGTATCCAAAGCAGTAGCTATAAGAAGGGAGGCTCTGTGAGAAAGAGGAGTTTGAAGTTCCCCATTCCCACACTGCCCTATGTGCACACAATAAACAACACTGCACTTGACCAGAAGTCATAGAATGGTAAGGTTGGAAGGGACCTCAAGGATCATCCAGTTCCAACCCCCTGCCATAGGCAGGGACCCCTCCCACTAGCACAGGTCACTCAAAGCCTCCTCCATCCTGGTCTTCAATACCTCCAGGGAGGGAGCAGCCACAACCTCCCTGGGCAACCTGTGCCAGTGCCTCACCACCCTCGCTGGAAAGAACTTCCTCCTAACATCCAGTCTAAATCTCCCCTCTGCCAGTTCAAACCCATTGCCCCTTGTCCTGTCATTACAAGACCTTGTCAATAGTCCCTCCCCAGCCTTCCTGTAGCCCCCTTCAGATACTGGAAGGCTACTCTTAAGGTCTCCTGGAAACCTTCTCTTCTCCAGGCTGCAGAGCCCCAGCTCTCTCAGCCTGTCCTCAGAGCAGAGCTGCTGCAGCCCTCTGAGCATCTTGGTGGCCTCCTCTGGACCCACTCCAACACTTCTATGTTCTTCCTGTGCTGGGGGCTCCAGAACTGCACACAAGACTCCAGGTGGGGTCTGAGGAGAGCAGAGCAAAGGGGCAGAATCCCCTCCCTTGCCCTGCTGGCCATGCTGCTCTTGATGGTGCCCAGGATCCCTACCCAGTGACATCACAACTCTGCAGCCTGCATCATTCCTCTTTCCTGACACCATCATCACTGACTAATAACCTATCCTGGAGGGATTTGGCTTCCCTGATGACTTAAAAGGGAAACACACTGAAGCTGCATGAGCAGCAGCCTCTGAAAATGACCCATACAGGACACAAAGTGTCAGGGCACAGCAAAATTGCTGCAGTCCTGAGTTGTACTGCAGTGTGTGAGGCAGAATTCAGGAACACTATGTCCTGTGTCACCAGCACATTGCTCTGAGGAAAGCTTACGGCCAGCACACTTAGCCACTGGGACCAAAGAGACAGATCTCATGGGACCAAAGAGGAGAGATGCCTCCCAAAGACAGTTCAAAGTCTCTGGGCAACCTGATCTAGGGACTGCAGAGGGGGTCAGACCAGATGACCTCTGGAGGTCCCTTTCCAACCCAGACCATTCTATGATTCTACATCTAAGTCTTCTCACTAAACACGTCTGAACATGAGCCAGCAGTGTGCCCAGGTGGCCAAGAAGGTCAATGGCATCCTGGCCTGCATCAGCAAGAGTGTGGCCAGCAAGAGCAGGGAGCTCATTCTCCCCCTGGACTCTGCACTGCTTAGGCCACACCTTGAGTCCTGTGTCCAGTTCTGGGCCCCTC
>VWZE01015505.1:462452-497915 GCA_013396675.1 Eubucco bourcierii | reverse complement strand
GCCGGGGCCAGGGCGCGCGGCCCCGCCGCCCCTCCCCGCAGCCCGGGCAGGCTTCTACGGTAGGCTCCTGAAACGGGAGGTGGCACCCAGCGCGGCCCCGGCAAGCTGGCAGCGAGCTGAGGGACGGGATCCAGGCAGAGGAGCGGGAACAGGCCGGAGAAGTGGAGCCACATAGACCTCTGGAGGCTCGGCATGGCCGAGCGCAAGGTCCCGCACCTGGGGCAGGAGGGCTGAGTGCAGTGCAGGTGATCGACACCAGCTCAGGGCAATGCCAACCTCAAAAAGTTCAGCAACGAGCGCAAGATCCTGCACCTGGATCGCGCCACTGCCGGCATCAATGCAGTCTGGGGATGAAGGGCTGGAGAGCAGCCCTCTGGGGAAGGGTTTGGGGTGCTGGTGGCTGCAAAGCTGAACGTGAGCTGGCACTGAGTGCTGCCAACCCAGAGTCTGCCTGTCCCGAACAGATCCCCAGCAGTGTGGGCAGCAAGGGCAGGGAGGAGATTCTGCCCCTCTGCTGTGCTCAGTTGAGAAGCCCCTGCAGGGCTAGGGCCAGCTCTGGAGTCCTCAGCCCAGAGAGACAGCAGTTGGAGAAGGCCACAGCAATGGTGGCAGGGCTGGAAGGGCTCTGCTGTGACTCCAGACTGAGAGAGTTTGGCTTGGTCAGCCTAGAGAACACAAGGCTCCAGGGAGACCTTTTGGTAGCACTTCAGTCCTTAAAGGAGACAATCAGAAAACTGGGGACAGACTTCTGAGCAGGGCCTGTTGTGACAGGACAAGGGATGATGGTTTGAACTAAAATATGGAGATTCAGACTAGAGAGAAGGAAGTAATGTTTGGCACTGAGGGGGCCAAGGCCCAGGCCGCCCAGAAAAGTGGTAGATGTCCCATCCCTGGAACAATTGCAGGTCAGGTTGTTTGGGGCTTGAAGCAACCTGCTCTAGTCGCTGATGTCGCTGCTCACTGCAGGAGGATTGAACTAGATGACCTTTAGAGATCTCTTCTAACACAAGCCAGCCTGGGATTCCACGGTAAGAAAAACACTGCAAGGAGCTGCAGGGCTGTAGCAGGTCAGCAAGCAGCAGGACAGGAGGGAAAAAGCAGCCCCAGCCCTAACCACAGAGTTCATCAAGACAGCTGTGCCCAATCATCAATAATTAAATTCTCTGCCACTTGTTTGCAAGCCAAAAAGCGAGGGAGGCAAAGCAGATTTGCTAGGACACAGGACAAACACACTGCTGCTGCTGGCTCCTGCCGTGCTGGACTGTGGTGAGAAACAGGAGTAACAACACCTGCTGTGAGCAAGGCTCCACTTCACTCTGTCCGGGCTCTGTGACAAACCAGGGCACCAGAGAGCAGGGCCAAGCAGGTTTTACACCCAGACCTGTTTAAACCAGAGGAATTTAAACAGAGGAAGGGTGAAGAAGAGTACAACCTTCAGCAGCAAGAGCCACCTTACTGTTCTAACCAGAGTCAAGAGTAGGCTCTTGAGTAATGGTCCTCGGAGGAGAGGTGATGAAGCAGCATCCCCAAAAGTCAGGTCCCTTGTGACACACCAGTGGTTTTACATGGAGAAATTCCTTTGCCAGGAGTTGTCCTCACAGAAAAGTGCTGCCCATCCAGCTCCTCAGCCACGCCACGTAGCCACCACTCCACACACACCTCTTGGACAAGCAGTTCTGCCTGCAGCTCGCTGATGTAGAATTGAGAGCCAAATCACAACAAAAAATGTGATGGGAGTGGCCAAACGTGACCTAGAACACCAAATCCAGAGGCCATCGCTTACTCTGGCACACTGTGGATTTAAATTGAAGGAGAGCAGATTTGGATTGGATCTTAGGGAGAAATTCTTAGCTATGAGGGTGGCAAGACTCTGGAATGAATTGTCCAGAGAGGCTGGAGATGCCCAAGGCCAGGCTGGATGAGGCCTTTAGTGGCCTGGTCTACTTGGGAGGCATCCCTGCCCACAGCAGGGAGATTGGATTAGATGATCTCTAAGGTGTCTTCCAGCCTAGGCCATTCTATGACTAAAACCTGAGCCAGGACACCTGAGCAAACAGTGGGTTTGTCACTGCTGGCTGCTTGAATTAAACCTAGCACACACCATGCCATTACTGCCACAGAGACAGAGAGGTTAGAAAAGACTTCCGAGATCACCACGTCCAACCTTCCACTCAACACCTCCATGGCCACCAGCCATCTCATGAGCCAGGCTGCTCCCAAATGCTTTTCTAGAGTTAGCATTGATTTAAATTCTCTTTGGCTCTAAAATCATCAGTTTTGCCCTGATCCTCCATTTGCTGGCTCACTGAATCCCAGAATCATTAAGGTTGGAAAATCCCTCTAAAATCATCACAGAATCTTGGTTGGAAAAGACCTGCAAATCACCGAGTCCAACCTTCAACCTAACACTCCCATGGCCACTAAACCATGCCCCAAAGTGCCATGCCCACAGCCTTCTTGAATATCTCCAAGGATGGTGACTCCACCACTTCCCTGGGCAGTCTGTTCCAGTGCCTGACCACTCTTGCAGTAAAGAAATTGTTCCCTAATCTCCAAACTAAACCTCCTCTGATGCAATTTCAAGCTGTTTCCTCTCTTTCTATCACCTGATCACAGGATCACAGATGTCAGGAGTTGGAAGGGACCCAAAGAGATCATCCAGTCCACCTCCACCTGCCAGAGCAGGACCATACAATCTAGCTCAGGGCACACAGGAACACACCCTGACAGGCCTTGAAAGTCTCCAGAGAAGGAGACTCCACAACCTCTCTGGGCAGCCTGTGCCAGTGCTCTGGGACCATTACAGTCAAGAAGTTCCTCCTTGTGTTGAGCTGGAACCTCCTGTGCTGCAGCTTCCATCCATTGCTCCTTGTCCTGTCACAGGGAACAAGTGAGCAGAGCCTGTCCCCCCCCCTCCTGGCCCCCAGCCCTCAGATATTTATAAACATTGATTAAATCTCCTCTCAGTCTTCTCTTCTCCAGACTAAGCAGCCTCAGGTCTCTCAGCCTCATCTCATCAGGCAGTGCTCCAGTCCCCTCACCATCCTCCACTGGACCTTCTCTAACAGATCTCCATCCCTCAAACTGGGGAGCCCAAAACTGAACACAGTACTCAAGATGGTCTCAGCAGGGCAGAGTAGAGAGGGAGGAAAACCTTCCTGGATCTGTTGGACACACTCTTCCTAATGTACCCCAGGATCCCATTGGCCTTCTTGGCCACAAGGGCACATTGCCATCCCATGGAGATGAGACCTACCCCCACGCCCCCAGCTCCAACCTCCTCGGGGGAACTACAGAGAACACTGAGGTCTCCCCATAGCCATCATTTGGTCAGAGAGGGGGGAAGGTGGCAGCCCCAGAGCCTGCAGCCACATGGTGCAACGCAGAGCAACAACGTGGTACACCCAATCCCAGCACACTGACCTGGGCAGGGCTGTTTGTTGGCTCTGTGCTGTGTCCTTCAGTCACACATCCAAGCTGGGCCTCCACCCCCTCGTGAAGCAGGAGGCATTTTTATTCCCACCCTCCAAGCAATCCCACTTAAGAGAGAGTTTTAATGACTTCACTGATAGGAGACAGGAAGCCTGCAGCTGAACACCAGCACTCTGCAGCTCAGTGCTCTGTACAGATTATCCAGCCCTTGAAAAATCTGATGCTTGCTCCATCTTTTTCCCTGAGCAACAGCAACTTGTGAGGGTACCATTAAAAAGAAACAGTCCTGGCAAGCAGAGGAGGGACACCTGCCAAGAGGGCAAGTCACCCTTTGCTTCCAGCACCACTGAGAGCTGCACAGAGAGAAATTTTGTTTGTTAAAAAACCACCCTAAAACCAACCAGCCCGTGATATAAAGCAGCTTAAGTTTTAATAAAAGTCTGTCTATCCAAAGTAAATTAAGAGAAAAAAATCCAGGGGTCAAACCAAAATAAACACAGCTCCATGGTGTTAGAGGTCTGTTAGGAGAGCTGGCCTCTCCCTGACTTCCCACAGCTAAACACTGGCTCTTCAGAGCTGGAGCGTCAGTGGTGCTCACAGAGCTTAGGAACTGCTGCTCTGCTCTTAGAACTGATAGATCAGCTGAAATAAAGTTTTTTCAGCCAGACATCTTTGACCCAAATAAATGACCCATTTGTAGGCTCTGCTGGCCTCTGCATCAACCAACTCTTTGCTTTCCCCTTCCTCAACCACACGTCCCTGCTGCACCCTTCTCCTTCCATCAGTTTTCCTCTATGCAAGCAGTATCTATCCTTTTTGGACCAACTACAGGCTCCAGTTTCCCTGTAGCTCTGGGTTGTTTTTTTTTCTTAATTTTTATTTTTTTTTTTAATGCAAGCTGTGGGAAAATGCAGCACCACCAAGTCAATTTGAAATGTTCCAACAGAATAAAAACGAGAGCAGGTTATTACAGGAAGCACCCACTTGAGCACACACACTTTATTTGGATGGCATCGACCCAAGCAATGCAAGCCACATGGACAGCCTGGATTTGTGCACTAGAGCAAGGTTTGGTGCATGTGTGCAGGCACAAACGGGTTTATTCTGAAGCTGCTGTGTCCAGAAAGAGCAGTGGTGGGGCTAAGAGCAATGCATTTATCTGTGCACAGCTCCTGCTCTGCTCTCCATGTGTGCATGTTCTGAAGGATGCATATCTGCACCTCCTCCACGGTGTGGCTTACATCCTGTATCCTAGTTACATCCCAGATCCCATTTACATCCCGTATCCTATGGACATCCCATATCCTATTTACATCCACCCATGGCTTCTCTGTCACTCGCTTCCTCAACAGCCTCCACCTGTAACAACTGCAGGATCTGACAGTTGCTTCTGTCAGACTGCCCACAGAGGTTGTGGAGTCTCCTCTGAGAGATTCCAAACTCGTCTGGAGATTGTGATCCTGGGCAAGCTGCTGTGGGTGCCTCTGCTTTAGCAGGGGGCTTGGACTGGTGATCTGTAACAACAGGATGAGGGAGTTTGAAACTGGAGCAGGGGAGATTTAGGCTGGACATCAGGAGGAAGTTCTGCACAGTGAGAGTGGTGAAAATACTGGAACAAGTTGCCCAGAAATGTGGCTGAGGTCTCATCCCTGGAGACATTCAAGAGCAGACTTGATCTTGAAGGTGACCCTGGGCAGCCTGCTCTAGTTGGAGGTGTCCCTGCTGAGTGCAGGGGGGTAGGACAAGATGACCTTTGAGAGTCCTTTCCAACCCAATGCAATCTGTGGATCTGTGAGTAAATGATCTCCAGAGGTCCCTTCTAAACCCCACCACACTTGAGATTCTGTGACCTTAGCACCTGTGCTTCAGTAGCTGTGAACAGCTTTCAGCATCTCTCTGATCCATCAGCCAGGCTTGGGTACTGAAACCATCACCAAACCATTCACAGAAATATCTGTGTGGGACCTGCCACCAGTTTTATGACTTGTATGGGTCCCACAGGCACATCAGCAAACACCACCATCACCAGTGGCACAGAGGAGGTGCTCAAAGAGGGCACTGGGGAGAGAGAAGCTGCATTTCTCCCCACTTACCATGACTAAAGGTGACAGCAAGCTTTCTACACTGGCCTCAGCTACCAAGCCAAGGATTGGTATTTATAAAATGTTATGAATAATGCTTTGTGTTTGTGCTGATGTGAAGAGCAGCAGGTCACAATTACATCTTTATGTGCTCCTTTTACAGCTCTATAAAACTGAAGTGTGAAGCAGCCACCTCAGGGATGTGTGTTAGTACCCAAAGCAAGCAAGTCACAGAATCATACAATTGCCTGGGTTGGAAGTGACCTCCAAAGCTCATCCAGTCCAACCCCTCTGCAGTCAGCAGGGACATCCTCCACTAGATCAGGTTGGCCAGAGGCCTGTCAAGCCTCATGTTGAGTATCTCCAGGGATGTGGCCTCAACCACCCCTCTGGGGAACCTGTTCCAGTGCTCAACCACCCTCACTGCAAGGAACTTTTCAGCCCAGACAAGAAAACAAGGAGGAAGGAGAGAGGACAAAAAAAATCATAACCATCATTTGATTAAGGCAGCTCTCAGCACTTAAATGTATAGAAATGAGGCCTTTCAACATCAGATTTAAACTAAACTGAAGGTTATTGTGTGTCCCTGCCTGCCAAAGTTTTGATAGTTAGCCCTTTTGTTTGATTTTAGTGTGCCCAGTGCCTTTTTTTCCAGTCACCTCACTGCATCCCCTGGGCTATGGAATGACTCCAAGTCAGCAATGAGCCCATTTTAGCCTTTTACTTGCCTCAAAGTGGTGTTTCTGCTGAGATTCCAGCTGCCACCCTCAGACAGCAGCAAAGATGGCACAAGCAGCTCTGCTCCATGCAGACAGTAAAGGCATGGATTTGGGACAGAAGGAGGCTGAAGCCAAAGTTGTCTGAGTCTCTGAAAGTAGACTGGAGGTGGTGGGGAAGTAAAAGATTTCAAGGGTAGAGTTACAGCTCCCTTCTTGAGATAAGAGCAGAAGAAATCAGTCTTCCTGACCACACAGGGTGCTGTGATACCCAAGCCTTTATCAACTGTGGCCACACACACTGCAGGAGAGATCCAGCTTCAAAAGGAGCACATTTCTAAGTGACAAGGTGCTACATCTGCTCCTTCAGCAACCTGCTCCAGTGGTTGGTCCCTGTAAGGTCCCTTCCAACCCAAACCATTGCATGAATCTTGCAGATAAATCCTTCCTGAGCAGAGCAGCTGCTGATGAGCTGCAGGGGCTGCTGCCAGCACAAAGACGGAGATGTTGAGTTTGTATCATTGCAGCTGCTGTCAGTTCTTTCCCAGATACAACACAAGTGAGAATTTCATCACTTGTTTTACCATTCCCTTTTCTTTTTCCTGCCCTAAATCTCAAGTTTTAGCAGGCTGTGCTCCAGAGAAGCATCAGTGCAATGTACATTTGGTACAGAGCACCTAAAAATCACAGAATGGCTCAGGTTGGAAGGGACCTTAGAGATCATCTACCTCAAGCTCCCTGCCTTCAGCAGGGATGCCCTCCAACTAGACTTGGCTACTCATCCAACCTGGCCTTGAATGCCCCCAGGGAGGAGGCATCCACAACCACTCTGGGCAGTCCAAGCACCCTATAACTGAAGAACATATTCCTATTCTAACCCTGCTCTCCATCAGCTTCAAACCATTCCCCCTTGTCCTGTCTCTGGACAGCCTTAAAGTCCCACTGCAGTCTTCCTGAAGGATCCCTTCAGCTATTGGCAGGCAGCTCTGAGGTCCCCCCAGAGTCTCCTCTTCTCCACGCTGAACACCCTCAGCTCCCTCAGCCTGTCCTCATAGCAGAGGTGCTCCAGCCCTTGGATCATTTTGCGGCCTCCTCTGGACTCACTCCAACAGCTCTGTGTGCTGCTTCTGCTGGGGGCACCAGAACTGGATGCAGTGTTGGAGGTGGGGTCTCACAAGAGCACAGGAAAGAAATGAAAGACTCTTGTTCTGTTCCTTCCCTCCTCCAAACACACTGGACCTCAAACTTCATATAAAGAGGTCAAACTTCTAAAGTTTGGCTAAAAAATCCTCTCTGGGGCTTGTTTAACATATTCAGAGCTAATTGGTATCCACCTCTGAGTTTCACAGCACAGCTCCTGTTTTCTCAGGCCTGGGTTAACATGGCATGGGAAACAAACCCCTGATTAGCCTGGAGATGAGGAAGAAATCCATGACAGTGAGGGTGGGGAGACAGTGGGACAGGTTGCCCAGGGAGGCTGTGGATGCCCCCTCCCTGGAGGTGTTGAGGCCTTGAGCCACCTGGGCTGGTGGGAGGTGTCCCTGCCCATAGCAGGGGGGTTGGAACTGGATGATCTTCAATGTCCCTTCCAACCCAACCCATTCTGTGATTCTAACTGCAAATTGGCAAGGAACTCCAGACTAAGGAGTCAGAGGTGCAATCAGCACAGGAAAGGAGGGAATCTGTGTCAGCACAGTTGCTGGTCAGGGCTATCTGCATTTTGGGTGGGAAAGGCACAGCAGGAAAAAAGGGAGATGCTGGGAGACAACTTGCAGAATGTTCCCAGACAGGTGGAGAGTTGCTGAGGGAATACAAATTTCCCTCCTTTCTTTTTTTTTTTTTTTGGTGCTAAGAATGGCTTCATTTCAGCACAGCAAACGATTTTATCTGGTAATGTCACATTTAGATGCCAGCATGGGGAGGGAGGGGAGCCCCAATTCCTGCAATAAGTGTGAAATTTACTCTGGGAGATTTTCCTCCAGGTATGCATTACAAAACACCAGAGACAGGTTGCATGATGTAAGAGTCATCAGGGGAAACTATTCATTGTCTCTCCTGGGGCTCACAGGATAATTCCTTAGCTACTGCCTCCAAAAGAGCAGGACCACAAAATGCAGAAGTCACCAAATGACCTCGGTTCACAGCCAGCCCAGGGCACGTTTGCATTCCACAGACACCTCACAACACAGATGCTAGTCTGACCTCTTCATGCTTCACAGCCCCAGCTTGGATGGGAGCAACAGGAGGCCAGCAGCAGCTTCTGCCAGGTAAATGACACCACAGAGGACCTGACTTCAAACCTGATGTGCTTCACTTTTTGGAAACGCACAGACACCTCCAGCCCTCCTCCTCCAGCCTTGTGTAAGTGCTGTTTGCATTGCAGCAGCTCAGGCCAGAGGAGAGGCCACCTCACAGCTCAGGAGGAGAACCTGTCTGGCCAGTGTGAGTCTGAAGGTGTGTGCTGGAGATGGACACCAGGCTGCAGAAAGAGACCAACACCGAGCTTGTCACGGAGGCTCACTTCTGCTGACTGTTACACAGACTCCCACTGTGCTGGGGGTTGGAAGACACCTCTGAAGATCATTCAGTGTGAGGTGTCCCTGCTCATGGCAGGGGGAGTTGGAAACAGATGATCCTTGTGGTCCCTTCCAACCCTGACTGATTCTATGATTCTGTCTAGTCTAAGCCCTGTGCTAGAGCACCTGGAATAAATCACACAGGAACACAACCAGGCAGGTTTCAGAATGCCTCCAGAGATGCACTTCAAACAGTCAGGGAAGAAAAGTGAAGATCTTGCCTTTGAGGAATCCTCACACCTAACACATTGCTGAGTGAGCATCTGAGGCCACTTGCAATGACTGAGCAGCTCTTGGCCAGTTTGTTATGTGGGAAATGTGTAAAGTGTACTTTAAAAATAGTTGGAAGGGAACCCAAAGCTCACAGGATAATCATAGAATGGGAAGGTTGGAAGGGACCTCAAGGATCATCTAGTTCCAACCCCCTGCCATAGGCAAGGACACCTCTCACTAGTACAGGTCACTCAAGGCCTCCCCCAACNCACATCCTGGAAGGCTACTCTAAGGTCTCCTGGAAGCCTTCTCTCCAGGCTGCAGAGCCCCAACTCTCTCAGCCTGTCCTCAGAGCAGAGCTGCTGCAGCCCTCTCAGCATCTTGGTGGCCTCCTCTGGACCTGCTCCAACAGTTCCATGTCCTTCCTGTGCTGGGGGCTCCAGAACCAGCCCAGGTTGCTCAAGGCCTCATCCAGTATGGCCTTCAACATCACCAGAGAGAGAACATCCACAACCTCCCTGGGCAACCTGTTCCAGTGTCTCACCACCCTCACTGGAAAGATTTTCTCCCTCATCATCCTGCATCTGGAGCTATTTCAGCACTTGGAAGGGTCAGCAAGTCAACATTCTCCAACCTCCACTAGATGAACCTTTCTTTTTTGACAGTGTGCACCAAAAATGATTTGAAAGTAGGGAAAATACATTGTGTTCCACTCCACAAATAGAGCAACTTGCTCTGTGTAATTATAGTGTGTTTGGCTGAGAACTGCATCATGACTAGGACACGACCAAGAGGACAAACATTTAACCACTATTCTTAGTTGGGTAGAAGATTTTTTCCCATGTTACATAAACACCCACACGTGGGCTGCACCATCACACCTCTCAATGGTTTGGGCTTAGGAGAGGAACAGTTATTCCTCATGTGAAGGAACTTTGCTTTTGGTTAGGGTTATGAAATGGGTATTGGCTTTTCCCTCACTATTCTTCTTCCCTTACTATTATTCTTCTCTTGTCTTTCAGCAGCCAAGTAGGCCAATGGGATCCTAGAGTGCATTAAGGAGAGTGTGGTCAGTAGATCAAGGAAGGTTTTCCTCCCCCTGTACTCTGCCCTGGTGAGGCCCCTTTTTGAATGTTGCATCCAGTTCTGGGCTCCCCAGCTCAAGAGAGACAGGGATCTACAAGAGAGAGTCCAAGGGAGGGCTACAAGGATGCTGAAGGGACTGCAGCACTGCCTGAGGAGGAGAGACTGAGAGGGGATCTGAGCCATGTCTATCTGAGGGCTGGGGGTCAGGAAGGAATGGACAGAGACAGCCTCTGCTCACTTGTGCCCTGGCATAGGACAAGAGGCATTGGATGGAAACTGCAGCACAGGAAGTTCCACCTCAACATGAGGAAGGACTTCTTGACTGTAAGGATCACAGAGGACTGGAACAGGCTGCCCAGAGAGGTTTTAGAGTCTCCTTCTCTGGAGACTTTCAAGACCCATCTTGAGACTTTCAAGACCCATCTGGATGCATTCCTGTGTGACCTGTGCTAGATCCTATAAGCCTGCTCTGGCAGGGGGGTTGGACTTAATGATCTCCAGAGGTCTCTTCCATCCTCTAACACTCTGTGATGCTGTGAAGATAAGACTAAACCCAGGGACCTTCAAGCTTCAGTAAATTAATTTCTGAATCTGTATTCAACAGCAAAGGGGTTTCTCTTGGTGCTTGGATAAAATGTATGGATGCACATCTCACCAAAGAAGAAACAAGATGTATTTCTAGTTCACAGACCTTAACCAGAAGCACCAGGAATAGATCATAGAATGTTAGGGGTTAGGAGGGACCTCCAGGGATTGAGTTCAAGCTCTCTGTCAAAGAAGGATCACCTAGGGCAGGCCACACAAGAACACATACAGGTGGGCTTTGGAAGTCTCTGAGAAGGAGACTCTTCACAACCTCTCTGGGCAGCCTGCTCCAACATACTCACAGCAAAGAAGTTTTTCCTCATGTTCAGGTGGAACCTCCTGGGTTCTAGTTTGTGCCCATTGCCCCTTGTCCTGTCACTGGCAACCCCTGAAAAAGAGCTGTCCCCATCCTCTTGCCTCCCACCTTTAGCTATTGATGGGATCCCCAAATCAATATGATGCAGCTTCCTCAGAGGGGCAGGAAGGAGAGGAGGTGAAGGCATGGCATTTCAGCTCCACAGGGCAGAAGAAAAACCTTCATTTTGTCCTCAGTTCAAGCTCTACATTTACACAACCAAGCCATGGCCAAGTGAAAGCAGGCTTTGCAAAGAGTCCTGTTAGCAGAAGGCACTGCAGTTGTTGCTGTGGGTGATACAACATCCCGAACAGTGCTGTGGCTGCTTCTGAAAGCAATCAGATCAGTTCTTCCACAACTTGGGCTGTGCTTTGTTTGTTTCTCCAAGTGTTGATGCACATCTAGAGCCTGACCACAGTGACCCTGCCAGCACTGCTGCTCGTAGCCCCGTTGACTTGCAGCTCTGGTATGAAGGATCCTCCTCTTTGCCTTTCCCCAGGACTCAAATTCATGAAGCAGTTGGTAAACATCCACCTAAAGTCAGTATCCATTTCCATCACAATTTGGGTGCATGCCACAACACAGAGCAGGCACAGAAATAACACTGCTGAGAAGTGAAGCCCTGCTGTCCACCAGTTGAGAAGTGACAGACACCCACTGCCCTCCAGTGCTTAGGTGGAACTTTTTGTGTACCAGTTTGTGCCCATTGCTCCTTGGCCTGTCTCTGGGCACCACTGACAAGAGTCTGACCCCATCCTCTTGCCCCTCACCCTTTAGCTGTGACTGAGCATTGCTCAGATGCCCTCTGGGGTTGCTATTCTCCAGGCTCTCAGCCTTTGCTCTTCACAAAGCTGCTCCAGGCCCCTCAGTATCTTTGCAGCCTCTGTTGAACTCTCTCCAGTAGTTCTCTGTCTCTCTCAAACTGGGGTTTGCTCCAGCACTCCAAATGAGGCCTCCCTAGGGCAGAGTAGAGGGAGAGAAGAACCTCCCTTGAACTGCTGGTCACACAGGATCACAGGAGACCATTGACCTCCTTGGCCATGAGAGCACCTTGGTGGCTTACAGTGCACTTGTTGCCTACCAGCACAGTCAGGTCCTCCTCAACAGAGCTGCTTTCCAGCAGGTCACCCTTCAGCTGTACTGGTGCAGAGGATTATTCCTCCCCAGGGGCAGGACCCTAAACTTGCCCTTGTTGAATTTTGTTGGGTTCCCCTTTGCCCAGCTCTGCAGCCTGTCCAGTACTGAAAGCTAAGAGGAGCTCTGCATACCACACAGCTTTGTCTTCAGCAACAGCTTGCTGGGGGGGATCACAGCAGCTTTAAACACAAGACCAAATATGCAACACTTACCACAGCTCAACACTTACACAGAGCCAAGACCTGCCAGGTAGATCACAGAATCATCACAGAATGGTAAGGTTGGAAGGGACCTCAAGGATGATCCAGTTCCAACCCCCTGCCATAGGCAGGGACACCTCCCACTAGTACAGGTCACTCATGGCCTCCTCCAACCTGGCCTTGCCCCCCTCCAGGGAGGTCGTGGAGCACAGAAGCACAGATCTTTGATCACATTCTGTGCTTCTGTGCTCCACAACCTCCCTGGGCATCCTGTGCCAGGGTCTCACCACCCTCAACACTCCACACCCCTCTTTGGGGTTAAGTTCATCTCTTCTAACCTTGTAGGTAAAAATTGCTGTGTCCCCACTCTGGTTTTCACAGCTCACTCACTCTAATGGTTTCACACTGAAAATGGGCACTTGTTTTGATCCTAGAAGGTATTTTGCCTACACAAATACAGCACACACAGCTGTAGACACAGCACTTGCTAGGAGACCTGTGCTTTGCACACACATTTTTTGAGGTTGTTCAGTCTGGAGAAGAGGAGGTTCCGAGGAGAACTTAGAAGAGCATTTCCATATCTGAAGAGGAGCTACAGGAAGGCTGGGGAGGGACTGTTCAGAAGGGTCAGTGGGGATAGGGTGAGGAGAAATGGTTTGAAATTGGAGAATGGTAGACTAAAAGGTGGATATCAGGAGGCAATTCTGCACAATGAGAGTGGGAGGACACTGGAACAGGCTGAGGACAGGCTGAGAAAGTTTGGGCTCTGCCGCCTGGAGAAGAGAAGGCTTCCAGAAGACCTTGGAGTAGCCTTCCAGTATCTGAAGGAGGCCTACAGGAAGGCTGGGAAGGGACTTTTGACAAGGTCTTGCAATGACAGGACAAGGGGCAATGGGTATGAACTGGCAGAGGAGAGATTTAGACTGGATGTTAGGAGGAAGTTCTTTCCAGTGAGGGTGGTGAGACACTGGCACAGGTTGCCCAGGGAGGTTGTGAATGCTCCCTCCCTGGAGGTGTTCAAGGCCAGGTTGGATGAGGCCTTGAGTGAGCTGTACTAGTGGGAGGTGTCCCTGCCTATGGCAGGGGTTGGAACTGGATGATCCTTGAGGTCCTTTCCAACCTTACCATTCTATGATTCCATAACCCCTACCTCACTGCAACCTCCATTCAGTTCCTAACACTGAGAAATCCAGAGAATCATGAACAGTTCTGGTTGGAAGGGACCTTAAAGATCATCTAGGGAATATCTGGATCCTGAGACAACAGAAATAATGCCAGTGTGCACCATCTGAGCAATGCAACCCTCCAGACAGAAGAGCTATAAATAAAATACAGCCCTTAGTTTATAAATATTTAAATCAACTTAGGAACAATTAGGATCATTCCCTCCCACACAGGTTGTGCTACCTTCTATTAAAAACCTCAAGGAGAAGACAAAAAACCCCAGGAGATAAAACTCCCAGTTTGTGTCTCTTGTAATCCATTTTCCCACTCTCTGTCTCCCCCAACTACCAAGGAGGAACAGAAGCCACAGCATGCTCCTTCAGAATTAGGTTGTAGGACACAAATGCAGAGCAGGTGGCAAGCACATTGAGTCCTCTTCCACACCAAATTAGCTCCTCCTCAGTGTGTTGCTTCCACTGTAATCCTTGAACACCCTTGAGAGAGCTGCACAACTGATTCTGGCCAAATTCATCTCACCCATGGGACTCTGCAGAAAGGAACAGGGAGGGTGAGACAGCCTCAGACTTGAATGGAGGGTGTCTCCTCATCTGCTAATGTGACCATTAGCATGGAAAGCTGCTCAGCTCTGCTTTCTCCTGCTGTCTCCAGTGCCTTCCTCACCCTCCTCCCTCATACTCAAAGAACAAACCTCTTCTCCTATCCTTTACCAGGAGCATATTCAGAGAGCAGCAATGAAAGACCCCAAAATAAATTTGTGCCTCTCAACTGCCTCATTAATGAACAACAGAATTGTTTTGGTTGGAAAAGGCCTCTAAGATGAGGGTGTCCAACCATCAACCCAACACCCCCACAGCCATTAAACCATGTCCCCAGGTGCCATGGCCACGCCTTTCTTGAACACCTCCAGGGATGGTGACTCCACCACCTCCCTGGGCAGCCTGTTTCAGTGCCTGACCACTCCTGCAGTAAAGAAATTCCTGCTCCTCTCCAACCTAAACCTCCCCTGGCACAATTTCAGGACATTTCCTCTCATCCTGTCACCTGCTACACCCACCTGGCTCCAATCTCCTTTCAGAGAGCAATGAGGTCGCCCCTCAGCCTCCTTTTCTTCAGCGCCAGTTCCCTCAGCCACTCCTCATCAGACCTGCTCTCCAGCCCCTTCACCAGCTCAAAATGAGTTGTGCCTCCTGACTCCCTCATTAGCCTTTGCCTCACTTTAACAATCACAGAATCACAGAATGTGAGAGCTTGGAAGGGACCTCCAGAGACCACTGAGTCCAAACCAGGACAGGGCAGGCAGGAATATGTCCAGGTTGGCTTTGAAAGCCTCTAGAGAAGGAGACTCCATAATCAATTTAAGGCACAGAGTTCAGAGAAATGCCATCCATCCACACCTTAACTCACTGAAACACATTTCCCACCCTCACCCTTTCCATAACCACACTCCATAGGCTCAAGGACTGTTGGGTTGCCTGCTGGATGAGAAAGCCAAGGTGTAGCAGTGCCATTAGCAAGCCAGAACTTGCAGGCATCTCCCAGCTTCAACATGTTCCACCTCTACGAACAGCCAAAAGCTGCAGTTCATCCTCTTTGAGGCTTCATTTACTGCCTCACTTCTAACTTCAGAGGACCAGCTTCCAATAGAACTCAAAAACCCAGGCTCTCCCCTCTGTGCAACAAAAGGAAGGCAGACTGTCCTCCTGCACTGCACACATCTGCTTTTGGCCCCATGTCTGCTAACAGCTTGTTGCTCAAGGAGAAAAAAAAAACCAGTCTGGCAACAAGAAACAAACCCAGCAGCTTGGCTGCTGTCCTACTTGAGTAACCTTTCTCAAACAGCATCTCCATGGAGGCAACAAATGGCTGCTCTGTGCAAACAGAGACATCAGACAATCCAAAAACTGCAGTTTGGCTGAATGGATACAGAGCAGCAGAGCTAGGTTGGTGTTCTGGTACTTGAAAACTCCTGGGGTGGGAGTGGCTGGAGAGCAGCCAAGCAGAAAGGGATCTGGGGGTGCTGATTGACACCTGCCTGAACATGAGACAGCAGTGTGCCCAGGTGGCCAAGAAGGCCAGTGGCATCCTGGGCTGCATCAGCAAGAGTGTGGCCAGCAGGAGCAGGGAGCTCATTCTCCCCCTGGACTCGGCACTGCTTAGGCCACACCTTGAGTCCTGTGTTCAGTTCTGGGCCCCTCAATTGAAGAAGGACATTGAGGTGCTTGAGTGTGTCCAGAGAAGGGCAACGAGGCTGGGGAGAGGCCTGGAGCACAGCCCTATGGAGAGAGGCTGAGGGAGCTGGGATTGGTTAGCCTGGAGAAGAGGAGGCTCAGGGGAGACCTTCTTGCTGTCTCCAGCTACCTGAAGGGTGGTTGTAGCCAGGAGGAGGTTGCTTTCTTCTCTCAGGCAAGCAGCAGCAGAACAAGAGGACACAGTCTCAAGCTGTGCCAGGGGAAGTTTAGGCTGGAGGTGAGGAGAAAGTTGTTGCCTGAGAGAGTCATTGACTGCTGGAATGGGCTGCCCAGGGAGGTGGTGGAGTCAGCGTCCCTGGAGGTGTTCAAGGCAGGTTTGGATGCGGCACTTGGTGCCATGGTCTGGTCTGGAGGGCTGTGGTGACAGGTTGGACTTGATGAGCTTTGAGCTCACTTCCAACCCTGGTGATACTGTGATACTGTGAAATCTTTTAATTGATATCAATCTTTTTTACTGTAAATCAATGTTTACATAGTAGAGGGCTGGAACACCTCCCCTGTGGTGACAGGATGGGAGTCCTAGGGCTGTTCAGCCTGGAGAACTTCCAGGAAGACCTCAGAGCAGCTTTCCAGTACCTGAAGGGGCTGCAAGAAAGCCAGGAAGGGACTTTTTGCAAGGGCTTTTAGTGATAGGACTAGAGGGAATGGATTGAAGCTTGAAGAGGGCAGATTGAGACTGGAGATGAGGAAGAAATTGTTGACATTGAGAGTGGGGAGACACTGGAACAGGTTGCCCAGGGAGGTTGTGGATGCCCCCTCCCTGGAGATGTTCAAGGTCAGGTTGGATGATGCCTTAAGCAACCTGGGCTGGTGGAAGATGTCCCATAGCAGAGGGCTTGGAACTAGAGAGGTCTCTTCTAATCCAAACCATTCTCTGAATCTATGAAACAGTGCTTATGAAGTCATCAAATACAGGTCAGCAATCCTTCTCTTTCTGTTCTTCAGGAGTTTAGCAACACAAAATACCACTAGGAATTTGCAGAGCCCTTGGACACCATCTTTCAGTGCCACAGCTAAGCCTCTCAGTCAGCTGCTTCCAAGAGGTTTCTTCCTGCTCATTCCTCCCTGCCCACTGGAAATGGTGCATGTCCCACAGCGTTTGTTTTCGGCCAGTTTAACCCTGTGACCCAGCTCACCACAAAGCACAGGCTGAGGGAGCTGGGCTTGTTCAGCCTGGAGAAGAGCAGGCTCTGGGGAGACCTCAAAGCAGCCTGCCAGTACCTGAAGGATGGAGAGAGACTGTCTGCAAAGACCTGCAGAGACAGGACCAGGGATGATGGCTTCAAAGTAAAGCAGAGCAGGTTTAGATCAGATATTAGGAACAAGTTCTTTACTATGAGGGTGCTGGAACACTGTAACAGGTTGCCCAGGGAGGTGATTGAGGTATCCCTGGAGATACTCAAGGTGAGGTTGGACAGGGCTGTGGACAACCTGATCTAGTGGAGGATATCTCTGCTGACTGCAGCGGGGATAGGACTAGATGAGCTTTGGAGGTTCCTTCCAGTCCAGCCCATTGTGTGATTCTATGATTCAGAGTCAGTGGGTATAGAAGAGCAAGAGCAGGCAGCCAGCTGGGGATGGGCAGTCCCTCTGAGAGCAGATTTGCTGTTCAGCAGCATGGCTCTGCTTATCACTCCCCACATGAGCTACTGAACAACAACTTCCAACGCTGGACGGCAGCTGCATCAGTTCCCATAAATGAGAGGAGGAACATGACAGCTGCTTGTCCTATTGTTCCCTCTGCCAGGATGGGGTGTGAAGTTAAACACTGATGGAGGAGGAAGCCACAAGTGTTCCACAATGCAGGAAAACATTTGGAGAAACTTGGACTTGAGACTGGAGAGGGAAAATCCAAGAGGAGCTGCACACACACGTACCAGGAAACAGCTCAAGGATCACAACCATAGATTACAAGAACACAACAACCTCCTCCCCGTCCTGAGGTTTTCTGACCACCCTCTGAAGGATCATTCAGAGGATAATTAACAGAGAAAATCAAGTCTGAGCACCATGTCTGAATCTTGGAGGGGTTCATGAAGCTTGAAGTACTTGTTTCTAAGGCAAACAGGGAATTAATCACTCTCCTAAGCATGAAATGATAGGACAAGAGGGAACCGATTTAAACTCTCAGAGGGGAGTTTGAAATTAGAAAGAAATTCTAATTACAATTAGAAATTAGAAAGAAATTCTAATTTCTTAGAAAGAAGTTCTTTGCAGTGAGGGTGGTGAGACACTGGCACAGGTTGCCCAGGGAGGTTGTGGATGTCCTCTCCCTGGAGATGTTGAAGGATGAGGCCTTGGAGTGGTCTTCCAGTAGCTGAAGGGAACCTACAGGAGGGTTGGGGAGGGACTACTTACAAGGTCTTGTAATGACAGGATGAAGAGTAAGGGAATTAAACTGGGAGAGGGAAGATTGAAACTGGATGTTAGGAAGAAGTTCTTTGCAGTGAGGGTGATGAGACACTGGTACAGGTTGCCCAGGAAGGTTGTGGAGCACAGAATCACAGAATGTGATCATAGATCACATTCTGTGATTCTGTGCTCCACAACCTCCCTGGAGGCCTTCAGGACCAGGCTGGATGAGGCCTTAAGCAACCTGTTCTAGTGGGATGTGTCCCTACCTATGGCAAGGGTTGGAACTGGATGATCTTGAAGGTCCCTTCCAACCCAACCCATTCTATGAATTTTATATATCATAGAACCACAGAACACTATGGGTTGGAAAAGACCTCCAAAGATCATCTAGTCCATCCTCCCAGTACCTTTTTAAACCCTCAGAGCTGGATCCATTTTGGAACCTCACTGCCATATTCCCAGAGCTACTTAGAGGGGAACAAGCTGTAATTATCTTCTAACAAGGTGATAAGGAAAACATTTCTCCTGCATTGCAACACAGTTTGTAACACACAAACTGCCTCTTTGCTATCACCCTCACTCATGCTGCAGAGCAGAGTGACAGTGCTAAACCATCCTGCAAGGGCAGAAGGGGAACTTCACCCTCTTCCCATTGACAGTGTCACAGCAGCAAAGCTGTAAAACCTAAATCACCCATCCAGAGGTTTAATACACATAAAATATTAAAAGCTCCATTTATGAAGTCTACTGAATTTCTGCAGAACACTAAAAAACTCTCTGCCTCCCACCACGTGCCGTTCAGTGCTCCCAGAGCTGGTCTGTGTCCTGGTGGACAGAGCCAAAGCAGCAAACTCACACTCAACAGATCTCCTTTGTGGGGCAATTGATCATTCCACAGCTGCCTTCTGAAAGAACCAACTTCTGCTGCAACCTCTTGAACCATTTTTAGGAGACCTGTTACTTACTCCTGGGCCTCCCTCCTGCAAGCTACTGCTAACACATGCTACTGGATCTCAACATTCCACTACTGATTCATAGAATCACAGAATGGTTTAGCTTGGAAGAGAGCTTAGAGATTATCCAGTTCCAACCTCTCTGTTATGGGCAAGGACACCTCTCAACCAGCCCAGGTTGCTCAAGGCCTCATCCTTCAACATCTCCAGGGAGGAGGTATCCACAACCTCCCTGGGCAACCTGTTCCAGTGCCTCCCCACCCTCACAGTCAGGAATTTCTTCCTAATCTCCAGTCTCAATCTTCCCTCCTCAAGCTTCAATCCATTCCCTCTGGACCTAGCACCACAAGCCCTTGTGAAAAAAAAAAAAATCACCTACTGCACTGCTGCCTGCAAAGTGCTCCCCCAGATGGCAGATGTCCAGGTTCATTTTCTTCACAGGAGAGCATAGCCTGTGGCCAGCAGCTCAGGGCAGAGGATTCTGCCCCTCTACTACATCCCTGAGATCCCACCTGCTGTGCTAGGTCCAGCTCTGGAGGCTCCAATGCAAGAGCAACACGGAAGTATTAGAGGGGTCCCAGAAGAGGCCACAAGGATGACTGAAAGGCTGGAACCCCTCTCATGTGAACACAGGCTGGGAGAGCTGAAGTTGTTCAGCCTGGAGAAGAGAAGGCTGCAGAGAGACAATCTTGTGGTCTTTCAGCTTTGAAGTGGCTGCAAGAGAGTTGGAGAAGGACATTTTACAAAGGCATGGAGTGGCAGGACAAGGAGTAATGGCTTCAAACTGGAAGAAGCTGGAATTAGATAAGACATCAGGAGGAAATTATTTCCCATGAGGGCAGTAAGGCACTGGAACAGGTTGTCCAGAGAAGCTGTGGAGGCTCCAAGCCTGGCAGCATTCAACAGCAGTTTGGATGGGGCCTAGAGCAAGCTGCCCAGTGGCAGGAAGTTGGAACCAGATGATCTTTAAGGTCCCTTGCAAGCCAAACCAGTCTATGAATCTATGTTTAAAACTTAAGGTGGGAATAGGCTGGAGCTATTCTTGTTCACATAATATGGGACAGAAGTGGAGCAGCCATCAGAATCTAGATAGATTTGGTCTTGGAGAAACAGCTGCCACACCTGCACTGGGATCCCTTCCAAGTCAAAAAGGAAAACCCAAACCATTCAGTTGCTCCCCTGTGGGATGTTGGTACAAACTGATCAGCATTGCACTGGGAAAGGGCTGAAATTAGTCTCTAAGTGGCTTAAGCACTGGGTACCTCCTGCCACTCCATCCTCTGCTCCCTGCACAACCCACTCTCCAAAACTCAATCATCTGCTCACAAACACTAATCCATGGAGCTGAAAGCAAGGGGCTTGGGAAGGCTGAGGGAGCTGGGTTTGTTCAGCCTGGAGAAGAGGAGGCTCTGGGGAGACCTCAAAGCAGCCTGCCAGTACTTGAAGTGGGCTACAAGAAAGATGCATAGAGAGCGTCTGCAAAGGCCTCAGTGGCAGGACCAGGGACAACACTTTCAAATGAGGGCAAAGCAGGTTTAGATTGGATGCTAGGAACAAATTCTTTACTATGAGTGTAGTGGAACACTGCAATAGGTTGCCCAGGGAGGTGGTTGAGGCCCCATCAGGCTCAAGAGGGCTTTGGGCAACCTGATCTAGCTGAGGATGTCCCTGCTGAGTGTGGCAGGGGTAGGACTGGATGACCTTTGGTGGACCCTTCCAGCCCAGCCCATTCTATGACTGTATGAAACTGCAAGGAAAGAGGAAAATACTGACAACTCACATGATGAACTTAGAGGTCTTTTCCAACCCAAACAATTCAATGATTCTATGAATTCTTCAGTGTGGCAAAACTTGGGTCCAAGAGAGGTAGCAAAACCTCCTTGTCAGAATCACAGAATTAACCAGGTTGGAAAAGACCTCTGAGATTGAGTCCAAGCTATCACCCAACACCTTCTAATTAGCTAACCCATGGCACTAAGTGCCTCATCCAGCCTCCTTTAAACACTTCCAGGGATGGGCACTCCACCACCTCCCTGGGTAGCCCATTCCAATGCCAATCACTCTTGCTGGGAAGAACTTTTGCCTAACATCCAGCCTGAACCTGCCCTGCCACAGTTTGAGGCTGTGTCCTCTTGTTCTGTCCCTGGGTGCCTGTGAGCAGAGCCCAACCCCAGCTGGCCACAACCTCCCTTCAGGTAGCTGCAGAGAGCAATGAGCTCTGCCCTTAGCCTCCTCTTGTGCAGGCTGCACACCCCCAGCTCCCTCAGCCTCTCCTCACAGGGCTGTGCTCCAGGCCCCTCCCCAGCCTTGCTGCCCTTCTCTGGGCACCTTCCAGCACCTCAGCATCTTTCTTAAACTGAGTGGCCCAGAACTGGACACAGCACACCAGGTGTCAGTTCTTTCTAAGGCCTTTGGGGCAGTGATCTCTCTCAGAGCTCTGAGGTGAGTGCCAAGGAGACAGGCTGCAGCAGCAAGGGGCCACCCTGCCAAGGCTCCAGCCGAGGAAGCCGCCGTAGCCTTCAGCTGTCTGCAGGCTGGGGTTCAGGCTGGCAGTTGCCGCGGGGATGCAGTCACTGCCTGCCTTTTGTTTGTCAGGACAAGGAGAGAACACAGCTTTTCCCCCCCCTCCCTTGTCTGGGAAACAGGAAACTGAGTCTTATAAAGACTCTCCCACATACAGTCCAGGCAGGAAAAAGGTGGAGTTTGGCAACATTGAGACTTGTTCTTCAAATGCAGCCCGGTGATTATTGCAAGCTAAGAGACAGGATGGCTGGTTTCAAGTAATGTTTGCTCACCCTGCTGCTGCTGCTGCTCTCTTCAAATGCATTTCTATTTCATGCAGGTTCTGCCCATAAATGGTAGCAATCACTTAGTTTCACCTGAAGTTTTCAGGTGGTTAAGGCCCTTGCAGAGACTTTATTTACCTTCCAGAGAAAGGCAAGGACTGGGAAGAAAAAGGCTTTTTAGAAAGCACTGCAGAAGTTAATTAGTTCTTAAGCTCCTTATAAAGTGGCTAGACATTTTTATCCCCATTTTATAAATGAGCCTCTACTGTTTCAAGTGCAGAATATAGCTCCCCAGAGCACACAGAAAAGTTCTGCACCTCACCTTCAGAAAAACATAAGCTAGGAGCAATATTGTCTTTAGCTCAGGATGGGGGGAAGAAAAAAAAAAAATATATATATAGTCACCAGCAAAGCCTGTGGGGCTTGTAGGGGTGGCAGGCACTTGATGGTTGTGATTTGTGTGTCTGGAAGGGCAGAACTTCATCTTGAGGGTACTGTGAGCAGAGCTGTTAAAAACTAGTAACAGGGGAAAGAATGAGGGTGGGCAGAAGGAAGGCTCTCCATTGAAACATTCAATCAGGGAATTGGTAAGGTTGGAAAAGACTTCTAAGATGCTCGAGTCCAACCATCAACCCAACACTACTATGGCCACAAAGCCATGTCTTCAAGTCCCATGCCTACTTGTTTTTGAATGCCTTCAGGGATGACGACTCCACCACCTCCCTGGGCAGTCTGTTCCAGCACCTGACCACACTTGCAGCAAAGAAATTAGTCTTCATCTCCAACCTAAACCTCCCCTGGTGCAACTTGAGGCCATTTCCCCATCTTCCCACTTGTTACTGGGCAGAAGATATCAACCCCACCTCGCTCCAGCCTCCTTCCAGGGAGCTGCAGAGAGCAATGAGGTCTCCCCTCAGCCTCCTCTTCTCCAGACCAAGTAATCCCAGCTCTCAGCTCCTTCTCATACAGCTTAATTCTTCAGACCCCAATAATCCTGAGATGCTGGCTTGAAGCTACCTGTGGATGAGTTACCCAAAAATAAAATAATCCTAAAATAAACTTGATTGCATCCACACACACACAAAAGTTTGGCACATTAGCACCTTCACAGCAAGGATCCAACACTGGAGTGCTAAACTGGATGGGAGTCAAGCTGCCTTACAAAGCCACTGAGAAACCACATTAGTGTAGTGAAAAGATGGACTCACCCTGCAGAAAACCTGATTTCTTTTGGCTCCTGAGTAGCTACCTTCAGTTGTGCCTGCTAAGGTCAGACTGAACAGGCTTTTGGAGCTGACAAAAGATTGTTTTAATAATCTTAAGTGCAGAGAGAGTGGTGAGCATATTAAAAACACAGCCTCTAACCTCCTAAAGACATTCAATCATGTAGTTGGTGTAGATCCTCTTTGGTGTTCTGTGAGCCATTGCTCATTTGGGGGCAGACTCCACAGTGCTGCAAGGGGCACAAACTGGCAGCCAGGAGGTTCCATCTGAACAGGAGGAGAAGTTTCTCTGCCGTGAGGGTGCTGGAAGCTTGGAGCAGGCTGCCCAGAGAGGCTGTGGAGTCTCCTTCTCTGGAGGGATTCCAAACCCACTTGGTCACTGTGATCCTGGGCAAGCTGCTGTGGGTGAGCCTGCTCTAGCAGGGGGTTTGGGCTGTATGATCTCCAGAGAGGTTTCTTTACAGTGAGGGTGCCAGAGCCCTTGAGCAGGCTGCCCAGAGAGGCTGTGGAGTCTCCTTCTCTGGAGACTTTCAAACCCCACCTGGATGCATTCCTGTGTGAACTCTCCTGGGTGATCCTGCTTGGCAGGGGGGTTGGACTGGATGATCTCTGGAGGTCCCTTCCAACCTTTAGCACGTTGGACTCTGTGATTACAAAAATCCTCTAACAAGCTCCATGAAATCAAATCATAACAAAAAACTGATTCAATTTCCCCCCTGAAAACTGCTACATTACTGCAGCACAAATTAACTCCTAATTAAAAGTGCCTGGGAAAGCTCAGGCTTGTCTCTGAAAGAACAGGTTCAGCACTTTGGAGTACTCCAGCTACACAACTGCCCTGAAATGAAGCTCCCAAGCCAATAAAACCTGACAGACACATAAAGCCATGGTGGTGCTGTCAGCTTCTCAGTATCCAGCAGTAGGATCTGTCCTGCCAATGCACAATGCTTTGTTATCCTCAGCATCCATCAGCATCCTTCTTCTCCCACACTCACCTTTTCTTTTAGCTGAGCTGGCAGCACTGAGCACAGGGATGGCTCACCCCTCAGTGCTGACAGGTCAGGGCTCTGGCAATGAGGGAGTCAAAAATATTGACAGGATTGGCTTTAAATTTTCTTTTCTAGCTTGTGGCTTGGGCTATGAAGATGCTGAGGGGATTGGAACATCTCTTATGAGGAAGGACTGAGGAGCCCCTATTGTAAGAGGGATATGGACGTGCTGGAAGGAGTTCAGAGAAGGGCTATGAGGATGAGCAGAGTGCTGGAGCTCCTCTGCTATGAGGAGAGACTGAGGGAGTTGGGGCTGTTCAGTCTGGAGAGGAGAAGGCTCTGAGGTGACCTTTCAGTATCTGAAGTGGGCTACAAGAAAGCTGTGGAGGGACTTTTTAGGCTGTCAGATAGTGATAGGACAGGGGGGAACAGAGCAAAAGTAGAAGTAGGTAGATTCAGATTGGATGTTAGGAAGAAGTTCTTCACCATAAGGGTGGTGAGACACTGGCACAGGCTGCCCAGACAGGTGGTGGAAGCCTCATGCCTGGAGGTGCTTAAGGTCAGGCTGGATGGGCTTGTGACCAACCTGATCTAGTGTGAGGTGTCCTTCCCCATGTCAGGGGGGGTGGAACTAGATGAACCCTGTGGTCCCTTCCAACTCTGACTGACTCTATGATTCTATGATTAATTGGGGGGTTTTAGTCTGGGAAGAGGATCTCATCAAGGTTGATCAATACTTGAAGGGTGGGTGGGTGTCAGGAGGATGGGATCAGGCTTTGTTCAGTGGTGGCCAGTGACAGGCACACACTTGAACGCAGGAAGTTCCATTTAAGCAGGAGGAGAAGTTTCTGTGATTTAAGAGTGAAGCTCTGGAGCAGGCTGCTCAGAGAGGTAGTGGAGCCTCCATCTCTGGAGACATCCAAACCCCACCTGGATGTGTTCCTGTGCACCCTCCTCCAGGTAAACCTGCCTTGGCAGAGTGGGTTGGGATTCCATCTCCACAGGTCCCTTCCAACCCCTACCACTCCATGACCATAACCTAGAGCCCCTTCCATATAGACACGAGGAAAGAAACCTTAATTGATACCATTACTGTAGGCATTGTTTGACAGTAAGGGAAGAAACCAAGCTCCTCTTCTATTTGAATGGAAAGCCTGAACTCACCTAAGGTTAAAAAATAAAATAAAATAAAAAAGCTTTTCAAATGGCTCTGTAATAGAATTGTTCTTTATGTTTTCATGGTAATAACCCATACAAAAGCTCCAGTCCTCAGAGCATCTTAGGGGCAAAAAGCAGAAATCAACTCTCCTCTGCATACCCAGTTGCTGAATTGCTAGCCAGTGTGAAAGTTTACAGCTAATTTACTGCTCCTAATTATTATTAATGACCTATAAATGGGGACGTTAATAGTCCTGCTGCACAGCAGATAAGTTATATGGCTCCTTTTAGTGAGCACTTCTTACCCTGCATATATATTGCCTTCATTACAAGGCCTGACCATACAATGTACAGCACAAAGCAGTTTATTCCGAGGCAGGGGGCACAGAAAGGGCCAAAAAGAAAACAAGTAAAAGAAAGTTAAGTGCTTGAAGAATTTTGTTGCTCCCTGTCCTGGCCCCAGGTTGTTAATGGAACAACACCTCTAAGACTCCAAAGCTAATCTGAGCATTTATCACTGCCTGAGAGCCTGGGGAGGAGGGAGGCTGACAGCTTTCCTCACTGCCTGCTACAAGCTTGTCTGAATTGAGGAGGTGAAGCATCTCCAGGCAGTGTGTGCACTATGGGGGCAGAAAGAGGATGCACACACAAGAGTACCAGTAACACATTCTGGAGTTCAGAGACTCATGGAATGGTTTTGTTTGGATCAGAAAGGACCTTAAAGAACATCTGTACCACTAGCCCAGGTTGCTCAAGGCCTCATCTAACCTGGCTTTGAACACCTCCAGGGAGGGGGCATCCACAACCTTCCTGGGCAACCTGTGCCAGTGTCTCACCTAAAGAACTGCCTCCCTATCTCCAGTCTCAATCTCCTCTCTTGCAGCTCAAAGCCATTGCCCCTTGTCCTAGCACTCCAAGCCCTTGTCAAAAGCCAAGGTGAGGTGTCCTTGTCCATGGCAGGGGGTTGGAACTGGGTGATCCTTGAGGTCCTTTCCAACCTTATTCTATGACTCTATGGTTCTCCATCCCTGGAAGGGGAAAGGAGGGCAGAGATGTGATGTCTTGGTAGAGGCAGAGAATGGATGATCTGAAAGGGCTTTGCCAACTGGAACAATTCTATCCATTCCCTTGAGCTAAGTGGTTGATCAAGAGATTACCCTCCCCCCCAAAAAAAAAAAAAACAACAACAACTCTCTCACATTTAACATGAATACTTCTTTTCCATAAGTCATCTGCAGCACTCCCTGTGAAGAAGGCCCAGTTCCAAAGCCCTGGTTGGGAACAGCTCTATTAATACAGCAACAGTGACTCAACAGTGGAAGTTCTACTGAAACCTTCTATTTAGAAGCATCATCATTGGTAAGACTCTCCCCATATAAGGTTTGCAGCCTGAATCTTCACACACACACACTGGTAGTGAATAAAAAAAAAAAAAAAGGAAAAAAAAGTTTCAACTATTTTTTGAGTGATCACATGTGGCAAAAAAAAAAATTAAAAAAAAATAAATCCAGGAACACACAAATCTGAGGGTGTTAGAACAAACTCTTGCCAGAGGAGCCAGGCTGAACAGAGTGGACAACAGCTGCAGCAGTAACACCCATAGTAAAAGACCTGGCAACCATAAAGGTGAAAATTATCTCCAAAAAATTGAGAATTACAATTCTGGAAGTGATTTGGTGGGTTTGAACCATGTGTCCATCTGCCCTCCACTTGGTAACCATACCATCACCCTCTTGGCTAAGGTGGGCAGCTGCAGGACTGCCCAGGAAACAAAGAATCACAGACCACAGAATGGTTTGGGTTAGAGGGGAGCTTAAAAGGTCAACCTAGTCCAATCCCCCCACATTCAGTAGGGATATCTGCAGATAGAGCAGGTTGCTGAGCCCCAAAACGACCTGCCCTGCAATAGTTCCAGGGATGGGGCAGCTACCAGCTCTCTGGGCAACCTGGGACAGGTTCTGACCACCCTCAGGGTAAAACATTTCTTCCTTCTGTCATAATTTCAATCTCCCTCACTTAGTTTAAACCACCACTTAGTTTAAATCATCACCATTACAACAGGCCCTGCTGAAATATCTGCCTCCATTGGCCCCCTGAAGCACTGGAAGGTCTCCCTAGAGCCCTCTCTTCTCCAGCCTGAATGACCAATTCTCTGAGCCTGGCCTCACAGCAGAAGGTTTCCAGCCCTCCCATCATTGCTGTGGCCTCCTCTGGCCCCACTCCAACACATCCAGGAGGGTTTTGAAAGCCTCCAGAGAAGGAGACTCCACAACATCTCTGGGCAGCCTGCTCCAAGGCTCCAGTACCCTCACAGTAAATAATTTCCTTGTGTTGAGGTAGAACCTCCTGTGTTCCAGTTTGCAGCCGTTACTCCTTGCCCTATCACTGGGCACCACCAAAAAGACCCTGGCACCTTCCACTTGACACTCACCTCTCAGGTATTTATAGACATTGATCCCCTCTCAGCCTTCTCCAGACTGAAGAGCCCTTGGTCTCTCAGTCTTTCCTCAGAGAAATGATGTTCAAGTCCCTTAATCATTCTCACAGCTCTCCACTGGACTGTCTCCAACAGGTCTCTGTCTCTCTTGAACTGGGGAGCCCAAAAACTGGACACAGTAATCCAGGTGTGGTCTTACCAACCAGGGCAGAGCAGAGGAGGAGAAGAACCTCCCCAGACCTGCTGGACACACTTCTCTTTGGAACTGAAGCATGCTGACCAAATAACACTGCCAGCTTCGGACGGCGGAAGAGAAAGCAAAGTTTCAAACAAGCACAAAGGGTTGGAGCTGGCCAAGAAAGTGTCAAGGTCCCATCACAGCAGGCAGAGCTCAGGCAGCAGTGCTGCCATCTCTCCTGGTTTACATTTTTTTAACTTGGGGGCTTTTTTTTTTTCGGTCAAAACTCTCTCAAAATGGTTTGGCAGCTCCACAGGCACTGCAGTGGATAATCCACACTTGGGTCTGATGGAGCTGGACTGCGCTTTCCCTGGCTACCAGCCTGTACTGCTGCCCTTAGGTGTTTTCTCTTTTCTCCTGACAGGACCTATGGCAATCTGGGAGGACTGCAAAGCAGTTCAAACAGCTGCTTCTCCTCAGATAAGATATTTGGGTGTTCACTCTCCTCCTGCCTGCCAGATGAGTGATTTCAGCAGGCTTTCACGAGCTGTTTGTCACATCCTTTAATGCCATTTTTCCTGCCCTTGCGACAATGCTTCATAAAGGGAAAAAAAAAAGGCTTCTGATCCTCTTTCCTACTTCTACTTTTTTGGACAAAACAAACATTAAGACACCACTTTTGCTCCCAGCCTTGCTTTGCGTCAGTACAAGACGGAAGCACACAGGGAAAACGAATTCTTGTTCAATTTCAGTGCTTGGCAACAAATCAAGAGTCATTAGTTTGAAGCAGTGGCTCTCAGCAGAGGAAACAGATCTTGGGGCCAACAATATTTTATCAGAGTCAGTTCAGCATCCATTAATCATTAAGATATTCCTCAGCATTTTGTCTGCATGCAACTTGAAGTTGTTTCAAGGCATGGGTTACTTCTGCCTTGCTTTATGCAGAAACACCTTCATGTGCACACAGCTCTGTGTGCAGCACCAAACCAAAACCCATCTCTGTACAGAGCAGAATCACTGACTTGGGGTTGGAAGGAACCTCCAAAGGTCATCCAGTCTAACCCCCCCTGCAGTGAGCAAGGACATCCTCCTCCAAGAGTAGGTTGCTCAGAGCCTCTTGGAGCCTGACTTTGAGTATCACCAGAGATGGAGCCTCAACTGTCTCTATAGGCAACCTATGCCAGTGTTCCACCACCCTCATAGCAGAGAACTTGTTCCTAACACCCAGTCTAAACCTGCTCTTCAACTTCCCAAAGACTCCAGTTTACCACTACTCAACCCTAAAATATTTAGAGAACTGAAAGAGCACTTTTCAGGTGGGCCTAGGGAGGAGACCTTGGAGTGGTCTTCCAATATCTGAAGGAGACCTACAGGAGGGTTGGGGAGGGACTGCTTACAAGGTCTTGTAATGACAAGATGAGGAGAAATGGGTTTAAACTGGCAGAAAGGAGATTGAAACTGGATGTTAGGAAGTTCTTTACAGTGAGGGTGGTGAGACACTGGCACAGGTTGCCCAGGGAGGTTGTGGAGCACAGAATGTGATCTTTGATCACATTGGGTGATTCTGTGCTCCACAATCTCCCTGGAGGTATGAGGTTGGATGAGGCCTTGAGTGACCTGTTCTAGTGGGAGGTGTCCCTGCCTATGGCAGAGGGTTGGAGCTGGATGATCTTTGAGGTCCCTTCCAACCTAAACCATTCTATGATTTGTTTAGGGTGTGCTGAGGTCGTATCTTGAGATGTATGCTTGGATTTCCACCCTTCCTTAAACTTCAGTCACTGGGGAAGGGGGAGGAGGGAGGAAATGGAAGTAGAAGAAACAATATTTGTTACTTGACACCTGAGCAATCTGCAGAGACTTCCACTATCAGTGATTCCAAGTGCTACAGGAATAATAACCACCACAAAAAGACCAAAAAATGGCATTTGTTAAGAGAAAAAAAAACCCCAAAGATGCAGCAACGCTTACAAGCGGCAGTGCATTTATCACTGTCAACAAACACAGCACCAAAGCTCACCAAGGGACAGTTCCCAAGTCAAGATGACCTTCAAAAAGAGTCCAGTGATGAAAAGGAGCTTTGCAATGCAAGGAAATACAATCAGCACACAGTAGGCTAGCACAGAGCAGCAGAGTTGACTTAAGAGCACCAAGGAGATGCTGGCAGGTAAGGTTTTCAACTCATTCTCAGCAGGTTAAGAATCACAGAGTATTAGGAGTTGGAAGGGACCTCTGGAGGTCATTGAGTTCAACCACCCCATGCTAAAGCAGGATCACCCAGAGCAGGTTGCTCAGGGAGGTTGTGGCTGCTCCTTCCCTGGAGGTGTTCAAGGTCAGGTTGGATGAGGCCTTGAATAACCTGTACTAGTGGGAGGTGTCCCTGCCTATGGTAGGGAGTTGGAACTGGATGATCCTTGAGGTCCCTTCCAACCTTACCATTCTTTGGTTCTACCAAGATAGCAGAACTATGCAAAGGACAAGTGAGCATCTTTGTGCAAAAGATGTAAAGGTCTTCTCAAAGTCCCTGTGACCTACAGATTGGGCTTCTCCAAGATACCAACATCACTTGACATAAAAAAAGAAAAGAAAGGCACCTAGAGCTTGCTAAGACAGTGTGAGAACTTAGGGAGTAAGGAATGGTTTGTTTCTTTTGAAGACCATCTGGACACAGGATGGAAGGAGAAGCTGCACCTTCGTTTATAGAATAGAATAACAGAACAGTTTCAGTTGGAAGGGACCTCAAAGCTCAGCCAGTTCCAACCCCTGCCATTGGCAGGGACACCTCCCACTAGAACAAGTCACTCAAGGACTCATCCAACCTGGCCTTCAACTCCTCCAGGGAGGTTGTGGGGCACAGAATGATGAAAGATCACATTCTGTGCTTCTGTGCTCCACAACCTCCCCGGGCAACCTGTGCCAGTGTCTCACCACCCTCACTGCAAACAACTTTGTCCTAACATCCAGTTTCAATCTCCCCTCTGCCAGTTTAAACTCATTCCTCCTCCTCCTGTCATTACAAGACTTTGTCAGTAGTCCCTCCCCAGCCCTCCTGGAGCCCCCTTCAGATCCTGGAAGGCTACTCTAAAGTCTCTTGGAAGCCTTCTCTTCTCCAGGCTGCAGAGCCAACTCTCTCAGCCTGTCCTTAGAGCAGAGCTGCTGCAGCCCTCTGAGCATCTTTGTGGCCTCCTCTGGACTCACTCCAACAGTTTGATGTCTTTCTTGTGTTGGGGGCTCCAGAAGTGTACACAGGACTCCAGGTGGGGTCTCATTTCAGCAGCTGAGCCTTGTTCTCCCTCACAAAGGCCAAGTTACATCCTCTAACATGAGCTTCCTGCAGGCTCAATAGCTCCAGCTTACAAAATAAGAATCAGTACAGCAGGAAGGTGCAAACAAAGCGACCTTTGATGTAAAGAATTCCCACCTACTGCTCTCCATGCACAACCTCCAAGTTGTAACACTACTAAACACTTAGCACAACACCACCTTAAGTGCTTCAGGGGATATTCAGCAAGTTCATTGCCATGTTCTGAACTCACATCTCTGAACATGCTGATTATTTGGAGGTGCTTCCTCTTGGCTGTACCAACCACCTGCCTTTCACATAACAGAAGCTCAGTTTTCATGGAATCACAGAATTGTCAGGGTTAGAAGAGACCTCAGGGATCATCCAGTTCCAACTCTTCCCCCTGCATTGGCAAGGACACTTTCCACTAGATAAGGTTGTCCAGGGCCACATCCAGCCTGGCCTTAAACACCTCCAGGGATGAGGCTTCCACCACCTCCCTGGGCAACCCATTCCAGGCTCTCACCACCCTCATGCTGAAAAAATTCATCCTAACATCCAACCTGAATTTACTCATTTCTAGTTTTGCTCCATTCCCCCCAGTCCTATCACTATCTGACAGCCTAAAAAGTCCCTCCTCAGCTTTCTTGTAGCTCACTTCAGATACTGGAAGGCCACAATAAGGTCTCTTTGGAGCCTTCTCTTCTCCAGACTCAACAGCCCCAACTCTCTCAGCCTTCACCTTCACAGGAGACGAGCTCCAGCCCTCTGGTCACCATCATGGACTTTCTCTGCACACATTCCAGCATGTTCCTATCTTTCTTGTCCTGTTACCTACCTTTCATGCACTACACTAAAGAGTAATCCTGTGGTGGCAATGTCCCCATCCCACACAGGTACTTGTTGCAGCAGCACTTTTAACAGCCTCACAGCATCCCACCCCAGAGCTCCCCTCTCCTCAAATAACTGCTCCTCCTGACCAGAGGAACACTCTATCCCACACCAAACCCTCCTACACAACAAACCAAGTCTGTTTTGCTGACATGCCAAATTTTAGGCTAAACAGGAAAACATACTCCAAGCTTTTTTTTTTTTTTTTCCTTTACCTTGCATTATTAAACCATCCAGGCAAGAGATAAACATGAAAGGAATTTCTTTAATTAGGTTAACTTCACTCCTCAGCATCTGCTGTTTAACAGAGCAAAGCACATCAGCCTGGTTGAATCAGATAGGATTGGAGTCTCCCACAAACTCCCAGTTGAAGCTTCCTCCTCATTTGGCTGCTGCTGGCTTTGCTCGCTGTAATCCAACACTTCCAGTTGAAGGCTTGCCATAAAACACAATGCCAGGTATGCACGGGGCCACAACAAGTGAAATTCCTTCAAGTGATCATGCACAGCATCTTGCAAGTCAGAACAAGGCTGAAGAAATGCACAGGATGAGCTTGCACAACATATTTTTTTTTTTCCTCTGGAGTTCTACACTAGGCCTTTGATTTTAATAAACTTCAAATCACAGAATCACAGAATTAACCAGGTTGGAAAAGACTTTCAAGATCATCAAGTCCAAGCTATCACCTAGCACCTTCTAATCAACTAAACCATGGCACCAAGTGCCTCATCCAGCCTCCTTTTGAACACCTCCAGGGATGGGGATTCTATCACCTCCCTGGGTAGCCCATTCCAATGCCAATCACTCTTGCTGGGAAGAATTTCTTCCTAACATCCAGCCTGAACCTGCCCTGGCACAGCTTCAGGCTGTGTTCTCTTGTTCTGTTTCTGAGTGCTTGGGATCATAGCCCAACCCCACCTGTCTACAGCCTCCCTTCAGGTAGCTGCAAAGGGCAATGAGGTCTGCTCTGAGCCTCCTCTTCTCCAGGTTGCACACTCCCAGCTCCCTCAGCCTCTCCTCACAGGGCTGTGCTTCAGGCCCCTCACCAGCCTTGGTATCCTTCTCTGGGCACCTTCCAGCACCTCAACTTCTTAAATTGAGAGGCCCAGAACTGGACACAGGACTCAAGGTGTGGCCTGACCAGTGCTGAGTACAAGGGCAGAATAACCTCCCTGGTCCTGCTGGCCACACTGTCCCTGATCCAGGCCAGGATGCCATTGGCCTTCTTGGCCACCTGAGCACACTGCTGGCTCATGTTCAGCTGCCAACCAGCACCCCCAGGTCCCTCTCTGCCTGGCTGCTCTCCAGCCACTCTGTCCCCAGCCCATAGCACTGCTTGGGGATGTTGTGGCCACAGTGCAGAACCTGGCCCATGGCCTTGTTAAAACTCATGGTACTGGACTGTGTCTCCCTCAAAAAGAGAATTCCTTGATTGTAAGCAATATCCATGACATTTTGCACCATGCTTTGAGTCTTTAAGATCAGCTCTCAAATGGTCAAAAACTTCTGCCCAATCCCCCTGTGTTAATGCTAATATATTCTTAAGCAACTCAAGGCTGCTTGTCCTGTTAGTCACTTGGGAGAAGAGGTCAACACCAGCCTCGTTATAACCTCCTCTCAGGCAGATGTAGAGAGGTGATTGGGAGTGGACTTGGTGACCTTTGAGGCCTTTTTCAACCAAAACAATTCTATGAATGAATGAACCTCTACTACAAACTCAATCCTCTTTCACCTTCTCTCTTAAACCCAAATCCTCTGAGATAAAAACTTCCAATTCCCTTTGATGCAGTCAGGTAATGGAATTTTTATTACAGGGTTAAAAACAAGTTAAGGATAAGGTAGGACAATGTTAGCATCCATTACCTTTGCCACTAAAAATCCTAATCCAGTAAAAATGTAAACATCTTGTAGAACCCCTAAAGTCAGGAAAGACCTTCAAGATCATCCACAGTTGTTGTGGCCAAGGTGCAGCACCTGGCACTTGGATTTGTTGAGCTCCATCCCCCTGGACTCTGCCCATCTGTGCAGGTGGTCGATGTCCTGCTGCAGAGCTTCTGCCCTCCAACCCAGCAACATCAGCCCCCAGCTTGGGGTCAGCTGCAAACTTGCTGGTGCCTGACTCGATGCCCTCGTCCAGATCATCACTGAAGATGTTAAAGATCCATCCTCATTTCGCCTCACTGACAGCTCTAACCTGCCCCCTCCAAACCCACTGGCTTTAAAAGCAAGTGGGAAGCAGAGTGCAGGAGGCAGTGAAATAAATAAGCCTCGTGTCTGACGTGCTGCAATTCTCTGCTGCTCCTGAGACAAAGCCTGGCTCATTATTCCCTGTCACAGAACTCTGTCCAGTAGCACATGGCAGAAGTCACTATCACAGAATCACAGGGGCTGGAATGGACCTCCAAAGCTCATCCAGTCCAACGTCTCTGCCAGAGCAAGATCATCTAGCCCAGATAACACAAGAATGTGTCCAGATCGATGTAGAGTATCTCCAGGGAGGGAGACTCCACAACCCCCCGGGTGGTCTGTTCCAGAGCTCTGTCACCCTCACAGGGAAAAAAAAAAAATCCTTCTCATGTTTAAATGAAACTTCCTATACCTCAGCTGCCACCCACTGCCCCTTGTCCTGTCATCAGGCATCACCCAGCAGAGCCTGGTTCCAGCCTCCTGCCACTCACCCTGCACATACACCATTGATGAGGTCACCTCTCAGTCTCCTCTTCTCCAAGCTAAAAGAGCCCTAGCTCCCTCAGGTTCTCCTTATAAGAGACATGTTCCATTCCCTTCATCATCTCTGTGGCTCTGTACTGGACTCTATCACTGGAAAGGCAAAAGATTTCCATCTCCAGGTGAGTTTAGCGATGAAGACATCAAAAGAGGCTGCAGGCTCCTCCTTACCCATTCAGTGTGTAGGAACCATTCCTCTTGAGTCTCATACTTGCAGATAAGTATCTTGAGATTAAATTAAAAAAAAATTGAAAAATCCCAGAATGAGGTGGGTTTGTCCTCTGCTGGAGCAGACTACAGGCACCTGTTTGGTGCTTGGGCTTTTTGTTCAGCAAGGGAATCTCTTTCCTGTTTCTCTGAGACACAGAAGAGCGCAGAACAATGTGAAACCGGCACCAGAGCCACAGGGCAGGAAGCTGAGAGGAAGCTGCCTCTTTTGTCACCTCTGACAAAAGTCCTCCAAGGAACAGCAGCAAAAATTCATGGAGAAAGGGCTTTGTTAAATACAGATAAAGCACCCTTCCCTGCGTGTGACAGGAGAAATGTTGCAGAGAGCTGTGCTTTATGGGCAAGCTGCTGATGAGCTTCAGCACAGCTTCTGAGCTACTCCCTCTTTATAGAATCATACAATGGTAAGGTTGGAAGGGACCTCAAGGATCATCCAGTTCCAA
>VWZE01015505.1:450836-462344 GCA_013396675.1 Eubucco bourcierii | reverse complement strand
GGCCTCCTCTGGACCTGCTCCAACACTTCCATGTCCTTCCTGTGCTGGAGGCTCCAGAACTGCACATGGGATTCCAGATGGGGTCTGAGGAGAGCTGAGCAAAGGGGCAGAATCCCCTCCCTTGCCCTGCTATCATTCAAGTGTTCAGCACTACCCAGCAGCTCAAGGCAACTAAACAATCCCTAAATAACAACCACTCAAACTTTTTTTTATGTTTTTCTCTCCCCCTAATCTCAAGTGACACACAATTAGTGATTAAAAGGTTTATGTTTCCTTGGAGAAAGTTAAAAGCAGGTAGATCTGAAGTCACACTCCAATAATGAAGAGAAAAACATCCTCTACCAGTGAGTGCAGCCCCAGGCTGGTTGCCCTGCACAAATCACACCACTGCACTGGCCCCAACCAGGTTGTTTCTTTCCCCTTCTGTTGACCCCACCATGCTCTGAAAGCTGAGACATGAACAGCTCACAGCTCAACATCTGGACCCAAATGGTGAGCCTACCAAAGAAAGCAAAACAGGTTATTGTTCATGGATTCACAGAATGGTTTGGGTTGGGAGGGACCTTAAACATCATCCAGTTCCAACCCCCGCCCTGTCACAAGCAGGGACACCTTCCACCAGCCCAGGTTGCTCAAGGCCCCATCCAGCCTGCCCTTGAACACCTCCTGGGAGGGGACATCCACAACCTCCTTGGAAAACTTGTTACAGTTGTCTCACCAGTCTCACTGTCAAGAAATTTCTTCCTAATCTCCAGCCCAAAGCTCCTCTCTTCCAGCTTCAATCCATGCCCTCTCATCGTTGCAATCCCTTGTCCAAAGTCCCTCCCCAGCTCTCCTGCAGCCCCTTTTAGGTACTGGAAGCCTGCTCTAAGGTCTCCCTGGAGCCTTCTCTTCTCCAGGCTGAACAGTCACTATTCTCCCAGCTTGTCCCCACAGGGGAGGTTCTCCAGCCCTTTGAGCATCTTCATAACCTCCTCTGGACCCATTCCAAGAGTTCCACGTCCTTCTTGTGCTGGGGACACTAGAACTGGAAGCAGTGCTGGAGGTGGGGGTGTCACCAGAGCAGGGGGAGCAGAGTTACTTAACCCTCCCTGCTTTGGATGCAGCCAGCACACAGCTTGCCTGCTGGGCTGCCAGCGACCAATGCTGGCTTCTGTCACCAACTGACACCCCCAAGTCCTTCTCCTCTAGACTACTCTCAATGAAATGTTGATCATTCACTGTCTGTGAGCAAATCAAGGCTGACTCAAGTAATAAATCCCATTTTTCACAATGAATGCTGAAATGACTGCCACTTGTGGAACTACTGTATGATAAGAGGAAAACTGCACTCTGGCCACATAGGAGGATTAAATATTCACTGCCTCAAAGAGGGAAGCAATGTAGAACTCTGGCCTAAGTACAACATTATTTGGGTGTTTTAATGATCCAAATGTCTAAAAATAGTATGCTCATCAAGATAAACTTTCCTCTTGCTCCCATCTTTGCACTGGGGTTTCAGATTTGTCATCTGGAAATGGAACAGTGATAGAAAACCAGCCTAAAAGTAAGAGAACTGTTTAATGTCTTCCTGAACTTATATCTGTAAAGGGACTGATTAGATCATGAATGTTGAGAGCAAGAAAGGTTAAAATGTTTTGGGTTCTCCTGTTCAAGAGACAGACAACTACTGGACAAAGTCCAGTGGAAGTTACAAAGCTGAGAGGCCTGGAGAAGCTCTGTGAGGAGCAAAGGCTCAGAGCCCTGGAGCTGAGAGTCTGCAGAAGAGTAGCCCCAGAAAGGATCAATGCTCAGCAAAAGCTACAGGGGGGGAAAGATGTTGGGGCCAGACTGTAGTCAGTGGTGCCCAGGGACAGGAAAAGGGGCAATGGGCACAAGCTGAAAGTCAGGAGGTTCCATCTGAACAGGAGGCAAAACTTTGGTGTGAGGGTGCTGGAGGCCTGGAGCAGGGTGCTCAGAGAGGTTGTGGAGTCTCCTTCTCTGGAGAGATTCCAAACCCACCTGCAAATTGTGATTGTAGGCAAACTGCTGTGGGTGCCTCTGCTTTAGCAGTGGGGTTGGACTGGATGATGTCACTGCAACCCCCAGCATGTTGGAATTCTGTGACTCAGAGGCCAAACAAACCAGGAATGTCATACTGTTGGTGTGACACTGTGGGCAGTGAGACTGGACTGTACAAATTTGCTGCATGCAGGAGATAGAAAGCAACTCTCTGACGCACCTCATCTGAAGCAGAGTGCCCAACCCTTGGCATGCCACCTGAAGGCAGATGTGGAATGAACCCAGAGAGCACCAAGAAGAACATTATCTGCCTCACAGATAAGAAAACCAAGGGAGGAAAACAAGATAACACCTTCCAAAGACGTACAACACTGCTGTAAAGAGAAAAGAAACAAAATGTTCCTCCTGCTCCATCCATCACAGAGGGACTTCAATGAAGCAAGAAACAAGCCAGGTCAGTGTTAGATTTTTTTTGTTGTTTGGGGAGAGTTGGGAGGGTTTTTTTTGTTTGCTTGTTGGTTTGTTGTTTGGTTGTTTTAAAAACATGAACAGATGATAGATCTTGATTATTGCAGGTCTTGGAAATGATCTCAACTCCAGAGCTGGAGACTGTCACAGTACCACCAAGGTTGGAAGAGACCTCAAAGATCATCAAGCCCAACTTGATACCACAGCCCTCAAGACCAGACCATGGCACCAAGTGCCACGTCCAAACCCTCCTTGAACACCTCCAGGGACGCTGACTCCACCACCTCCCTGGGCAGCCCATTCCAGCAGTCAATGACTCTCTCAGGCAACAACTTTCTCCTCACCTCCAGCCTAAACTTCCCCTGGCACAGCTTGAGACTGTGTCCTCTTGTTCTGCTGCTGCTTGCCTGAGAGAAGAAAGCAACCTCCCCCTGGCTACAACCACCCTTCAGGTAGCTGCAGACAGCAAGAAGGTCTCCCCTGAGCCTCCTCTTCTCCAGGCTAACCAATCCCAGCTCCCTCAGCCTCTCTCCATAGGGCTGTGCTCCAGGCCTCTCCCCAGCCTCGTTGCCCTTCTCTGGACACACTCAAGCACCTCAATGTCCTTCTTCAATGGAGGGGCCCAGAACTGGACACAGGACTCAAGGTGTGGCCTAAGCAGTGCAGAGTCCAGGGGGAGAATGAGCTCCCTGCTCCTGCTGGCCACACTCTTGCTGATGCAGGCCAGGATGCCATTGGCCTTCTTGGCCACCTGGGCACACTGCTGGCTCATGTTCAGGTGGGTGTCAATCAGCACCCCCAGATCCCTTTCTGTTTGGCTGCTCTCCAGCCACTCCCAGCCCAGCCTGTAGCTCTGCATGGAGTTGTTGTGGCCAAAGTGCAGCACCTGGCACTTGGATTTGTTGATCTCCATCCCCTTGGACTCTGCCCATCTGTGCAGGCGGTCGAGGTCCTGCTGCAGAGCCCTTCTGCCCTCCAACCCAGCCCCCAGCTTGGTGTCAGCTGCAAACTTGCTGGTGCCTGACTCGATGCCCTGGTCCAGCTCATCACTGAAGATGTTCCAGAGGATGGGGCCCAGCACTGATCCCTGGGGCACACTGCTAGTGCCCGGCCTCCAGCTGCATGTGGCACCATTCACCACCACTCTCTGGGCTCTGCCCTCCAGCCAGTTCCTAACCCAGCACAGAGACTGACCTCTGTGGGTCTCTCATCCCCAACTTTAGATGCTTTGCAGCTGTTACAAGCTGGAAGAGGGATTGAAAATGGTGCTGTGTGGCAAATTGAGTCAAACCAGGGTACAGCAAAGATCCTAACCTGGCTGGCACCACAGTCTGATTCTTCCAGCTGCTACAGTCAGGCCCCTCAGGAGTGACTGAAGATTCAGCATGGCCAGAGAAGAGCTGGAATTTAGATCCCTGCAGGAAGCTACCCACCAACACTGGATAAAGCAGAGACACATTCTTGGAAGCTTCTCAAAGAAAACTAGGATGATTTAGTTGGTTAATAATTTAAAGAAGAAGGAGGAGGGAAAAAAAAATCTTTAAAGCTAATAAATAAAAACAATTTATCTAAAGCTCATTTCTGAGTACTCTGCAAACTCAGATTCAGAAGAAAACTTGACCTGAGAAGCCAGGATTTCTGGAGAGGTGGCCCCAAAACCTAAAATCTGGGGCTTCTTCAGATTTAATTAAAAGAAAATATGTCTCTGACAGGATAATTTGAGCCTAGGTGCCACTGAGGTTTGTGGGGGCATCTCCTAATCTGCAGTGGCAGTGCACCAGCAATGTGGGGCAACAGGAGTTGCTATCATGAGGTGATAACAAGGCCAAGTGTAAGGTCCTGCACCTGGGTAGGCACAATCCCAAGCACAACTGCAGGCTGGGTGGGGAATGGCTGAGAGCAGCCCTGAGGAAAAGGATCTGGGGGTCTGGAGTGATGAAAAGCTCAACATGAGCCTGCAGTGTGAGTGCAGCCCAGACAGTAACCGAGTGCTGGGCTGCAGCAAGAGCAGTGTGGGCAGCAGGGCAAGGGAGGGGATTGTGCCCCTTTGCTCTGCTCTCCTCAGACCCCACCTGGAGTCCTGTGTGCAGTTCTGGAGCCCTCAGCACAAGGAGGACATGGAAGTGTTGGAGTGGGTCCAGAGGAGGCCACCAAGATGCTGAGAGGGCTGCAGCAGTTCTGCTGTGAGGACAGGCTGAGAGAGTTTGGACTTTCCAGCCTGGAGAAGAGAAGGCTTCCAGGAGACCTTAGAGTAGCCTTCCAGGATCTGAAGGGGGCTACAGGAAGGCTGGGGAGGGACTATTTACAAGGTCTTGCAATGCCAGGACAAGGGGCAATGGGTTTGAACTGGCAGAGGGGAGATTTAGACTGGATGTTAGGAGGAAGTTCTTTACAGTGAGGGTGGTGAGACACTGGTACAGGTTGCCCAGGGAGGTTGTGGCTGTTCTCTCCCTGGAGGTGTTCAAGGCCAGGTTGGAGGAGGCCTTAAGTGAGCTGTGCTAGTGGGAGGTGTCCCTGCCTATGGCAGGGGGTTTGAACTGAATGATCCTTGAGGTCCCTTCCAACCTTACCATTCTATGATTCTATGTCTGATGATTATTACCTCAGGGTGATTGACTGCTCCTGTAAACTAGAATTTTAAAAAAAAAGAAAACAAACAAACTTTAAAAATCAGAGTTTTGGTAGTTTTTGTTAAAACAAAAAGGCTCCTTTCTGGATGCAGAATGTAAGCCACACACCTCTGGATTTTCTGAGCTCATCATTTTCATTGCCTACCTACTTTCTTCAAACTAAAATTCCAACACTCTGCTGTTGCAAGCAGCTGCTGCTTTTTCCAAGCTCTATTTCTGCCCAAAGACATCAATGCTTTTCCTTTTTTCACCTCCCTGTCCCCCCATCCCCCTACACAGCTCCTTCAGGGATTACAGCAACACAAGGGTATGTGTTCCTTAACATCTCCATCTGAAAACTATTATAGGAAACCAGCAACTAAATATAAAGTGGTCAGTGGGAGCTGGAGCCAGCCACAGGGACGCTGGGATCCCAAAATGCTACCATGGACAAAAGAAGTCACCACAGGGACACAGCTAAGGCCTACTTGCCTTAGTAGGCACACAGCCACTCCACAAACAATGGATTCCTGCTTCAGAGGTCTCCTGCAGAAAGGCATTTGGTTACCAAATGTTGTGCAGCCTCTGGAGACATCCAAAACCCACCTGGAAGTGTTCCTGTGTGACCTGCCCTAGATGATCCTGCTGTGGTAGGGGGATTGGACTTGATGACCTTTTGAGGTGCCTTCCAACCCCTAACATTCTGTCATTCTGTGATTTAAAACCTCTTATTTTCAGTCAGCATGACAGATTTGCTGAAATAGGTGACTCTGGTGAGGCAAAGTGCTGTACCCAGCATCTCCTACAGCATTGCCAGTGAGCTACATGCACCTCCAGATCCTTTTCTCCTCTCTCTCTAGCATTGCCAGTGAGCTACATGCACCTCCAGATCCTTTTTCTCCTCTCTCTAGCATTGCCAGTGAGCTGCATGCACCTCCAGATCCTTTTCTCCTCTCTCTAGCATTGCCAGTGAGCTACATGCACCTCCAGATCCTTTTCTTCTCTCTCTAGCATTGCCAGTGAGCTGCATGCACCTCCAGATCCTTTTCTCCTCTCTCTCTCTAGCATTGCCAGTGAGCTGCATGCACCTCCAGATCCTTTTCTCCTCTCTCCCCACTACACGTTTCACATTCCAGAGAGCACACACAAGCTGAATCATCATCTCTGTGGTTAAAACTCAGGGGAGGAGGGGAAACATCTTTATGTCTCTTTCAGATCCCTCCTGACAAATAAAGCAGTTTTACAGCCTGCTCCTCTTTTATTCCATTTCCCAAGCAGAATCCATAAATTACAGCATGGATAATTCATTCTCAGGCTAAACATTCATCCAACTACTGCTCTGCTGCTGTGGGAAATTCCAACAGGACCGTTTGGCCCGGTTCTTGCAGAGGGGTTAGCTCCAAGTTCTTTAGCTAAAAGAAACTAGTGTGGATGATTTGCCACGTTCAGTTGTCTCCCAGCCACTCTCTGCTTTGCCAACAGCCTTAACAGATCTCTGCTTTAACTTCTACTGAAAAAAAAATAATTCTCCATTTAGTAAGGAAATGTTTGGAGGGTTAAGCAAAGAGCTGGGTACAGAGGAGAAGAGTTACTCCTCCACCAGCTGGAAAAACCTACAGCACACTCAGAGCTTAATCACTCAGCCAGGTTAGGGGCTGCATATGAAGGAAGCATCTCTTTGCATCTCAAAAGCAGCAATTGCCTGCAACCGCAGTTCTCCACAGCTGGTCAGGAAAGGCAGAAGACAGTTTGCTCATATGTGCCCTCTTTTCCCTGAGCCACAAGTGTTAAAGTTACCCCTGTAGCATTTAGGGCTCTTTTACATGTATGTCCCTAAGCCATTCCCCTCACTGCTTAGGATAAACCTATCTGAATTTCTCCCCCTGCTGAAGTGAACAATTCACTCCCTTTCTTCTCAAAAATCCCCACAAACCTCACCCTTGAACCTTGTTTTCTGCTGTCTTCAAGTCAAGGTCTGGCTAATTTAATTCCCAGTATAATCAATGAAACACTGAACTGCTCCAAGAAATAAATTTGAGGCTACCTTTGTGGGTTGATGCTACACTTCCAGCACTTTGTGGCAGTCTGTGTATCACACTGGGCACCAACAGTGGTTACTGTTCATTGTTCATTTCACTTCTACTTAACACTTTAGCTAATCCATGTGTAATCCAAATGGTAATATCAGAGAAACAAGGAGCCTACAGGTCAGTTTCACTCACTGGTGGACAGAGAATGAGAGAGTAAGAGGGAGAAGAACAGAAAAGCTGACTCTGAGACATGGTAATCAATGCTTTTCTCCAATTCTGCTTATTCCTCCTCTACTCTGCCCTAGTAAGGCCAAGTCTGCAGTACTGGGTCCAGCTCTGGGCTCCACAGTTCAAGTGAGACAGGAAATTACTGGAGAGAGTCCAGAAGAGGCTAAAAAGATGCTGAAGAGACTGGAGCAGCCCTGTGAGGAGCCAAGGTTGAGAGCCCTGGGGTTGAGTCTGGAGAAATGCAGTCCTAGAGGGGATCTGGGCAATGCTCAGCAATAGCTAAAGGGTGAGGGGCAAAGGATAGGGCCAGACTCTTGTCAGTGGTGCCCAAGACAGGACAAATGGCAATGAGCACAAATTGGAATCAAGCAGGTCCCATCTGAAGATGAAGAAAAACATCTTTGATGTGAGGATGCAGGAGCCCTGCAGCAGGCTGCCCAGAGAGGTTGTGGAGTCTTCTCTGGAGTGATTCCAAACCCACCTGGGCATTGTGATCCTGGGCAAGCTGCTGTGGTTGCCCTGCTTTAGCTGGAGGGGGTTGGATGGATGATCTCCAGAGGTCCCTTCCAGCCTCCACCATGCTGAGATTCTGTGACAGTGCTGCCTCAGTATCAGAACTGAGGGAATTTCTCTGCCAAAGCTGTAAAGACATTTCATTTCAGCAGAGGTTCTGACTTGGTATTGAGAGGAAAAAAGCCTGTGTGGGTATCATGGGTTGAACTGAACGTGATGATGACATTCAGCCCATGACAATGGGGACACCACAATGGTCAATACAGAGCTGAAGGCCAGATCACATCCCCCATGTACAAACTGAAAGCTGTAGCACACCAGAAGTCTTTCAACTAAGTTTTGAAGTGAAAGCTTTTCTTACATGAGTACAACAGCTAGTCCTGATGTAAGGCACTGATGCCAGCAGCACTGAAAGGGTTATTGGAGGCTTTTCACAAGAAGCAAAACAGGAGAGTGGTGGAGAAAGCTGGAGAAGTGAACTAACAGCAAAGCAATCCGCCTGGAAACGGAAAAGGGTGGGTGAGTAGGCTCTGCCCCAGCAGGGCAAAAGCCAGGGCTGATAAATATAGTAAAAAATACACACCCACACAAAACTTCTCAAGTAAAAGGATAGGGGAAGGGAAAAAAAAATACACACACACACACAAAACCAAACCAAAAACAAGGGGAAAAAAAAAAAAACAAAACACCACCCACAAGGTTTTACAAGGCCTTTGTATAAATTTTGCCTAATCATTCCTAATGGACATCTGCCCATGGCTCAGTACAGGAAAGCTCAAGCTTTCAGCATGTGCCAAGCTGTCTGAAACACAAACCTCTGGCACCCTGCCTGCTTTGATCCCCCCACTTTGGGCAGCTTCCTGGAGGTTGGTTTGGAGCGAACGAACGCGGACAAGCCGCTCTTTGGAAGGGCTGTCCAAGAGAGTTAGTGTCATGCCAAGGTTGGTGTCAGGCTTCACACTGCTCCCTTGCATTATTTTTAAACTTATCTGAAAGGATTCCTGCTTTATAAAACCAGGAGCAGCAAGAGAGAATTCAAGCATTTCAGTGTTAAAGGGAGGTCCTCGCCCAGGGTTAACCAACGCTGTGGCCAAGTAAATTCTTCAGTGAGAGGTGAGAGCTGCCCTGCTGCACTCAAATGGGCACTAAGAGCAGCAGCTATTTATATAACCCTGGCAAAAAGGCTGCAGAGCATGAAGACCCCCATTCAGATCAGTGCCCAAAGCCTTGCCCACCTGAAAGGAAGGCTCATAAAGTAACAGAATAAATAATGGAGGAGTGATGATGTTCTTGGCTTGAGAGCAAGCAGGTAATTTAAAGCAGGCACTGCCCTGTCAGCCCAAGAACAGGAAACAACTGTATGACTTACCAAAATGCCCCACCCAAAGGAGGCTCAGCTGGTATAAAAGTCCTTGCTGCAAAATTTAGCCAGTGATACAATCCAGGAGAAAGCCTGGAAGTGCCACAGAGGGAGATCAGGAGAGAAACGTGGGAGAGAGAGAGAGAGAGACATTAGCTAAAATTTAACCCCGCACCATCAGGCACCCTGAAGCCTGTAAAGCAAGCAAGAAAAACAAAGCAGTTCAGTTCACTGTGGCAGAACTTGCTGCTGTCCTTTCTTAGTACAAGGTGCTAAAAGCTACAAGGCATTTCTCTGCTAAAAAAAAAACAAACCCAAAACTCCTTCCCAACTAGATGGGTTTTGTTCAGAATGAAGCAATAGCCAAATTCCAACTCCTTAAACAGAACCTTGAACAAAGGAAATGAAGGACAATGCTTCATGTCACCATCCCTGGAGGTGTTTATTCACCTGATGGTTGAATCCCCATCCCTGGAAGTGTTGAAAAGAGGCAGAGATGTAGTGCTGAGGGTCATGGTAGAATCAAAGAATGATTGAACTCGATCTTAAAAGCCTTTTCCAACCAACACAATTCTATGTTTCTAATTTATTTTTTTTAAGGGCTGCAGTTTTGGTCAAACACAGAGCAAATCAATACAAACCACAGGTAGCAGGAACACAACTGGATTGCAAGGGTATAAATATTCTAAAGACAGACTGCATGCTATATAGGGGTTAGTTGCTACAACAGGGAGTAAGATACACAGCTACAGGCTTAGTCCTGATAGTTTTTACTTTGGAATAAAAGGGTCAGGCCCTCACTGAATCGCCTTTTCAAGTTGACAATGAGCCTATACTTCCACATCCTCCCCAAAGTCCTCACAGATTCATTCACAGGATTGTTTTGGCTGGAAAAGACTTTTAAGGTCATCAAGTCCAACCATAGCCATCTCTCTACAGCTACCTAAAAGGAGATTGTAATGAGGCTGGCACTGGCCTCTTCTCCCAAGTGACTTAATAACAGAGCAAGAGCTAAAAGCCTCAATCTGCACTAGAAGAGACTTGGGCTGGATATGAGGAACAATTTCTTTGCTGCAAGAGTGGTCAAGTGTTGGAACAGGCTGTCCAGGGAGGTGGTGGAGTCCCCATCCCTGGAGGTGTTCGTGAAAGGTGTGGTCATGGCACTTGGAGACATGGCTTAATGGCCATGGTGGTGTGAGGCTGAAGGTTGGACTTGGTGATCTTGGAGGTCTTTTCCAACCAAAATAAATCTATGATTCTGGATTTAAAGACCTCTCTAAGAGCTTTTCTGATCACACAATTCTACAGTTCTACAATTTGCCCACATTCACTCCACAGAATCATAGAATGATAAGGTTGGAAAGGACCTCAAGGATCATCTAGTTCCAACCCCCTGCCATAGGCAGGGACACCTCCCACTAGTACAGCACACAGCTTCTTTACCTGCAGTGAGTGAAATCCAGCCCTGACCATCACAGGGCTTGGGAATTCATTGTCCAGAGAACCTGTTTGAGCTGCTTCTTCCACACACATACCCTTTCAGAGAGCTTCAACTTCCACACTTGGGGATTCCACCCCAATCCTAGATGTATGAAGTGTGCTGTCCAGGTTCACAGGCACAGAGTTGTCAGTTTGCATTCAGGATTCAGAAGAATTGATTCAAAAGCTATATCACACAACCCACTCTAAAGATAATTTTAGATTCCCAGCAGATGGGCAAAAGAAAGCCCACACAGCACTCTGAGCAGGGGGATTTTCCTTGCATGCTATTCTGGAGCAGCTACTATTTGTCTGATGTTGTATTGGTGATACTGTTGTCATAATCTTTCAAAACTGTGCTGGTTTGAGGTTAATTGGAATATTTTAATTAAAAAAAAAACAAACAAAAACAAAACAACAAACCAAACCCAACAGATTATAGGATGTGAAAAGAAAACAATGGTGAGGCCTACTTCATTCATAGGCTTGCTGAGATGTATAAAAGCAAGGACAAAAGCATAGGTAAGACAGAGTTTCTCTGTCAGAGTTCAGTGCCTGTGTTCTTCTTCCTGGGCTTCTGCTGTTAACCCAACTAAGCTTTCTGCTTGCCCATCCTCCAAACTCACCTTGCACCTGGGATAAGGCAGAGGGGTGGGAAGAAGGTGGAAGGGTGGTTGGGAGCCCCTCCTGGGGACTCTGATGCCTGGGAGGGGGATTGTGTCTCTGTATTACCTTTAACTTGTATATTTCTGTATACAGCTGTAAATATTGCAATAGATTGCAACTGTCTGCTTGTATATTGTGCTGAGCTGTGAATATA
>VWZE01015505.1:423226-433356 GCA_013396675.1 Eubucco bourcierii | reverse complement strand
CCCTCTCCCTGCTGCCCACACTGCTCTTGCTGCAGCCCAGCACTCTGTTGCTGTCTGGGCTGCACTCACACTGCAGGCTCATCTTGAGCTTTTCATCAACCCAGACCCCCAGGGCCTTTTCCTCAGGGCTGCTCTCAACCATTCCCCACCCAGCCTGCAGTTGTGCTTGGGATTGTGCCTACCCAGGTGCAGGACCTCACACTTGGCCTTGTTGAATTTCATGAGGTTGGCCTGGGCCCACCTCTGCAGCCTGTCCAGGTCCCTCTGGATGGATCCCTGCCCTCTAGCAAGTCGACTGTGCCACACAGCTTGGTGCCATCTGCACACTTGCTGAGAACTAGATTTAGAACTAGATGATCCTTATGGTCCCTTCCAACCCTGACTGATTTTATGATCATGTCTCTAGGTCTGAAAAAAGAGAGTCTCCTTCTAACACTCTTTAAGCCAAAATGTGGCAGCATATCTTCATTTTTATAGTTGATGGAGCAGAAACAAACACCACTGATAACAAAGGCACTCTCTAGGGATGGGAGGCCAAAAGCCCATTTGTGGATTAACAACAACCAGATGAATGCCTTAAAAGCAAAGGCATGCCAAAGCAAAGCTGTCTGTCATTGCTGGCATGAGGAAATCCCTTCTTTAAACTAAGCTTTGGTAACTCCTCCTCACAAACTCATAGCTGCAGTTGTTCAGTATCCTGGGGTGCAGTAAGAAGAGTGTGGTCAGAAAGCTAAGGGGTATATCATACCCCTCTATGATATACAGAGGATATACCTGCAGTGTTGGGCCCACTTCTGTGCTCCCCAGTTGAAGAGAGAGAGGGAATTATTGGAAAGAGTCCAGAAGAGGTTACAAAGATGCTGAAGGGACTGGAGCAGCCCTGTGAGGAGCAAAGGCTGAGAGCCCTGGGGCTGAGAGCCTGGAGAAGAGCAGCCCCAGAGGGGATCTGATCAATGCTTAGCAAAGGCTAATGGGTGGGGGGCAAAAGGCTGGGGCCAGACTCTTGTCAGTGGTGCCCAGGGACAGGCCAAGGGGCATAAACTGGAATCAAGCAGGCCCCATCTGAAGATGAAAAAAACCACCTTTGGTATGAGGGTGCAAGAGCCCTGCAGCAGACTGCCCAGAGAGGCTGTGGAGTCTCCTTCTCTAGAGAGGTTCCAGCCCCACCTGGCCACTGTGCTCCTGGGCAAGCTGCTGTGGGTGTCCCTGCTTTAAGCAGTGCTCTTGGACTGATCTCCAGAGATCCCTTCCAACCCTCACCTTTCTATGACTCTGAAAATGACATCTAATACATAGAACTTTCAAAGCTGCTGTTCTCACTCTGACCCCCACATGAACCCATCAGGAAAGGCTGCACACCTTGAACTATCATCTTCACTGAACAACCTCCTTTTGTCCCTACCTTCAGCTGTGCTTGTGTGCAAATATCAGAGGTGGTGCTTTGGATTAGTTTACTTGCAGGACTAATTAGTGAAGGGCAGACAGACCACATTTCCCTTACAGAAAGGTAGTCTCTCATCACCATAGAGTTGGGAGGAACATGTTGAGGCTGATAAAAGCACCACCTTCTGGAAATGATTCTTTGTTTTGAGGAAAGTCTACATACAGCACGTTAAAAAAAAGGCAACCAAAAAAAAAAAAAAACCAAAAAAACCCCAAACCAAACAAAAAAAAAACCAAACCAGATGAAGCCAAATTGTTCCTGCAAGAGGAGAAGCAACATCCAGCCCAGTCCAAGTTAGTCATGTTGAGACTGCACCACATTTCCAGCAATTTCTCCTTTGGAAATCAGGAGCATCATGGTTTGATAATCTGCTTGCAAGCCCCGAGTGCTGCCACAAGCTTTGTCACTGCAGCAGGATCTTTCTGCTTGGCAGCCTCACTGGGCTTTAGCACTCCTTTACTTCAGCAGCCATATGCTCAGATCCTTGGGCTGGGGAGATACTCTGCCTGCTGAAGCACTTAGTCTGCAGGCATAAGAAGGGCTAGCAGGAACTGACATGCAATTTTTGTAATCCACAGCTTCAATTAGATTTATCATCCTACACGAGAGAAATTCATTGCATTCCAAAGATCAACCCCCCTGAGGAACCACGGAGGGGGGGAACCTGTCTGTCAACAGCAGCACATTCCAAATCCACTTTTCAGCACATCTCGTCCATCATGAATAGTTTAAGCAGCAAAGCTTCATAAAAGTCAGGCTGGATTCAGGCTGCCAGGCTGTACAGGGAGTTACATGCAAATGGTGTGATGACAGGAAGAGTGTTCTGGGCAGATAATACACCCAGAGGATGAGAACTGGGCAGAAAGCTCCCAAACGTAAAAAAATGTGTTTGTTTCACCTTGCAGTAAGAAAACAAAACAAGTTTCAGCTGGGGAGGGAGTTTGCACAAGGGCTTGTAGTGATAGGATGAGAGAGGATGAGGGCAGACTGAGACTGGAGATTAGGAAGAAATCCTTGACGGTAAGGGTGGGGAGACACTGGAACAGGTTGCCCAAAGAGACTGCTAATGCTCCCTCCCTGGAGGTGCTCAAGGCCAGACTGCATGAAGCCTTCAGCAACCTGAGCTAGTGGGAGGTGTCCCTGCCCACGGCAGGGGAGTTGGAACTGGATGATCTTTAAGGTCCCTCCCAACCCAAACCAGCCTAGGAATCCAGGAATACCAAGTACATGGCTTCAGGAGCAGGTTGGTTCTGATGCCCAGGCACTGCCACAACCTGCACTTCAGTCCCAACTGGCAGCACCCACCAGAAGATATTTCAAAGATGCTCTGAGGACATTGGGTGCACTTCAGCAAATTTCCATAGCTGGAAGCTGACTCCACTCCCTCAAAATCATCCAGACACTGCAACCTCCCCTGCACTGCAGGGAGTCTGGATGCAGATGATCTTTAAGGTATCTTCCAATCCAAACCATTCTGTGAATCTACAGACCTCCACCCTTCTCCAGGAATTACCACCCTAAGGCACTGAGAGCATGGAAAGAGATCACAGAGTGGTTTAGGTTGGAAGGCACCTCAAGGTCTCCTGGAAGCCTTCTCTTCTCCAGGCTGCAGAGCCCCAACTCTTCTCAGCCTGCCCTCAGAGTAGAGCTGCTGCAGCTCTCTGAGCATCTTTGTGGCCTCCTCTGGACCCACTCCAACAGTTCCATGTCCTTCCTGTGCTGGGGGCTCCAGAACTGCACACAGGACTCCAGATGAGGTCTCAGGAGAGCAGAGCAAAGGGGGAGAATCACCTCCCTTGCCCTGCTGGCCATTTTGCCGTGATGATCCACACTGACTGCACCACAAGATATTTCACAGTATCACAGTATCACCAGGGTTGGAAGAGACCTCAAAGATCATCAAGTCCAACCCATTACCACAGACCTCAAGACTAGAGCTCAAAGCTCTTGTGGAGTCCCTTCCAACCCAAACCATTCTGTGGGTCTACAAACCTCCACCCTTCTTCAGGAATTACCAAGTTGAGACACTGAGAGCAAGGACCAAGACACAGCAGTTCATAGAATCATAAAATCATAGGATGGTAAGGCTGGAAGGGACCTCAAAGATCATCTCATTCCAACCCCCTACCATAGGCAGGGACACCTCCCACTAGAACAGGTCACTCAAGGCCTCCTCCAACCTGGTTTTGAACATCTCCAGGGAGGTTGTGGAGCACAGAATCACCCAATGCGATCTTTGATCACATTAGGTGATTCTGTGCTCCACAACCTCCCTGGGTAACCTGTGCCAGTGTCTCACCACCCTCACTGGAAAGAACTTCCTCCTAACACCCAGTCTAAATCTCCCCTCTGCCAGGTGAAATCCACTGGCCCTTGTCCTGTCATTACAAAAGCTTGTAAATAGTCCCTCCCCAGCCTTCCTGTAGGCCCCCTTCAGATCCTGGAAGGCTACTCTAAGGTCTCCTTGAAGTTTGCCACGAGGATGCACTCTGACTGTGATACACAGACCACGACCTCTAATCCACACAGGCTGCTTATGTGTGTTTAAAAGGAAGCCAGGTGAGAAGTGAGGCCTGCACTGCCAGATTACATCAGGCTTCCTGACAAGTCTTTCTATGGATTACATCATTTCCATCTATTTAGTAAGCAAAGAGCTCAGTTCCACTGCCAAGTGTCCTCACCAATACTCCTTGCAGAGCCAAAGTGCAGCTACGGCAGCAGCGTCTGCAGCGCTCAGCTACACAAAGGAGGGAGAAGTGATCCAAGTGTTCAGCAGAGGAGTGGAAGTAGACCAACAAAATCCAAGCCTGTCTTTCTGTTGGTTGGGTTGTGGTGGTTTGGTTTTTTTGCTTTGTTTTGTTTTTAATACTGTGACAGTTTGAGCCCTACAAGTTCAAACAGTCAGAAGAAGGTGCCTCAAGCAAACCGCCTGGAGGAGACACTACCTGGGAGTTTCACTCTCTGCCTTGGAAGGTGATGGTGATGCAATAAATGGAAATTATAATAAAGGGAATGTAAAGTATTTCTGAATTTGCTGCTCATAAGGAATGTACAGAAAGTAGAGAGATTTTTCTCCTTAATTAAGCCACTCTATCTGACCTCAGAAAACTTTTAGATGAGGCCTGAGAAGAGTGATGTATTTGAGCATGTTGTCCTCACCCAGTGCCTGAGAAGGATTCCAGCCCGTGCAGTAGAACAGGCAGACTAGCCCACGGCTTGAACTTTTACACCTACCTAGATGAAAGAACTGAAACCTCAAAGCCAGACAAAGAGGAACTGATAACAAACTTAATTTCCCCACCTGATACAGCCTGTGGGGAAGGGTCACCTTCAGCATGAAGTCTTCTGTGTGCAGACCTTCTCATCGTCTACAACTCCCTGAAAGGAGGTTGAACACAGGGGGGAGTTGGTGTCTTCTCCTGAGTAACAAGTGACAGAGAGAGGAAATGGTCTCAAGTCACAGTAGAGGAGTTTTAGGTTGGAGAAGAGAAGGTTCCAGGGAGACCTAATAGCAGCCTTCCAGTACCTGAAGGAGGTTATAAGAAGGATGGAAAGAGACTGTTTGCAAAGGCCTGCAGGGACAGGACAAGGGCAATGGCTTCAAACTACAGCAGAGCAGATTTAGACTGGATGTTAGGAACAGGTTTTTTTACTATGAGGATGGTGTAACACTGGAGCAAGTTGTCCAGGGAGGTGGTTGGGGCCCGATCTCTGGAGATACTCAAGGTGAGGCTGGACAGGACTCTGGGTAATCTGATCTAGCTGAGGATGCCCCTGCTGCCTGCAGTGTGAGGGCGTTGGACTAAATGACCTTTGGAGGTCCCTTCCAGCCCAGTCCATTCTATGATTCTATGATATGAGAAGAAACTTCTTCACTAAAAGGGTTTTCGAAACTGGCACAGGCTGCCCAGGCAGGTAGTTGAATCCTCATCCTTGAAGGTGTTTAAAAGAGGCAGAGATGTGGTGCTGAGTGACATGGTTTAGCACCAGTCTTGGCAGAATTAGAGAATGTCTGGACCTGATTGAGTCTTCCAAATGAAAGGATTCATTAAACCTCTTTAAGAAAAGGAAAAACCTGTGTCTTAGCTCCCTGAGTAGAACTGTTGAGAAAGACATCAAGAGATAGAAGTGGGATAAAAAGGGTAAACACATGGCTTGCAATGCCTGTGAACAACTCCTAGTGGCCAGCCTTTAAGTAGCTGGAAGCTGCAAGCATTGTTCTGAATGCACATTGATATTAATTATTTGTGCACTATCCACAGCACTGCACACAGGGAAGCAGCTGGACTCAGAAAATGCAGCTTCTCCTTGCTGCTTTTCATCCTAATGTTACATAATGGAGTAGCTTTTAGACTGCTGCTGCCATCCTTGCCTCTGCTCTCTGCTTTTAAAGGGTTTATTGGCGGTTGGGTTTTGTTTTTACAGTAACCCAAACCACAAGCTCAGTATCTCACAAGAAAATCTGTCTCTTGCTAATTTCAACGTCATCATTGTAACCAGAGGATGACCTAATCCAAGGGTTGGAGCACCTCTGCTATGAGGACAGGATCATAGAATGGTAAGGTTGGAAGGGACCTCAAAGATCATCTAGTTCCAACCCCCTGCCATAGGCAGGGACACCTCCCACTAGTACAGGTCACTCAAGGCCTCCTCCAACCTGGTTTTGAACATCTCCAGGGAGGTTGTGGAGCATAGAATCACCCAATGTGATCAAAGATCACATTGGGTGATTCTGTGCTCCACAACCTCCCTGGGCAATCTGTTCCAGTGTCTCAACACCCTCACTGTAAAGAACTGTTAAGCTGAGGCAGATGAAGTTGTTCAGTCTGGAGAAGACTCTGGGTGAACCTTACAGATGCCCTCCAATACCTGAAGGGAACCTACAGGAAGGTTGCAGAGAGATTTTTCATGAGGGTGTCTGGGGAGTGGTCTGAAGCTGAGGGAGAGCAGGGTTAGACTGGAGCTTAGGAAGAAGTTCTTCAGCATGAGGGTGGTGAGACTCTGAAACGGGTTGCCCAGAGAGGTTGTGGATGCCTCCTCCCTGGCATGCTCAAGTTCAGGTTTCATGAGGTCTTAAGCAACCTGGTCTAGCTGAGAGGTGTCCCTGCCTGTGGCAGGGAGGTTGGAGCAGATGATCTCTGACATCCCTTCCAACCTGAGGCAGACAATGACTATGACACTATGATCTTGTCCCCTACTTTCAGTGCAGGATACCTCAGTTATCTGTGAATAAGCAATGGTGAGCAGACTGCAGTTACCAGAGGCACACACCCCCCTGGTGGGTTACTGGGAGCCGGTACTGCTCCCATTGGCCTGCTTTAATACAGGATATCCACACCTGCAGCAGAGCACAATGACAGGAAAAGCAAGTTGCTTTTCAGAAGATATTCTTCTCTCTGAGTAAAATAAATACCCAGAAGGAACAAGAAACTTACACCCAAGGGTTTTCCCCTCCACTCCTAACCTGACTACAGTGTATTAAAAATGAATCAATCAAAATTGGTGTCAGGTAGCAGGGCTGAGCTGATTCCAAACACTTCACTGTTTCTGAAATGCTCTCTCCCTAACCAGCACAGGAACACCTCTCATCCATATTTTGGTAAAAATCACTTCCCAAAGCCTGCACTTCCTAAAACACTTGCCCCTGCTCTCTAGAGAGACAAAAATCTCATCCCCACAAAAGCACAAAGATGCCTCTGCTCCCAGGGACAGAATAAGACGACACAACCTCAAGCTGCACCAGGGCAGGTTCAGGCTGGATGTTAGGAAGAAGTTCTTCTCAGTAACAGTGATTGGCATTGGAATGGGCTGCCCTGGGAGGTGGTGGAGTCCCCATCCCTGGAGATGTTTAAAGGAGGTTGGATGAGGAACTTGGTGCCATGGGCTAGTTAATTAGAAAGTGTTAGGTTGATGATCTTGAAGGTCTTTTCCAACCTGGTTAATTCTGTGAAAGGCAGAGAAGAAATTTATAGATTCATAGAATCACAGAATGGTTTGGTTTGGAAGGGACCTTAGACATCATCTAGGTCCATCTCCCCCACCATGGGCAGGGACAACTTCCACTACTCTAAGCTGCCCAAGGCCTCATCCAAGTTGGCCTTGAAGACATCCAGAGAGAGGGCAGCCACAACCTCCCTGGGCAACCTGTGCCAGTGTCTCCCCACCCTGAGCTTACTGTGGAATCTTTCCTCAAGAGGTAAATCCTATCTGATGACAAAGCCTGGCAACAACTTCTTCTGAAAGCAAGAGACTAAGGCAAACATCAGAGATCAGGCACAGTCAATGCTACCTGGGGGTTAACTCGAGGTTCACAACAACGTAACCCTGATGCACATATCACAAAGAGCTGCATTAGCTCACATCTCAGGAGACTTCTCTCAGCCCAGCAGGGCTTTTAGCAGTTGTGCAACACAGCTGCAGTTTAGAAAGGCCCCTCACAAAGCCACAAAAACTAATGCAGGAAGTCCTCCACTTCCTCTCATTCTCATCATGCTTCCAGAATTAAACTCAGGACAGAAGCAGCAGCATCCTCCATGTAAACATGGATCTTCTTGGCTTGCCCCGGGCTGCACAGCCTTCCTGGGGAAATAGCTAAGGGAGTCAGAGATACACACAATGGGCTGGGTTGGAAGGGACCACAAAGATCACTGATTCCACCCCCGCTGCCATGGGCAGGGACACCTCCCACCAGCCCAGGCTGTTCAAGGCCTCATCCGACCTGGGCTTGAACATCTCAAGGGAGGGAGCATCCATGACCTCCCTGGCAACCTGTTCCCAGAGTATCATCACCCTCACTGTCAAGGATTTCTTCCTAATCTCCAGTCTCATTCTGCCTTCTCCCAGCTCAAGGTCATTGCCCCTCATCATATCACCAGAAGTCCCTCCCCAGTTCTCCTGTAGCCCCGCTCAGGTACTCGAATGCTGCTTCGAGGTCTTTCCAGAGCCTTCTCTTTCCAGACTGAAGACCCCCAACTTTCTCAGTCTGTCCCCATAGCAGAGGTGCTCCACTTCTCTGATCACCTTCATGGCTTCCCCTGGCCCCGTTCCATGTCCTTTTATGTTGGGGGCACCAGAAATGCACTGAGTGCTGCAAGTGGGGCCTCAAGAGAGCAGAGAAAGGGAGGAGATCCACAGCACAACATTCTCAGTCTTCTTCACCTCTGCCTGGGAAACAGAATATTGACCTCCCAAGGTCATTATGAGGAATACCATTTATAACTGGTGTAATACCAGTTACAACTGGCTAAGCTTAAGAAGCTGTGCAGCTCTGCAGAGCTGTCAGTTTAGGGCAGCAACTTAAGGACATGCCAGCAGCAAAGCAGAAGGAGAAAGGAGAGCTTCTCCTTCACCAAGGTCTTGGCTCTCTCACAGTGGTCTCCCTGGCTAGAGACATGCAGCTCATACAGCAGGTGGAATTCTTGACAAGCAGAAAGGTGGCTTTAAATTAAAAAGATGAAGACCAGAAAGAGAGGACTGAATATTTTAGATGCTTAAAGTTAGTGGTGGTCTTCCTTTTAAAAGAAAGTTCTCAGCCCAAACTCACTTTCCATTCTGAAAGAAGCCATTCTTTTAAGTACTGGAATCTTCTAAAGAATTACCTTCACAGAATCCCAGCGTAGTGGAGGTCAGAAGGACATCTCTGGAGATGATCCAGTCCAACCCCCCTGCTAAAGCAGGGCACCCACAGAAGCTTGCCCAGGGTCACAATGGCCAGGTGGGATTGGAAGATGATCAGAGGACTAGAGTAGATCTCCTAGGAGGACAGGCTGAGAGAGTTAGGGCTCTGCAGCCTGGAGAAGAGAAGGCTTCCAGGAGACCTTAGAGTAGCCTTCCAGGATCTGAAGGGGGCTACAGAAAGGCTGGGGAGGGACTATTGACAAGGTCCTGCAATGCCAGGCNCTGTACTAGTGGGAGGTGTCCCTGCCTATGGCAGGGGGTTGGAACTAGATGATCCTTGAGGTCCTTTCCAAACTTACCATTCTATGATTCTATGAAGTTCTCTAGAGCCTCTCTGGGCAGCCTACTCCAGGGCTTCAGCACACTCACACCAAACAAGTTTCTCCACCTGCTCAGACAAAACCTCCTGGCTTCCCATTTGTGCCCACTGTCTCTTGTCCTGTCCCTGGGCACCACTGACAAGAGTCTGGCTCAATTCTCTTGCCCCTAACCTTAACCTCTTGCTGAACACTGATCAGATCCTCTCTGGGGCTGCTCTTCTCCAGGTTCTTAGCCCCAGGGCTTTCAGTCTTTGCTCCTCACAGAGCTGCTCGAGGCTGCTCAGCAGTTTTGCAGCCACCACTAAACCCTCTCTAGTAGGTCCTCATCTCTGTTGAGCTGGGGAGCCCAGAATGGGACTCAGCACTGCAGATCTGACCCCATTAGGGTAGAATCATAGAATGGTAAGGTTGGAAGGGACCTCAAGGATCATCTAGTTCCAACCCCCTGCCATAGGCAGGGACACCTCCCACTAGTACAGGTTACTCAAGGCCTCATCCAACCTGGCCTTGAACACCTCCAGGGAGGGAGCAGCCACAATCTCCCTGGGCAACCTGTTCCAGTGCCTCACCACCCTAACTGTAAAGAACTTCCTCCTCACATCCAGTCTAAATCTCCCCTCTGCCAGTTCAAACCCATTGCCCCTTGTCCTGGCATTGCAAGACCTTGTCAATAGTCCCTCCCCAGCCTT
>VWZE01015505.1:406414-423108 GCA_013396675.1 Eubucco bourcierii | reverse complement strand
TAGAATCATAGAATGGTAAGGTTGGAAGGGACCTCAAGGATCATCTAGTTCCAACCCCCTGCCATAGGCAGGGACACCTCCCACTAGTACAGGTTACTCAAGGCCTCATCCAACCTGGCCTTGAACACCTCCAGGGAGGGAGCAGCCACAATCTCCCTGGGCAACCTGTTCCAGTGCCTCACCACCCTAACTGTAAAGAACTTCCTCCTCACATCCAGTCTAAATCTCCCCTCTGCCAGTTCAAACCCATTGCCCCTTGTCCTGGCATTGCAAGACCTTGTCAATAGTCCCTCCCCAGCCTTCCTGTAGCCCCCTTCAGATACTGGAAGGCTACTATCAGGTCCCCTTGAAGCCTTCTCTTCTCCAGGCTGCAGAGCCCCAACTCTCTCAGCCTGCCCTCACAGCAGAGCTGCTGCAGCCCTCTGAGCATCTTTGTGGCTCTCCTCTGGACCCGCTCCAACACTTCCATGTCCTTTCTGTGCTGAGGGCTCCAGAACTGCACACAGTGATGGTAGAGGGTAGAGTAGATGGGAAGGAGAACCTCCCTCAGCCTGCTGGCCACGTTCTTCTTACTGCATCATCTTCCCAGGGCCTGTAGATGTCTGTGAAAATGCAGCAGTGTACAGCAGAGGGATGTGGCCATGACCCTCAGTCAGGAACAGTTAAATCACACATCACAGACACTGCAGATGGAGCTGGGAGTGGAGGAGTCTTGGTGAAAACCAAGGTGCTGCATGCTCCAAAGATAAGTGAACACAAGCACCTTCAACTCATTTTAGAGCTGGGGTTTGCTCTTCTGATCCTCATCAGACAAAAGTGTCACAGACCAGCATGGAAATGTTATTAGTGAAAAATGTCTTCACAGCTCTCCTGCTACTGTCACTAAAGCTCTCCTGTCACTAAAGCAACAACAGAAGCCTCAAAGCCTGGGTAACAACATCGATGGAAATCTAAACTGAAGCCACAGGACTCCAGAGTGTCACATTTCCTCCCCTCTGACTTAGGTCTGGAGATATTCTAGGCTCTCTGCAGGCCTAGCTGACTTCAGGCATGTCTTCCCCAGTCTCCACAGCTCCTTTTTTTGTCTTTCACTTTCATTTCTAACCTGGGGAACTCCCAGGTGAGTTATTGAGCCCTACTGATAGCAGTGATTTTATAACACCTGAATATGAAGATATCCTCCAGGGGTTTAGCCTGCATCTTAACAAGCTGCTCAGAGAACTTCAGCACCAGTAGCTGCTCAGGGCCTCATCCAGCCTGGCCTTCAACACCTCCAGGGAGGGAGCATCCACAGCCTCCTTGGGCAGCCTGTCCCACTGTCTCCCCACCCTCACTGTCATGGATTTCCTTCCTCATCTCCAGGCTTATCAGAGGTTTGTTTCCCATGCCATATTAACCCAGGCCTGAGAAAGCAGGAGCTGTGCTGTAAAACTCAGAGGGAGAGTTCCAGAGGTGGGTACCAATTAGCTCTGAATATGTTAAACAAGCCCCAGGGAGAATTTTTTAGCCAAGCTTTAGAAGTTTGACCTCTTTATATGAAGTTTGAGGTCCAGTGTGTTTGGAGGAGGGAAGGAACAGAACAAGAGTCTTTCATTTCTTTCCTGTGCTCTTGTGAGACCCCACCTCCAACACTGCATCCAGTTCTGGTGCCCCCAGCAGAAGCAGCACACAGAGCTGTTGGAGTGAGTCCAGAGGAGGCCACAAAATGATCCAAGGGCTGGAGCACCTCTGCTATGAGGACAGGCTGAGGGAGCTGAGGGTGTTCAGCGTGGAGAAGAGGAGACTCTGGGGGGACCTCAGAGCTGCCTGCCAATAGTTGAAGGGATCCTTCAGGAAGACTGCAGTGGGACTTTAAGGCTGTCCAGAGACAGGACAAGGGGGAATGGTTTGAAGCTGATGGAGAGCAGGGTTAGAGTGGAGCTTAGGAATATGTTCTTCAGTTATAGGGTGCTTGGACTCTGGCACTGACTGCCCAGAGTGGTTGTGGATGCCTCCTCCCTGGGGGCATTCAAGGCCAGGTTGGATGAGTAGCCAAGTCTAGTTGGAGGGCATCCCTGCTGAAGGCAGGGAGCTTGAGGTAGATGATCTCTAAGGTCCCTTCCAACCTGAGCCATTCTGTGATTCTGCAAATGCACTTCCAGGCTTCACTCTTCAGCTTGACCAAGCAGCCAGAGGGGTGCAGAGAACAGTGGGGAAAGCTCTCTGGTTTGTAAAACAGGGAGTGCTGCTGCCTGCTTCAAGTGACTGGGGTGATCTTTTTTTTCCTCTAATTGTAGTTAGCAGGAAGGTGAGGTTAGAATAATACAGCTGCAGGCAGTTCCTTTCTCTTCTAATTGCCCAGCATCGATTGGGGTTTGGTTGTTGCCTTTGGACATTTGAGAACAAGAGACATTATGGAATACAGACAGGAGAAGAAACCAAGAGAGAGAAGACCCTCAACAGATAGCCAAACATCCATTTATTTGGCACTGCAAGCAATCTGTCCTCTTGTTTGGATCCAAAAGTAATATTAAACTGAGGAAAAAACACAATGCTCCAGAGCAAATTAGAAGCCCAGCACAAGTGGAGCTGACAGCAGCATGAATGAGCTTTAAATGCACAAGCAAAGCAATCTGCTCTGTACAACGGTTTCAGGGAGGTTTAAAATGTCATCAGCAAGAATTTAAGAGCTGCAGGTTGAAGGAAAAACATTGTTAAAGCAAGGCACCAAATCCTGTAATGCACTCCTGGCTCTGGAGCTGGGTTTCTTCTTTTGCATTTTCAGAGTGGCAACAACCCTGCACTCATCTGGCACAGGCAACAGGCTCAGCACAACAGAGTCAAAGTTGTTATTGTGTCGTGCTACCCAAATGTGGATCCAGGTCTGGTAGTGGAACAAAATACACTCACCCAGCAGCTGCTGCTTGTTTTCATCACAAGGAATTGCCTCTGTCTCACAGAGAACCCCAGCACAGTAGTGATGGTAAGGAACCTCTGGAGATCATCCAGTCCACCATCTGGACATGCTTCATAACCTGATCAGTTCAGGTTCAGACCACTTTGGAGTTGTAGCAAACATGGTTTTGGTCAGGAGCATCACAGCACAGTGGGGGTTGGAAGGGACCTTGGGAGATCATCTACTCTAATGCCCCTGTTAAAGCAGGGCACCCACAGCAGTTTGCCCAGGATCACAGTGGCCAGGTGGGTCTGGAATCTCTCCAGGGAAGGAGACTCCACAACCTCTCTGGGCAGCCTGCTCCAGGGCTTCAGCACCCTCACACCAAACAAGGTTCTCCCTCTGCTCAGATGGAACCTCCCGGGTTCCAGTTTGTGCCCAGTGTCTCTTGTCTTGTCCCTGGGCACCACTGACAAGAGCCTGTTCCCATCCTCCTTTAGATCTTGCTGAGCAGTGAGAAGATGCCCTCAGTCTTTTCTCAAGGCTCCAGCCCCAGCTCTCTCAGCCTTTCCTCATCAGAGAGATGCTTCAGGCCCCCTGGTGTCTGACAGTGACAGTCCCCATGAACCAGCACAGCAGGCCAGAGAGCAATCCTGCAAGCCAAAGAATAGTGGAGAACTTCACCTCTCCCTCTGCACTCCATTACTGGGGCTGTGCAGGTGGCAGGTACCCACTCCCTGGGTGCATGTCCTCCTTTCAGAAGGCTTTCAGCAGCTGTCTAGGAAGAGTTGGCCTTAGGCTGCCATGGGCAAGCCCATCTGATGTGTGCTTTGTTACTGTAATAGATGGATTTGTATTGCATTCTTGAGGCATTTTAGTGCCAACAGAGCAGGCTTGCAGTGTTTTCTAAACAACACTGTCACTCCACTCACTAAATGCCTCGTGGAAGCCATGCCCCAGCTTTTAGGTCTCCATCAGCAGTGAGGAACAGTTTCTTGCCAAGCGTCAGGGAGCACTGACTTACCAGCCTGGGCTTCACCAAGGACTTAGAATCAGAACCACAGAATCCTTCAGGCTGGAACAGATCTTTAAGAGTCCAACCATTAAGCCAACACTGCCAAGTCTGATGCTAAACCAATGTCTCTCAGCACCACATCTACAGGGCTTTTAAATGCCCTCCAGGATGATGATTCAACCACTGTCCTGGGCAAGCTGGTCCTTCCAGGGAACAAATCCTTCCTCCTGTCCAACCTAACCATCCTCTGGGGCTACTTGAAGCCATTTCCTCTTGTCCTGTCACTTGTTCCTTAGGAGGGGAGGCCAATCCCCTCCTGGCTCCAGCCTCCTCTTAGGGAGCTGTAGAAAGCAGAGAGGTCTTAACCTCAACCTCCTATCCTCCAGACTGAACAAGTCCATCTGCATCAGCTACTTCTCAGAACGCTCATGCTCTGGATTCTTCAACAGCTCTCTTCTTCTTAGCACCCACTCAGGCCCCTCAATGCCTTTCTTGTAGTGAGGGCCTCAAAAGAGAACCCAGTAAGTATTCAAGATGTGAATTAGGTGAAGTCATTTTCCATGTTCTCTCAGTCTTTCACCCCACAAACACTGGCTATTCCTTCTCACAGCCTCTGCCTACTAGATGGCTCCAAAGCATCATTCAATTAAGGAAAGGGTGTTCTGCTTCCTTCATGATGTCACATTGTGCCTGCTAAATAACTACAAAGCATCATTATTGCCTCCTTCAATTAAGGTCACAGGGACGTGCTTCCTTAGCACTGACTGACCAAACAATAGTTAAAAGTTCCCAGGAAAGAAGTCCAACTCCTCTCCCATGCTACCTGCAGATGTGAGTAATGGTAAGATGATGGTGTCCTAGTCAGTGCTGCAGAGAGCAAGACCCAAGATAAGCTGTGGTGAGTACCCAGTTTTACAGGAGCAAACACTTCTTCTGCACTCAAGTCCCCAGAACATAAAATACTCAAATCTCAGTTCAGAGTTTGTGGATAGAAGCTTCTGCAGGACTACCACAAGGTGTATTTCCTTTTGGACTTCATTTGAAAGGACTCTTAAGTACTTCAACAGGCTCCCCAGGGAGGTGCTTGAATCCCCATCCCTGGAAATGTTCAAAAGAGGCTGAGAAACATGGTTTAGCACCAGGCCTGAATCCTCAGGCTGGATTCAATGATTGTAGAGATCTTTTCCAACCAAACCGACTCTATGATTCTAAAAGTCATTACTGATTGCCACAACTACATACAAAACTCAGTCAGGAAGTACAACCAACTGCCCCAAATGCTCCTGAGCAACTGCACAGCTGTTTGCTGCACAGGAAGCATGATGTGACCACCCCTGAAAGCCAAGGTTGATATTTTGATGAGAACCACAAGAGGCAACCAGAGAAAAATTCTTCTCTCCAGACGATCAGAGAATGGTCTGGGTTGGAAGTGACCTCAAAGACCATCCAGTTCCAACCACCTGCCATGGGCAGGGACACCTTCCACTAGCCCAGGCTGTTCATGGTCTTAGCCAATCTGGTTTTGAGCACCTCCAGTGAGGGAGCACCTGTGACCTCCTTAGGCAACCTGTGCCAGTGCCTCACCAACCTCACTGCAAAGAATTTCTTTATAATCTCCATTTTAAATCTCCCCTCCTCAAGGTTCTATCCATTCCCTCTCACCCTATCACTACAAGCTCTGTAAAGAATTTCACAGAATTACAGAATTAACCAGGTTGGAAAAGACCTTTGAGGTCATCAAGTCCAACCTATCACCTTCTCATTAACTAACCCATGGTACCCAGCTCCTCATCCAACCTCCTTTAAACACCTCCAGGGATGGGCACTCCACCACCTCCCCAGGCAGCCCATTCCAATGCCAATCACTCTCGCTTGGAAGAACTTCTGCCTAACATCCAGCCTGAACCTGCCCTGCCACAGTTTGAGGCTGTGTCCTCTTCTGTCCCTGGGTGCCTGGCAGCAGAGCCCAACCCCACCTGGCCACAACCTCCCTTCAGGTAGCTGCAAAGAGCAATGAGGCCTGCCCTGAGCCTCCTCTTGTGCAGTCTGCACACCCCCAGCTCCCTCAGCCTCTCCTCACAGGGCTGTACTCCAGGTCCCTCCCCAGTCTTGCTGCCCTTCTCTGGACACCTTCCAGCACCTCAACATTATTCTTAAATAATTTCTAGAGTTGCCTGTACTCTCTTCAGCTGAGGAAACTGAGATGTAGTTGCAAGGTGCCCCCACAAGGACACACCATCATCTTCACTCTTAAGATGAAGGTCCCACTAAGGTATGTAGAGTGCACCCTCAGCAAGTGTGCAGATGGCACCAAGCTGTGTGGCACAGTCGACTTGCTAGAGGGCAGGGATGCCATCCAGAGGGACCTGGACAGGCTGCAGAGGTGGGCCCAGGCCAACCTCATGACATTCAACAAGGCCAAATGTAAGGTCCTGCACCTGGGTAGGCACAATCCCAAGCACAAATACAGGCTGGGTGGGGAACAGCTGAGAGCAGCCCTGAGGAAAAGGACCTGGAGCTGTGGGGTGATGAAAAGCTCAAGATGAGCCTGCAGTGTGAGTGCAGCCCAGACAGCAACTGTGTGCTGGGCTGCAGCAAGAGCAGTGTGGGCAGCAGGGCAAGGGAGGGGATTGTGCCCCTTTGCTCTGCTCTCCTCAGACCTCACCTGGAGTCCTGTGTGCAGTTCTGGAGCCCCCAGCACAGGAAGGACATGGAAGTGTTGGAGAGGGTCCAGAGGAGGCCACCAAGATGCTGAGAGGGTTGCAGCAGTTCTGCTGTGAGGACAGGCTGAGAGAGTTGGGGTTCTGGAGCCTGGAGAAGAGAAGGGGGCCTACAAGAAGGCTGGGGAGGGATTATTTACAAGGTCCTGCAACAACAGGACAAGGGGCAATGGGTTTAAACTGACAGAGGGGAGATTTAGACTGGATGTTAGGAGGAAGTTCTTTCCAGGGAGGGTGGTGAGACAGTGGCACAGGTTGCCCAGGGAGGTCATGGATGCTCCCTCCCTGGAGGTGCTCAAGGCCAGATTGGATGGGGCCTTGAGTGACCTGTGTTAGTGGGAGGTGTCTATGCCTATGGCAGGGGGTTGGAACTAGATGATCCTTGAGGTCCCTTCCAACCTTACCATTCTAGGATTCTATGTCTGATGGAAGAACTCAACTCTCCCCGTGCAAACAAGCCCTCCAAACGCACTGCGTCCTTCTAGAAGGCACTGCAAAGCAGCTGCATTTGATGAGGCACCACTTTGCAAAGTTAGCTTCAGCTCCAATTTGATCCCAAGTGGCAGAGCTGAGAGCTTGGTGTTTTCTGCTCTGCTGGGGTGGCCAGGGTCCAGGCCATCTGCGTGGAATGCTCGGCAGGACATTCCACCCTTCCGCCAGCATGGCCAGCGGTGCCAGCCGCTCCTGCAACCCGCCGAGAGGACAGCCAGGCAGCTCCTTTTGTTTCCCTTATTTGTTTATTTGCTCTCCTCTGGCAGCAGGCAAAGGGCTCTCCCCTTGCCAAGTTCATTACCATTGTAAAGCTTTCCCAATTACACCAAGCAGAACGGGCAGCAGCGAGCAGGGCCAAAAACCTGCACAATTCCCAGTTACACCACAGGGCTTCATAAGCCTCCATTTGAAGAAACAGTTGAGAGCTGGATGGAGCACTTCTAAGCGGGAAAATCCACCCAGGTGGATCACCCTTCAATGAATCACAGAATTGGTTTGGTTGGAAAAGACCTCCAAGATCCAACCATCAACCTAACACCACCGTGTCCACAAACAGCGTCCTGAAGTGCTGTGCTGGTTTGAGGCTAACTGGAATGTTTTAATGGAGGAAATTATACTATAGGCTGAGAAAGGAAAACAGTGGTGATGTCTACTTCATTCATAGGCTTGCTGAGATGGCTAAGACTAGAACACAAAACAAAGAGAAGACACAGACACTCAGGTTCAGACCCTCTTGGGCTGTCTAGCTTCTGGCCTTCTCCTCTCTGCCAAACAACCTCACTAACCACTTTCCTTCTAACCCCCCTGGCCCATCCTCCAAGCTCACCTCACACATAAGTCAAACCCTAGGGTAAGGTATAGGGGTGTGGAGAAGGTGGAAGGGTGGTTGGGAGCCCCTCCTGGGGTCTCTGATTTCTGGGAGGGGAGTTGTGTTTCTGTATTCCCTTTAACTTGTATATTTCAGCAACTATTCCTGTCTGTTGTGTCTATCTCTGCTTGTCCATTGTGCTGAGCTGTAAATAGAGTTTCAGGTCTTAACTTCCAGCCAGTTGAGTCTAGTCTGGGTGACTGTACAAAGTCAGGGTGGGGGAACTCCCAAACCATCACAAGTGCCATGTCCACACCTTTCTTGAACTCAAACTCCTTCTGGGACAGTGACTCCATCACCTCACTGGGCAGCCTGTTCAAATGCCTGACCACACTTCATATTGTTCCTAATATCCAACCTAAACCTGCCCTGGTGCAAGTTTATCACTAGAAAAATCACCCAAGTGGTCTGAGCCTCTTCACTTACAGAGCTTCTGAATAGCTTTCAAAACTTCAGTTTTACATTCCCATCTGGGCCCATTCATAGCTGATGCATTAATCACATTTTCAACAAATGGCAACCAGTTTGTTATCATCACCATGAAAAGCCTCTCATTAATTCTCTTTCACATCCCAAAGTTGTGGATGTTGGTCTCTCTTCCCTAGTAACAAGCAATGGGACAAGAGGAAATGGCCTCAAGGTGCACCAGGGGAGGTTAAGGTTGGATATTAGAAGAAACTTCTTCAGTCAAAGGGTTGTCAAAAGCTGGAAGAGGCTTTCCAGGGAGGTGGTTGAATCCTAATCCATGGAGGTTTTTAAAGGATCATAGAATGGTAAGGTTGGAAGGGACCTCAAAGATCATCTAGTTCCAACCCCCTGCCATAGGCAGGGACACCTCCCACTAGTACAGCTCACTCAAGGTCTCCTCCAACCTGGCCTTGAACACCTCCAGGGAGGGAGCAGCCACAACCTCCCTGGGAAACCTGTGCCAGTGTCTCACCACCCTCACTGGAAAGAGCTTCCTCCTAACATCCAGTCTAAATCTCCCCTCTGCCAGTTCAAACCCATTGCCCCTTGTCCTGGCATTGCAAGACCTTGTAAATAATCCCTCCAGATGCACAGATGTGGTGCTGAGGGACATGGTTTAGCACTAGACATGGTAGAGAGAGATAAATGTTTTAACTCAATGACCTTAGATGTCTTTTCCAAACAAAGACCTCCTTTAATTCCATCAAAGTTCTTGGCCCTTACTCACTGAGTGCAGACAGAAATCATTGGTGCAGCATCTCACAGTCTCCTAAAGAGGACAAACCAACCAGGCAGCAGTGTTCTGCTAGTGGCTGTCCCTTCCAAAATAATTAACCCAAATATGGTACTTGTTTGGGACTTCTCAAGTCTCCTTTGCTCAGCTGCAGAGCAAAGTGCTTGCTGCTTATAACAAGGAACTGATAGAACACCTGAGTATAACAACAGAGTGTAAGAGTGCTGAAAAGCCTTTCTCCAAATACAGGAGGTTCCAACAGGCAGAAATCAATCCCAGAAATCTTTCACTGCAAGCAGTAAGCTGAACAAGTGCTTGAACTGTCAACACTGAACCAGCATTAGAGAAAAAGAGAGGAGGGGAGAAGCAGGAAAGTCAGAATAGCATGAAAAGCAAGGGCTCACCCCACCACCTCCTGAGGTCCAACAGCACAGACACTACTGAAGCTGCTCTAGACCCTCTGCCCAGCTCCCACCTGCCACACATCTGCCCACAAAACACCACAGCAGCAGAGGCGAACATTTTGAAGCCTCAACTTCACCCTTTGCTGAAGCATTCCCACATTTCTCAGTGGAAGAGGAACAAGAACTTGGCCTGCTGACTAAATCAGTTTACCTAAGCCCAGCTACGGCTCCTTGGCCACTCCCTGCCTGCCCTGAGGGATTTCAGCAAGCATGCACTGCCATGATCTGACAAGAAGTAATCCAATAAGCCCAGCAGCCTCCCTCTGGGCTGCACAAGGACACAGCTGCTCCGACTCCTCAGCTAGCCCTTGTATGGCCAAACATCAGCTGCAGCAGCTCTTTACAGCCAGAGCTTTATTGAGGTAGGAAGTGCAGGGCACTCCTTTAATCAAGGCTGCACTTAGCCCCACAGGCAGATAACCAAATCCTGAAGGCTTCTTCTGACACGCAAAGATTAGCAGAGCTCATGTTTATTTCCCCGGCCCTTTCCCCCTCCTCTCTCTGTCACAGTAGCTCTGCTCCAACTTGGTACACTTCCCAAGCGAAACTGTCACCAGCTAATCTCTCAAAGCCACCAGTGCTTGCTCCTTCCCCCTCCTTGGCCCCAGATGGATCCGTCCAGAGAACAAAACCAGCTGCTGCTGATAAAGCTCCATGGCTGCGGTTCACAAAGCACTGGGGAGCTCCTCAGCGCTGCGCCCAGCACACTGCTCCTGCCACCAGTGGGTTGGCACAGTGCCCCTTGTACCCTGCAGGCACAAGAACCTCTGGGGAAAAGGGCCCAAAACCAGGCATTTTAAGAGAGAAGGGAGTCACTGAGTCTCAAGAATGAATATGCTCTACAGGTGACTTCAGGTTGAACAAAATGAGAATCATCTTCAGTGAGTCAAAGAGAGGCAAAGCACAACTTGCCAAGTGAATTAAGAATGCTCTATTAGGATTGATTTTCATAGAATCAAAGAATTAGTCTGGGGTTGGAAGAGACTTCCAGAGATCAAGTCCAGTCCCTCCCTGCCAGAGCAGGATCACTTAGGGCAGGTCACACAAGAAAGCATCTAGGTGGGTTTTGAAAGACTTCTGAGAAGGAGACTCCACAACCTCCCTGGGCAGCCTGCTTCAAGGTTCAGTCAGCAAAGTTTCTCCTCATGTAGAGATGGAACCTCCTGTGTTCCAGTTTGCATCCATTACCCCTTGCCCTGTTACTGGGCACAACAGAAAAGAGTCTGGCACCTTCATCTTGGCACCCATCCCTCAGATATTTATAGGCATTGATCAGATCCCCTCTCAGCTTTCTTTTCTCCAGATTGAACAGCCCCAGGGCTCTCAGTCTGTCTTCACAGGAGACATCTTCAAGTCCAACAATCCTCCTCACAACCTGCATTGGAGACTCTCCAGTAGATCTGTGCCTCTCTTGAGCTGGGGAGGCCAAAACTGGGTACAGTATTGCAGGCGTGGTCTCACCATGGTGGTGCAGAGGGGGAGAAGTTCATGTATTTCTGGTTTAGAAATTACATGCTCCATTTGCACATCACCAAACAGCTGGCTGGGAGCATGTGGAAACAGACAACATGGGATGCACATCATCCTACTGCCTAACTTCTCTTTGGTCCCCTGACCAGCATGAGTTTGCCATCTGTGGCACTAAGAGAAAGAGGAGACATTTATTATTCTATAACTGCATATTCAGTAAATGAGACTTCTTGCAGAACAGCTGCACCCAGCAGTGAGTTTTATCCAAGTCAGTCATAGAATCACAGAATGGTTCAGGTTGGAAAGGATATCAGAGAACATCTACTCCAACCTCCCTGTCATGGGCAGGGACACCTCTCAGATAGGCTTGGCTGCTCAAGGTCTGGCCCTCAACACCTCCAGGGAGGGGGCATCCACAACCTGTTCCAGAGTCTCACCACTCTAATGCTGAAGAACTTCTTCCTAACATCCCATCTAAACCTACTTTCCCTCAGCTTCAAACCATTCCCCCTTATCCTATCACTAGACACTCTCACGAAGAATCCCTCTGCAGCCTTCCTTCAGCTATTGGAAGGCAGTTCTGAGGTCACCCCCGAGTCTCCTCTTCTCCAGGTTGAACACCCTCAGCTCCCACAGCCTTTCCTCACAGCAGAGATGTTCCAGCTGACCACCCAACACATGGAATCCACTCCTGTCCCCAGAACAGGTGCCCCCAGGACACCCAGCAGCCTAGTTAAGGACTTTTATGTCAGTAAAAAATACCTAGCAAAAGAGTGATATAACTTGGGAGTTAAGGTTTTTTGGGTGGCTATTACCATAGAAGGTGACAGAACAGAAATGATACAGAATGAGTGTGATTTGCATTCGACTTTGCTGTAGCAAAGCAACTTGAATATAAAAGAGAGCTCATCTAATTTTAGCAGAGCATAAGCTGATCCACAAACTATGCTTCCAATGATGCTGATCAAGTTAGAAAGCTAAATCTCAGCTATAAACTACACTGAAGGGAAGTGCACTAAAGTACCTCTTCAGACACATCAACCTAACAACCATTTCCCCCCCTAAAGCCCAACCAGATCTGTGCAAACAACCACCAAAAAGCCCCCTGAGATCCACAGCAATTAACCAGGATACCTGGGAGCTGACAAGCAGCTTGTGGTTGAGGCTGCCCAGGTTGGTAACCGTTGGTTACCGGTGCAGCACATCGGCATCCTCACTGGCTGCACTTTGTCACAGCATCACAGCATGGTTGGCATGGGAAGGGACCTCTGGAGATCATCCAGTCCAACCCCACTGCTAGAGCAGGGGCACCCACAGCAGCCTGCCCAGAAGCTCAATGGCCAGGTGGGGTTGGAATATCTCCAGAGAAGGAGACTCCACAACCTCTCTGGGCAGCCTGCTCCAGGCCTTCAGCACCCTCACACCAAACATGTTTTGCCTCTTTTTCAGATGGAACTTCCTGGCTTCCAGTTTGTGCCTCTTGCCCTGTGTCCCTGAGCACTACTGACAAGAGTCTGGTCCCATCCTCTTATCCCTCACCCTTCAGTTCTTGCTGAGCATTGGTCAGATCCCCTCTGGGGCTGTTCTTCTCCAGGCTCAGCAGCCTCAGGGCTCTCAGCTTTTCTCCTCCCAGAGATATTCCAGGCCCCTCAGCAACTCTGTAGCAATCACAGAACCCTCTCTAGCAGTCCCTGGTCTCTCTTGAACTCGAGAGCCCAGAACAGGACCCAGTACTGCAGGTGTGCCTTTGTCATCAGATTTAGTTTTCTTCCTCCAAACTGAAGTATATTCTGCCATAGGGACATTTCTGGATCCACATACAGATTTGAGCAATTATTTCTCAAAGGTCATGTTAGTCAACTGAAAATGGATTATTTTCAGCTTGTTTTACAGGGAGGAAAAGAAAAAAAAAAGTGTTTCCTCTTGTCTAGTACACAGTGAGTTTGAGACACCGCAGCATCTAATGCCACAGTTCCACAAAGACCTTAAGCCATCAAAAACATCACTGCCACCATTAGAGTTGATTCCACTCTCCCCCCTCCCTCCATCACTCCTGGTCTCTCAAATCTTGTCTCTGTGCCTCTCCCATGCAGAGGTGTTAGTGCAGCACTGCAGTGAACTGGATGGAACTGGTCTCTGCTACACCAAAATACTGTTTTCTTTCCATTAATTCTAACCCACCTCACCAGCAGAACCCCATTCCTGATGGGATCCCTGAAGCACTTCAGGTGGCAGAGAGGGAAAGTAATATCTGGAATGGTGGTGGGAGAGGGCCCATAGCAGTCCAGTGGGCCCAAAGTGCTCAGAGAATTATGCCATAGTCTGTGTGTGATCATAGAATCACAGAAGGGTTTGGGTTGGAAGGGACCTTACAGATCATCTAGTTCCAGCCCCTGGTCATGGACAGGGACACCTCCCACTAGACCAAGTTGCTCAAGGACTCATCTAACTTGGCTTTGACACTGTCAGGCTTGAAGTTGCCACATCTCCTCTGGGCAACTTGTTCCAGGGCCTTGTCACCCTTATGGGGAAGAATTTCCTCCTAATCTCTAATCTCAGTTCAACTTCTTCCAGCCTGAAGCCATTACCCTCAGCCCCATCACTCCATGCCTTTGTCACAAGTTCCTCTTCAGCTCTCCCGCAGCCTGGAAAGCTGCTCTAAGGTTTCTCCAGGCTGAACAGCCCCAACTCAGAGTGTTCAAGGCCAGATTGGATGAGGCCTTGAGTAACCTCTACTAGTGGGAGGTGTCCCTGCCTATGGCAGGGGGTTGGAACTAGATGATCCTTGAGGTCCCTTCCAACCTTACCATTCTATGATTCTATGAACTCTTACAGTCTGTCTTCATAGGAGAGGTGCTCCAGCCCTTCATGATCCTCTTCTGGACTCACTCTAACAACTCCATGCCCTTGATACCCAGATTTCTGTGACTTTTTATAAAGACCTGTTAACACCTTGTAAAGGTCACTTCCACACAAAAGCCTTCCAAGGTTGCCTTGACACATCCCCCAGGAATTGTTAAAACCCTTTTCTGGTGAGGATGTAGAGTATTAGGAAACAGAATCAAAACTCAAGAGACGTGGTGCACAGTGAGCAGAGCAAGGTACCAAGCAGGAGGTGTTTATGCCAAGTCTAACACAATGAAGAAGTTCCACAGCAACCAGCACCTTTCTTCTCACCTTCTCCAGGAGTTTTCAGAGAAGTGGTTGGGCACAGCTCTTCCTGCAGTCAGCACTCACTGGGCCTAAATTTGCCCTTCCAGCCCTGTGGCCGGCATCACAGACATTGCAGTACCAACGTGTATGCTGGGCTGGTACTCCACTGCCACTGGCAACACAAATACACACTGAGGTTTGCCCTCAAGAGGGATATCATCCTCCTCCTCCAAGCTATCTGCCCCACTGCTTCCTTCTTAATGCCACAAAAGCACTTAAACTTTGAAGTTTTCAACTCCAGGTTGACAATTCCACATTTACCTTCTCCAGGCTCAGGCATGAAGAGCAGCAACACTTTTGTTGCATTGCTGGGTTATGTTTTTTCTTTGGTTCTTTTTTTCCCCCCCCAGCTGAACAGAAACTGGATAGGGAAAGCTGGAGTACCTAAGACAGTTTTTTGTTTTTTTCACTGAAGTTGATTTTATGCCATGATTTTACAGCTTTCACACTTCAGTGTGCTCATGTTTTGTTCCAAATAATTCCAAATTATGAGCTAAACCTAGCATTTAATTTCCCCAACAGCACTTGTACATTCTGCAGTTTGATACATATGCTAATACCTACTAATTAGAAGCAGCACAAAGACTTTAAAGATAGGAATTAGGGGAGAGGAACTTTCCAAATCAGATTTAGTCATTATAAGACAAAAAACAAACATCAGCACCATTTCTCCTGTAGAATGATGCAAAACATTCAAGCTAGGAAAGGAAAATTCTAACAGGAAAAAGATTAGGATCATTAAAAAAAAACAAAACAAAACCATCTCCACACTGTAAATTGGCTGTTCATTATGTCCAGCCTCAAATGCTGTTGGAATTAAAAATTATTAGGCATTATAGCTCAAAGCCAAGAGATTCTCACCATCAATCCTGTCTGGGAGAATGAGGTGATAGAAAGCAGCCCTGCAGAAAAGGACTTGGGAGTTCTGGTGGATGAGAAGCTGGATGCGAGCCAGTAACAGGTACTTGCAGCCCAGAAGGCCAATGGCAACCTGGGCTACATCACAGAGTCACAGGATGTTAGGGGTTGGAAGGAACCTCTAGAGCTGGAGTCCAACTCCCCTGCCAGAGCAGGACCAGACAATGTAGCTCAGGGCACACAGGAACACATCCAGACAGGCCTTGAAGGGCTCCAGAGAAGGAGACTCCACAACCTCTCCGGGCAGCCTGTGCCAGTGCTCTGGGACCCTTACAGTCAAGAAGTTCCCCCTTGTGTTGAGCTGGAACCTCCTCTGCTGCAGCTTCCATCCACTGCTCCTTGTCCTATCCCAGGGAGCAAGTGAGAGGAGCCTGTCCCCCTGCTCCTGACACTCAGCCCTCAGATATTTATAAACATTGATTAAATCCCCTCTCAGTCTTCTCTTCTCCAGACTAAGCAGCCCCAGGTCCCTCAGCCTCTTCTCATCAGACAGTGTTCCAGTTTCTTCATCCTCCTCATCGCCCTCCACTGGGCTCCCTGTCCTCCAGCAGATCCCTGTTCCTCTTAAACCGGAGAGTTCAACCCCCCTGCCAGAGCAGGACCAGACAATTTAGCTCAGGTCACACAGAAACACATCCAGACAGGCCTTGAAAGTCTCCACAGAAGGAGACTCCACAACCTCTCTGGGCAGCCTGTGCCAGTGCTCTGAGACACTTACAGTAAAGAAGTTCTTCATGCTAAGATGGAACCTCCTGTGCTGTAGTTTCCATCCATTATCCCTTGTCCTACCACAGGGCATCAAAAGAAGTGTGGTCAGAGATGGAGAGAGGAGGTTCTGTCACTGTACTGTGGTGAGACCTCACCTGCAGTACTGCATGCAGCTCCAAAGCCCTCAACACAGGTAGGACATGGACCTCATGGAGCAGGACCAGAGGAGGATCTTGAAGATGATCACAAGGCTGGAGCACCTCTACTATGAGGACAGGCTGAGAGAGCTGGGGTTGTTCAGCCTGAAGAGGAGGTTCCAGGGAGACCTTAGTGCAACCTTCTAGTACCTGAAGAGGACTACAAGAAGGCTGTAGAGGGACTGTTTCCAAAGGCCTGCAGTGACAGAATGAGAGGAAATGGTTTGAAATTAGAGAAGGTTTAGATTGGATGTTAAGAACAAGTTCTGCACCAGATTGTCCAGGGAGGTAGCTGAGGTCCCAAGCCTGGAGGCACTCAAGGTCAGTCTCAACAAAGCTCGGAGCAACCTGGTCTAGTGGAGGATATCTCTGCTGACTCCAGCAGGGTCAGACCACTCAACCTTTGGAAGTCACTTTCAACCCAACTCTATGATTCTATGAGCTATCACCATTTGTAGGTGATACAATAAATGACATAAACATCATGGAAGGGCTGAAAGATGAAATCCATCCTGAAGTGTTAGAGGTAAATAATCTGTAGCAAAAAAAAAAA
>VWZE01015505.1:378652-405851 GCA_013396675.1 Eubucco bourcierii | reverse complement strand
GGACACAGTCTCAAGCTGTGCCAGGGGAAGTTTAGGCTGGAGGTGAGGAGAAAGTTGTTGCCTGAGAGAGTCATTGACTGCTGGAATGGGCTGCCCTGGGAGGTGGTGGAGTCACCGTCCCTGGAGGTGTTCAAGGCAGGTTTGGACGTGGCACTTGGTGCCATGGTCTGGTCTGGAGGGCTGTGGGAATGGGTTGGACTTGATGAGCTTTGAGGTCTCTTCCAGCCCTGGTGATACTGTGTGATATGCTCATATGCTTTTTAACATGGGTATTTCAGGTTTTATCGACACTGTAACTACATTAGGCTAAGAGGTTGTTTTGCAACAGCCTACAAAAGAAACCTTTAAACTGAGCAGGGAGATGCCAAAGCAGTACCTTGTATCAGCAATTTAACACCACAGACCACTGAGACAGGGCTAGATGTTAGTGTCATGTTCCCAGCAAAATGCCTTGGACAGATTCTAAAAGCTCCTCTTTCTGTAATACTTCATTTCCACCAAGCATTCTGCTCTTGTACTAAACCCAGCAGCAAAATCAGAATCATAGAATGGTTTAGGTTGGAAGGGATATCAAAGATCACCTAGTTCCAACCCTCTGCCATAGGCAGGGACACCTCCCACTAGAACAGGTTGCTCAAGGGCTCCTCCAACCTGGTCTTGGACACCTCCAGGGAGGGAGCAGCCACAACCTCCCTGGGCAACCTGTTCCAGTGCCTCACCACCCTCACCTCAAGGTATTTCCACTGAACAGATGATGAAATGCTCAGAAGCATTTTGGTGTGGCAGGGACAGGCTGGAAATTATTTATACAGTCATAGAATGGTTTGGGTTGGAAGGGACCTGAAAGATCATCCAGTTCCACCCCCCTCTGCCATAGGCAGGGACACCTCCCACAAGATCAAGCTGCTCAAGACCCATCCAACTGGCCTTGGACATCTCTAGAGAGAGGGCATCCACAACTTCCCTGGACAACCTGTTCCAGTATCCCACTGTAAAGAATTTCTTCCCAATATCCAGTCTAAATCCACCCTCAAGTTTCAATCCATTCCCTCTCATCCTATTACTACAAGCCCTTGTAAAAAGCCTCTCCCCAGGTTTCTTGGAGGCCCCTTCAGATACTGGAAGGTTGCTCTAAGGTCTCCCTGGAGCCTGCTCTTCTCCAGGCTGAGCAGACTCAGCAATCTTGACCTGTCCCCACATGGGAGGTGTCACCTTTTAGGAAGCAACCAGCAGCAGGTCCTTCAGTAGTGCTTGGTAACAGCAGGAGGCTGTTTTCAGAGTAGGTAATGCTTACGTTGGGGCTAAGCCACCCCAGCTCTGCAGGTCTGCTTCCCCCAGCCTGCATGTCTGAAAGAAATACAGCAAGGGGAAGGCAAAAGTTTCTATTCCTGTTCCAGGCTGCTGCTTTCAGTATTTGCACTGCAAGTTCATCTGTGGTTACCCTGTTCCACAACAACAGCATGAACATTCAAACTGCTACCAGACCACACTGCCTGAGAAGAGAGAGGAACACCACCCTGAACCACAATTTTGACTGCTTGGGGAGGAGAACCAGAGTTAGGGACTAGAAGAGACTCACCCAGGGTAATTCACAATCACAGAATGTTAGGGGCTGGAAGGGAACACCAGAGACTGAGATCAAACTCCTTGCCAAAGCAGGATCACCCAGGGCAGGTCACACAGGAACACATCAAGGCAGGTTTGGAATGTCTCCAGTGAGGACAACACTACAAACTCCTCTGGGCAGTCTGCTCCAGTGCTCCCTTACCATAAAGAATTGTCAGTAACACCACAAAATAGAATCACACAGAATCACAGAGTTCTCAGGGTTGGAAGGGACCACAAGGATCATCCAGTTCCAACCTCCCTGCCATGGGCAGGGACACCTCACACTAGATCAGGCTGTCCAGAGCCTCATCCAGCCTGACCTTAGATACCTCCAGGGATGAGGCTTCCACCAACTTGTTCCAGTGTCTGACCACCCTCATGCTGAAGAACTTCTTCCTAACAGCTAATGTGAATCTCCTTTCCTCTAGCCTGGATCCATTCCCCTCAGTCATATCACTATCTGATGTCCTAAAAAGTCCTTCCCCAGTTTTCCTGTAGCCCCTTTCAGATACTGGAGGGCCACAGTAAGGTCTCCTTGGAGCCTTCTCTTCTCCAAACTGAACACCTCCAACTGAGAATACCCCCAGCTGTACTCTAACAGATCAGCACAAAACAAAGTCCTTATTTAGGTTTAAGATAATTAGAGAATGGCTAAAGTTGGAAGGAGCCTCAAAGATCATCTACTCCAACCTTCTTGCCATGGCCAGGGACACTTCTCAACTACCTCAGATTGCTCCAGACCTCATCCAACCCGGCCTTGAACACCTCCAGAGAGGAAGCATCCATCACCTCTCTTGGCAGTTCATTCCAGAGTCTCACCATCCTCATGCTAATGAACTTCTTCCTAACATCCCACCTAAACCTACTTTCCTGTCCTCACAGGAGAAGTGCCCCAACCCTTTTGGCTGTTCATCTGTTGGTCCATTTATGAACTGTGTGCACTTCTGCACACAAGAGCTCTGTCACAGAATCACAAACTTGTTTGGGTTGGAAAAGACCTCTAAGATCACCCAGTTGGATTCAAGCACAAGACACCCCTCCAGACACATTCCCAGCAGAGCTCAGGACTGAAAGCAACAGCACAATTTGAAAACAGGATGTGTGCAAGAGATAGTTTTATTTTGTTGGGTTTGAGGGTTGTTGTTTTGGATTGCCTTTTTTTTTTTTTTCCATGGATATTCCCAGCTCACATCTTCAAGGAAGATCTAAGCAGGGTATCTAAGTACGCTAAGCAAGTGTGCAGATGGCACCAAGCTGTGTGGCACAGTCACTTGCTAGAGGGCAGGGATCCATCCAGAGGGACCTGGACAGGCTGCAGAGCTGTGCCCAGGCCAATCTCATGATATTCAACAAGGCCAAGTGTAAGGTCCTGCACCTGGGTAGGCACAATCCCAAGCACAACTGCAGGTTGGGTGGGGAATGGCTGAGAGCAGTCCTGAGGAACAGGACCTTGGAGTCTGGGTTGATGAAAAGCTCCACATGAGGCTGCAGTGTGAGTGCAGCCCAGACAGCAACTGTGTGCTGGGCTGCAGCAAGAGCAGTGTGGGCAGCAGGGCAAGGGAGGGGATTGTGCCCCTTTGCTCTGCTCTCCTCAGACCCCACCTGGAATCCTGTGTGCAGTTCTGGAGCCTCCAGCACAGGAAGGACATGGAAGTGTTGGAGAGGGTCCAGAAGAGACCACCAAGATGCTCAGAGGGCTGCAGCAGCTCTTCTATGAGGACAGGTTGAGAGTTGGGGCTCTGCAGCCTGGAGAAGAGAAGGCTTCCAGGAGACCTTAGAGTAGCCTTCCAGGATCTGAAGGGGGCTCCAGGAAGGCTGGGGAGGGACTATTGACAAGGTCTTGTAATGACAGGACAAGGGGCAATGGGTTTGAACTGGCAGAGGGGAGATTTAGACTGGATGTTAGGAGGAAGTTGTTTGCAGTGAGGGTGGTGAGACACTGGCACAGGTTGCCCAGGGAGGTTGTGGCTGCTCCCACCCTGGAGGTGTTCAAGACCAGATTGGAGGAGGCCTTGAGTGAGCTGTGTTAATGGGATGTGTCCCTGCCTATGGCAGGGGGTTGGAACTCAATGATCCCTGAGGTCCCTTCCAACCTTACCATTCTATGATTCTACAATTCCAGGGTGAGAGACCAGATCCAACCCTGGAGCTTTACATAACTGGGGAATAAAACAAAGCACAAAACCAAAGCACAAAAAAATCAAGCAGTAGTAAGAGGAGGGAACAAGAAGATTGTGCTCCCAGTGCTGCCGCCTAAGAGAAAGGCAAAGCCAAGAAGCCCTGCAGGAAACACAGGCTAGAAGCAAAACTGTCTTATTTCCTATTGCTTCTGGTGTTTAAAAACATCCTCAGTATGCATAAATCAAGATGTCACTGGCAGTGAAAACAGAAGCCCAGCTTAACTCCATAGCTACGAGGCTCTGCTAATCCCTCTCTAACATCCTCACCAGGGTCCCTCGCTTGTTTTTGTTCTCCTAATATTGAGCTATGACAAAAGAGCTCTGACAATGACACACAGGACAGATATTGGCATTCACTTGTCAGATGAAGGGTAAAAATATCTCCCTCGGAGGCATGGTAATGAGAATTAAAGTGAGCAGAGGTTCCAGTGGCACATGGGACAACCACTCCAGCTTTTGACCACTAAATTTGCTGCAGCACCAAGAACACCCTCAGCTGTACTCCAACAGATCAGCACAAAACACCAAAGTCCTTACTTGGGTTTAAGATAATCAGAGAATGGCTTAAGTGGGAAAGAGCCTCAAAGATCATCTACTCCAATGTCCCTGCCACAGGTAGGGGCACTTCTCAACTATCATAGGTTGCTCAAGACATCATCCAACCTGGCCTTGAACACCTCCAGGACAGGGGCATCCATCACCTCTCTGGGAAGTCCATTCCAGAGCCTCACCACCCTCATGCTAATCAACTTCTTAGAATAGAATCATAGAATGGTAAGGTTGGAAGGGACCTCAAGGATCATCTAGTTCCAACCCCCTGCCATAGGCAGGGACACCTCCCACTAGTACAGGTCACTCAAGGCCCCCTCCAACCTGGCCTCCTCCAATCTCTATGCACACAGCGGTTTGGAACAATTTCCCTTGGAACCTGGGAAAGAACTGAGGAGAGCAGTGGATTTGCAAAAGCCTGAAGTGAAAACAGCTCCAAGGAATATCAAAAGGTCATTTCCAGTCACTGCACAAACCTGATTTATTCTCACCATCAGACCAACAAACCAGAGGTAGCATTCAACTGATCAGCTGTTTGAACTGCCTGGGTTAGGGTTTACCCTTTGCAGCACCCAACTGAATCATATTTTTCTTCACCTCCATATTAGATACAATTGAGAGCTCTTCTAATCAAGACTTTCTCCTCCTGTATTTACATCACACCAATTAAATCAAGCTAGTATTAAAACTAGCATGTTACTAACCATGAAGCTTGCAAAAGCACCAAGTGTCTTTAGATCACCTGCTGAGATCTCCCTTGTGCATATGCAAAGAGAAGACAACAAAAAACACTCAAAAGAAAAAAAAATCCAACCATCAAGTAAAGCACAGACAAAAAGTCATCACTCCTCATTCCTGTCAAGGTTCCTCTCCATTAGCATTTTAGGGGAAAGAAAACTCATCTCATTTACATCATTTTAAGCAGCAATTACATTTAGGGAAAGCACCTTCCTATCCATGATCTTACTGAATCAGATTTCCAGATGCTCAAGTAATTCCTACTGAAGGATTAAAAGCTGTGGTCAGCAGATCAAAGGAGGTTCTCCTCCCCCTCTACTCTGCATAGAATGGTAAGGTTGGAAGGGACCTCAAGGATCATCCACTTCCAACCCACTGCCACAGACAGGGACACCTCCCACTAGCACAGGTCACTCAAGACCTCCTCCAACCTGGTCTTCAACACCTCCAGGGAGGGAGTAGCCACAACCTCCCTGGGCAACCTGTGCCAGTGTCTCACCACCCTCACTGCAAACAACTTCCTCCTAACATCCAGTTTCAATCTCCCCTCTGCCAGTTCAAACCCATTGCCCCTTGTCCTGGCATTGCAAGACCTTGTCAATAGTCCCTCCCCAGCCTTCCTGGAGCCCCCATCACATACTGGAAGTCTACTCTAAGGTCTCCTGGAAGTCTTCTGTTCTCCAGGCTGCAGAGCCCCAACTCTCGCAGCCTGTCCTCACAGCAGAGCTGCTGCAGCCCTCTGAGCATCCTCGTGGCCCGAGGATGATGACTCTTGACCTGCTCAGGCCACATCTGGAGTATTGCATCCAGTCCTGACTTCCCATTTCAAGAGAGACAGGGAACTACTGGAGAGAGTGTAACAAAAGCCCATGATGATGCTGAAGGAACTGAAGCATCTCTGTGAGGATGAAAGGCTAGAGACATGGGGATGTTTAGCCTAGAGAAGAGCACCCTGAGAGGGGATCTGATCAGTGCTCAGCAAGAGCTAAAGGTTGGAGGGCAAGAGGATGAGGCCAGGCTCTTATCAGCGGTGCCCTGTGACAGGGCAAGGGGCAAACTGGGAGTAAGCCCACTACAAAAAGCTGTCCTAGACTGAAACCAACTCCTCAAATCTAGACAAAGTTTTAATAAAACTTTAACACATTCCAGCTCAGACAAGACAGGAGGAATATGCAATTTTTAAGGACTTACAAATTGTTGAGGAGGCACTGCAGAGGCAAGAACCACAACGTTAGGGGTTGGAAGTGACCTCAAAAGATCATCCAGTCCAACCCCACCACCAGGGCAGGATCACCTAGAGTAGGTCACACAGGAACACATCCAGGGGAGGTTGGAATCTCTCCAGAGAAGGAGACTCCGCAGCCTCTCTGGGCAGCCTGCTCCAAGGTTTTGGCACCCTCACAGTAAAAAAGTTTTTACCTTACGTTCACATGGAACTTCCTTTGCTCTTTGTCCTGGCACTGGATATCACTGAGCAGAGCCTGGTTCTGTCCTCCCCACACTGCCCTTCACATCTTTATCAACAGGATTAAGGTCACCCCTCAAGCTCCACTGCTCCAAGCCAAAGAGCCTCAGCTCCCTCAGCCTGTCCTCAGAAGGAAGATCTTCTGCTCCCTTCAGCATCTTTGTGGATCTGCACTGGACTCTGTCAAACATTTCCCTGAGGTCCTTCTTGAACTGAGGGGCCCAGAACTGGACACAATAAACCAGATGTGGCCTCACTGGGGTAGAGTAGAGAGGGTGAAGGACCTCTCAACCTACTCATCACACCCCACCTAATACAGCCCAGGATTCCATTGAAGAAGGCCATCTGTCCTCTGTGAAAACACAGCTCCAATCCAAGTAAATATTTGTTATTGAGAGAAAGCTTAGTAAAGAAAACAAGCAAGCCCAGGTTAGGAAAACAGCAGCAGATCAATAACACAACTCAGATCTGTAACCCAGTGGCCTTGTTTCCAAATTTGCATTCCATTCTTGCTGACAGGAACATTGATTCCATCTTCATTCTTACTCTTTTGTGGGGAAGGAGGAGAGAAGTGGGTATATTTTCACCACTAGAGGAGTGAAGAAGGAAGAACATCATCATCATTCAATATTTACATCCTGGGATAAATTTTATTTCATGGAATTTCAAACCTTCTCCCCCAAGAACCAGTCTCATTTTCTTCCCCCACACTCGCTGCATTAGCAGTGCCATGAGAAGTCACAACAAGGGTTAACAGATGGGAGATGACAGCCCTAGTCCCAGAGGTGACATTGCAACAGGGAACAGATCCAGGGAGATTCTCCTCCCCCTATACTCTGCCCTGGTGAGACCTCATCTTGAGTACTGCCTTCAGTTTTGGACTCCCCAGTTTAAGAGGAACAGGGATCTGCTGGGGGACAGGGAGCCCAATGGAGGGCTATGAGGATGATGAGGGAACTGGAACACTGATGAGAAGAGGTTGAGGGACCTGGGGCTGCTTAGTCTGGAGAAGAGAAGACTGAGAAGGGATTTAATAAGTGTTTAGAAATATCTGAGGGCTGAGTGTCAGGAGCAGGGGGACAGGTTCTGCTCACTTGCTCCCTAGAATAGGACAAGGAGCAGTGGATGGAAGCTGCAGTACAGGAGGTTCCACCTCAGCACAAGAGGGAACTTCTTGACTGTAAAGGTCACAGAGCACTGGCACAGGCTGCCCAGAGAGGTTGTGGAATCTCCTTCTGTGGAGACTTTCAAGGCCTGTCTGGATGTGTTCCTGTGTGACCCAAGCTAGACTGTCTGGTCCTGCTCTGGCAGGGGGGTTGGGTTTGATGATCTCTTTGGGTCCCTTCCAACCCTTGACATCTTGTGAACATTAAATAACAGAAGAAGAAAGACTTCAACATTCTTAGGAATCAAGTGCTCTAATTAGAGTCACAGACTGTTCAAGTTGGAAGGGACCCTCAAAGCTCATCCTGCCCAAACCCCTGCACTCATCAGGGACACCTCCAACCAGAGCAGGATGTCCAGGGACACAGCAAGGTTGATCTTGAATGTCTCAAGGGTTGGAGCCTCAACCACATCCCTGTGCAAATTCTTCCAGTGTTTTACCACTCTCATTAATGCAGAACTCCCTCCTGATGTCCAACCTAAAACTGCCCTGCTCCAATTTCAAACTGTTGCCCTTCATCTATCACCACAGGTCCTTCTAAACAGTCCCTCCCCAACATTCCTGTAGGTCCCCTTCAGATACTGAAATGCAGCTAGAAGGTCTTCTAAACAAAAGCAAGAATGAAACATGCAAACAAGAGAGTTGGTGTAGTTGATGATACACCTGGAAAAGTTGGGCTCAAAAATGCCAAAGTTTTAAAACAAGGAAGAACAGCTGAGAGCAGTCCTGAGGAAAGGGACCTGGGGGTCTGGGTTGACGAAAAGTTCAACATGAGCCTGCAGTGTAAGTGCAGCCCAGACAGCAACTGTGTGCTGGGCTGCAGCAAGAGCAGTGTGGGCAGCAGGGCAAGGGAGGGGATTCTGTCCCTTTACTCTGCTCTCCTCAGACCCCACCTTCAGTCCTGGGTGCAGTTCTGGAGCCCCCAGCTCCACGAAGTGTTGGAGTGGGTCCAGAGGAGGCCACCAAGATCCTCAGAGGGCTGCAGCAGCTCTGCTATGAGGATAGGTTCAGAGAGTTGGGGCTCTGCAGCCTGGACAAGAGAAGGCTTCCAGGAGACCTTAGAGTAGCCTTCCAGGATCTGAAGGGGGCTACAGGAAGGTTGGGGAGGGACTATTGACAAGGGTTTGCAATGACAGGACAAGGGGCAATGGGTTTGAACTGGCAGAGGGGAGATTTAGACTGGATGTGAGGAGGGAGTTCTTTGCAGTGAGGGTGGTGAGACACTGGCACAGGTTGTCCAGGGAGGTTGTGGCTGCTCTCTCCCTGGAGGTGTTGAAGGCCAGGTTGGAGGAGGTCTTGAGTAACCTGTACTAGTGGGAGGTGTCCCTGCCTATGGCAGTGGGTTGGAACCAGATGATCCTTGAGGTCCCTTCCAAACTTACCATTCTATGATTCTAAGAAGGGAGATGAACCTTCTCATCTTTCTATGCCACACAGACAGCCCTGACTTAAAAACCAGGAGGAGAAGATTCTCTGAGTACTACTGCTTCCTAAACATGAAACCAGTTCATCAACCAACCCACTTAGTATTTCTGGGAGAAGAAACAGACATTGGAACTGAGTGCTACACAGGTTATTTTAGAAGGGAGATTGATTTCCAACCTCCTAACCATCAGATGTTTATGAAGCAGTTCCACTTCCTGTCCGCTGCCAGGGGAGGTATTTGCAAACAGAAGATGAAGGTCTACCATGCCATTAGGCAAATACATTCTGGTTATCTACCTCCCCATCACAGCACCATGCATAATGCAAAGCAGCACTCTACCAAGCCAAATATTCTCTTTCTAGCATCGCCAACACTCAAGCCTCTCAGAAAGCTCCACAGATCTCTCCAAAATGCAGCTAATTGCCCAACATCATATCCCAAGAGAAATTTCTCCCTGGCTCTGCCCCACTGCTTTGAGGCTTGGACTGGAAACCACTATTACCCTAACTAGTCCTGGTCCTCTTGCTAAGGTGGTTAATCTTTACAGGACTCTGCTGTTTACCTTAGTGAATCATACCACTGAAATCCCACAGCTCAGCTGCGGGCCACAAACAAAAATTCTTCCTATTTATCAGTATTCCAATCTTCTGTTGTCATGCAAGATGCCAAAATCATTCTTTATTGTCTAAGTCTGCTGGCAGATCAGTTGTCTTTAACCCCTTTTTTGCCTTACCCCTCCCTTGGAAAAGCAACCCTGCTGTTGCTTTTCCACACAATGAAGCAGCACAAATATTTATTGCCATTTACCTCATCTGAAGCTGTTCTGGATTCCACTCTGTAACCAGCACATTGGACAATTAATTCTTTCTTTGGAGGTCTGAGACAGTGCCTGCCTGCTGTGATACTCACACTGTCATTTTACTACTGAACTCCCCAAAATTGGCACAGAGCAGCAAATCCAAAAAGGGAGATTAAAAAGTAAGCAAATATTTGCTGTCAGTAGCTGGCTGTTACCCTGCAATAATATTTGCTTTAGGAATCCTGAGTTAATGAGTAGCCCATAGCTAGATGCTAACCATTGTCTTCCTGGGAGCTCAGCCTCCTTTTTGGACAGGTTTCTCTCACAATGGTTTTACTTCACATCCTGTGCATCCCACTCACTCCACCAGTCTCCAGGGATCAGACAGAAACACAACTCCCCTCCCAGAAATCAGAGACCCCAGGAGGGGCTCCCAGCCACCCTTCCACCTTCTCCACACCCCTATACCTTGCCTCAAGGTTTGCCTTACACACAAGGTTGAGCTTGGGGGATCAGCCAGGGTGGGTAGAAGGAAAGTGGTTAGTGAGGTTACTTGGCAGAGTGGAGAAGGCCAGAAGCTGCTAGACAGCCTAAGATGTTGTGCCCCAGAGACTGACTGCAAGCCCAAGTGGCTTATCTTTGTTTTGTACTCTTTTCTTAAACACCTCAGCAAGCCTGTGAGTGAAGCAGACATCACCATTGTTTCCCTTTCACAGCCTATAGTACAATTTTCTGTATTAAAATATTCCAATTAGCCTCAAACCAGCACAGCACACCTCTCCAGCCTGTCCAAGTCCCTCTGGATAGATCCCTTCCCTCCAGCATGTCCAACTGGGCCACACAGATTGATGCCATCCACAAACATGAAGATGGTTCAATCCCACTATCCATCCCACTGACAGAATTCTGCTTGCTTGAACATTAAGGGCTTTGTTCACCGGGCACCACCAGTCTGGTCATCTCCCTCCTGCACAGGTTTATTTCCCTCTCAAAAAAATTAATTATTTTTTTTCCCCCACTGCTTGCTATTGCATGCCTGTTTTCCTACAGAGGAAGCCAAAACAAGTTAAAAAGGGTGAAGATGAATGGGAGCTGTTCAAACACATCAAAAAAACCCGAAACTTCAAGGAAGCTGTCATTCAGAAGTGAAGCAACCTTCACAGTGGCTTCAATTTGTGATGCCCACAGAAATACTTAACACCCTTTTTCTCTTCACATTTTTTGGCTTGGCACAGAGATCCTGTAGAGAGCTGACACACCCTAAAGGAGCAGAACCAAGGTGTTGAAATGAGTCTGTCTTGATTGTGAAGTTACTTCCTTCTCAAGATGTTTTTGCCAAATAGAGGATAAATAAAATTTTTTTAAGGGCTGTAATTCAAAATAAAATGTTTAAACATAGGAGTGTAACACATCTAAGCAGCAAGAATGTCTTGTCTGACTTGGAAAAACAACCACAGACTATTGAAAACATAAGTGAGGGGGTTTTCTCCACACACTCACTGGTTTTATCTCAAGGATTTTGCCCTGCAAGGTGGCAAAGTAACTAAACTTTAAGTGTTTCATAAACTGCAGAGAAATAGTTCTGCATCATCAAGGTGGTGAATTTCAGGGATTCAAACCCAGTCAAACTGCTAAGTTTTCACTCTACCTGAAACCAAGATGAACTTTAAAAGGAGCAGCCCTTAAAAAGGAGAAGGGTTTGGGGTGCTGGTGGGTGAAAAGCTGGACATGAGTTGGCACTGAGTGCTGCCAGCACGGAGCCAGCCTGTCCTGGGCTGATCCCCAGCAGTGTGGGCAGCAGGGGCAGGGAGGGGATTCTGCCCCTCTGCTGTGCTCTGCTGAGACTCCCCCTGCAGTGCTGGGGCCAGCTCTGGAGTCCTCAGCACAGCACAGACAGGGACCTGTTGGAGCAGGGCCAGAGGAGGCCACAGCAATGCTGGCAGGGCTGGAAGGGTCCTGCTGTGAGGGTTGGGCTTGATCAGCCTGGAGGCTCCAGGGAGACCTTCTGGTGGCCTTTCAGCACTTAAAAGTGTAGAGAAGAAAGCTGGGGACTGACCTTTGAGCAGGGCCTGTTGTGACAGGACAAGGGGTGATAGTTTAAAAACTAAAAGAGGGAGATTCAGATTGGAGAAAAGTAAGAAATGTTTGACACTAAGGATGGTGAGACCCCAACCCAGGCTGCCCAGAGGTGGTAGCTGCCCCATCCCTGGACCCACTGCAGGTCAGGTTGTTTGGAGCTCTGAGCAACCTGCCCCAGTTGCAGATGTCCCTGTTGAGTGTAGAAGGGTTAGACTGGATGACCTTGAAAGTTTCCTTCTGACCAATCCTCTTTCTATTCTCTGATTCTCTTAATCATGAGCAAATGCAAATCTGAACATCACACACAATATTTTTCCCACCTGGAAAGTTACACTAAAGTGCAACAGCTTCCTACATTTCAGTGGAGGAATGGGAAGACCCTGTCTGACTGAAATAAGCCTGGAAAACACTTTTAAGCACTTTAAAAGCCCAGAACAACCACCATCACCTTATAAAAGCCAAAGCAAACCAACCACACTGCCTATAACCCTGCTGATCAGTACCTAGCTGGGTGTGAGAAGCATAAAGAATCTCCCCTTCCTGGAGGAGTTTTCAGAGCACTCTGCTCCAGCAGCTCAAGCCTCAACAGGCTCAAGTAACTTGGGCCAGTACCTTCACATGCAGGGTGGGGCAAGCAATACAACCTCACTACAGACACTGAGCTTATAAAGGATGCAAATCGCCAAACCCAGCATTTTGAAGAGCACCCAGAAAGCAAAGGGAAGCTCTGAGCTCTGCCAGGCCACACAGCAGAAGTCTACCAATGTTTCTTATTAGGTATATGATAAATGCATCAAGAAAAAACATGACTGTTCAGGTTAGCCTTCAAAAATCATTCATTCATCACCACAATGGTCAAGCGAGGAGGGGGCACAATAACAGCTACTGTTATGTGCCCAGCCAGGAATACAGTGCAGAAGACTCCTTAGTACCTCAGAAATGAAGCAGCAGAGAGCAACCCAACATCCCCTCTACCTTTACAAGCTTAAAACTAGAACTGCAGCCAGCTATTTAGGTTGAAGTATCCCCTTTGTTTTTGCTTCTGCTCATATCTTACCAGTCAGACTCCTTTCAAACCTCAAAAAATCAGTTAGCTGGAAAATAAAAACCCCACACAACAAAAAAGAGGCACAGGGACGCAGGCAGGACCTGTACCTACGTCAGAGCTGCAGGTTAGCACTTGCAACCCAGTCAGGAATTGCAAATGAGAAAGGTTGGCTCATGGAACAACAGGAAAGACAACAGTGGAGGGGGATTAGGTATACGCAAGCATCTGAATACTCTAAACCAGAACCAGCAAATCTCCTAATCTCTTTCCTTCCCCAGAAGGGATTCACATAAACTTAAAAACAGCAAAACCAGTGCCCACCTGTGGCTTTTGGAATGCAGGCTGGCTAACTCCTTTAGAAGATACCAGCCCCCAGCTAAATCACCCCGGTGAGATTTAGCCAGCTGACAAGGAGATGGAGCACCACCACAGGTTTGCCCACGATAGGCTGTCAACAAGAGACACAAGTATGCCCAGAAGCCTTTTTTTCCCTACCCCAAACACCTCTGTTGGTCTAATACAAGTTACTAAGCCTCAGTACAAACTCAAGTCTCTCCTACATGTGATGGAGAGCAGCCACACACTAATGTTTTATTGGACCTGACAATCATGCAGGTCATGGTCTAGAATTCCAGCACCACTTGGGTATCATCTGGGCAAAGACTGCCCGAATAGGTGTGAGAGATGATAAAGAGCTTCCTAACACAAACCTGAAACCACAGAGTTAACTCTGCAACCTGAGCCCCTTGGCAAAGCAGACACCAAACACCTCCCGGTGAAAAAAAACCAACAAACTAACACCACAAACATCTCTTACTTAGTTTTGCACAACCTGTTAAGAGACACTATAGGGAACAAAGCTCTTCCTGAACAACTCCCTGCTGGGTCACCAAACACCACAGGAAAGAAAGAAGTGCTTTAAACCAAGAGATTCTAGATTGAAGGACTATTGGAGCTGTAAAGTGGAGTAGTTAAAACCACTCTGGAGCTCACCTTTTGCATCTCGTTTCACACACAAATTCTCTGCCCCCTCTGTAAAAACTAAGAGGCTTCTCAGGTGAAATTCCCAACTGCTTACCCATTTCAGCACAGAGAAGGGACAGCACTGAGCCAGGCCCTGAACACTGATGATAAAAAGATTCAATGAACACCTTTCTAACCTGGAAAGAAAAAAGCATGCAGATGTATTCTGAGCAGCTCCAGTTACCAGACCTGAATCATTTACAAGCTGCAGTTTTCTGCATGCTTACATTTTAGCTTAATGGATTTACTCTTTGAATGCACGGAGGAAGAAGAAGGAATTTGATCTATGACAGTCATTCCTGTCTTGATTCCAGTTTCATTTCTGACATTCTTCGGGGCCTTGAAAGTTGTAGCTAACTTTTGGTTGTCTGGGTTGCTCTTTTTTGATGTGTATGTTCAGTGCTCTTTCTTCACAGTCAGAACCAGAGCTTTGTGGAAGGCTTGCACCCTGAACAGTGTCTCTTGGTCAGCAAATTAAGAGGCAACTCACATCAGACAAAACTGCCATATTTTCACCCCTCCAAATGCCAAAAATTCAGCCAGAGTGAATGAGATTATTTGGGTTTTGGTTTTTCATCCCTCTCAGCAAACCAATGGATGATACAGACTTCATCATTCACCAGCACAGGAAGGACACGCAAGTGTTGGAGAGGGGCCAGAGGAGGCCACCAAGATCCTCAGAGGGCTGCAGCAGCTCTGCTATGAGGATAGGCTCAGAGAGTTGGGGCTCTGCAGCCTGGAGAAGAGAAGGCTTCCAGGAGATCTTAGAGTAGCCTTCCAGGATCTGAAGGGAGCTACAGGAAGGTTGGGGAGGGATTATTGACAAGGTCTTGCAATGCCAGGACAAGGGGTAATGGGTTTGAACTGACAGAGGGGAGATTTAGACTGGATGTTAGGAGGAAGTTCTTTCCAGTGAGGGTGGTGAGACACTGGAACAGGTTGCCCAGGGAGGTTGTGGCTGCTCCCACCCTGGAGGTGTTCAAGGCCAGGTTGGAGGAGGCCTTGAGTGAGCTGTACTAGTGGGAGGTGTCCCTGCCTATGGCAGGGGGTTGGAACCAGATGATCCTTGAGATCCCTTCCAACCTTACCATTTTGTGATTCTATTATTTTTCTTTTCAAAACCAATGATCTAATTTCTCTCCTTAAAACAATCCAATGAGCCTCAAAGCAGCACACAGTGACACTCATTATTCCAATCCCAACATTAAATCTAGTGCACAGTATCTCAGGAGGAGGGCAGTTGTTTAAAGTGCTGGAGGAAAGTCATGAAGCAACAGTTCTTCCTTAAGTGGTCTCACTGATAAAAGAGTCTCCACTAATATGATAAAGAGCATGGTTGCAACAATAAATTTACAGAATCACATCTCTTCATCATAAAGCTTCATTAGTAGAGTGAAGGACACAGTCTTAAGTCTCTAATAGCAGAATGAGCAGGGAAAACAAAGGAGGGCATTAAAAGAGACAAAGCTTCAAGACCTTCTCAGTGATTGTAGCTGGGTTTAAAATGATGCACAAGATCCCTTCAGTTGCATTCCACCAGCAAGAACCCACTGTGAAGCTGTTTAATAGGTCAGCAACGACTGCAGAGTATGCAGATCTAGCAACCCCCAGTTCAAACTTGTATACACAGCTATCTCCAGACTGCAGGCTCTTAGTAATGTTACTCTTTCGAGCCTGCTTGCTCTGGGCCCACATCCAGTAGCTGTAACAGATGGAAACTGCCGGTGAAATATGGCAGAGCTATGGAGGCCATCATGCATGAACCAAGCTTCCTGCAAAGGCTCTGGAATCAGACTGCTGGATTCAGCCAGGCACCTAAAATGCCACCTTGCTTCACAGTCACACCATGGCAGGGCCAGCACTGCTCTCAGGTGGATGGAAGGTCATTCTGAGCTAATTCAGTTATCCAGCAGTACCCAGTTCATTCTATTGCCAGTTTAGCCACAAGCTGAACCTAAACCTAACTCAGTAGGGCAACAACACTGCTCCCAAGTCATTACCGGCCCCAAAACACCAGTAGAGTGGAAAGAAAAAAGAGTCATCCTGCAGTGCTCCCAAGCAGTTATCCAGCAGTATCCAGTTCATTCTATTTCCAGTTTAGTCATAAACTGAACCTGATCCAGTAGGGCAAACACACTGCTCCCAAGTCATTACCTGCCCCAAAACACCAAAAGAGCAGCTCCTATTTCCAGTCATCCTGCAGTGCTCCCAAGCAGTTATCCAGCAGTATCCAGTTCATTCTATTTCCAGTTTAGTCATAAACTGAACCTGATCCAGTAGGGCAAACACACTGCTCCCAAGTCATTACCTGCCCCAAAAGACCAGTAGAGCATCTCCTATTTCCAGCCGCCCTGCAGTTCTCCCAAGCACCTCAAGCAGAAGGATACATCACCAGAAAATCACTAATTATTTGCAGAGTAATTACCACTAATAATCACATTACTACATGATTACATTCAATTGATTTAAGTCCTTGCTGCCACCAAAAAAAAAAAAAAACCAAAACCAAGCTCCCTAAGCTCCCTGTTCTCAGCAGCTCCATAGTGCTGTTAACATTATTCATGTGGCTACACAAACAGGCTGCAGGCACTCATTGAGCTGAAAATTAACCTCAGGAAAGGGGGAAAAGGAAAAAAAAAAAAGTTTAAAAAGCAGTAAGAAGATTAGAGTTTTCTATTAGACAAACATCTTAGCCTGTCAGCCTTCCTAAATAGTGGTGCTGCATCACAAGAAGTGCAGCTGGCAGATCCAGAGAGGTGATTCTGCCACTTTGCTCTGCTGAGACTTCTTCTGCAATACTGTGTCAAGGTCTGGAGCACTCAAGACAGGAAGGACATGGACCTCATGGAGCAGGTTCAGATAAGGGCCACATCTCTGCGAAGAGGACAAGTTGAGGGAGCTGGGGACATTCATTCTGGAGAGGAGAAGGCTCCAGTGACACCCAATAAGCAGCCTTGCAGTACCTGAAGGGAACCTACAAGAAGGCTTCAGAGGGAGTGTTTCCAAAAGCCTGCAGTGATAGGACAAGGGACAATGGTTTGAAATTAGAGGAGATTTAGACTGGATGTTAGGAACAGGTTCTTTGTCATGAGGGTGGTGGAACACTGCAATGGGCTGCCCAGGGAGGTGGTTGAGGCCTCATCCCTGGAGACATTCGAGATCAGGCTCAACAGGGTTCTGGGTAACCTGATCTAGTGGAGGACATCCCTGCTGACTGCAAGGAGATTGGACTAGATGACCTTTGGAGGTTCCTTCCAACCCAAACCATTCTATGACTATGCTGACACAAAGGAGAAGGAGGTAACCTGCAGGGAGACACAGGGAAGGAATGAGTATTGCTGCCAATTTAGAATGCTCAACTCTTTTTCTTCACAAGGCAAGCAACAGCTCATTTTGCTTTAAGAAACCTTGAGATTGATCTACACCTGATGTCCCTTTTTCCTTTGCTGGAAAAAGATGTTCTCCTAAGAACAGCTCAGTATTCACAGGAGCAAAGGGAAGCTACTACCCAACTGACACAGTCTGTGGCCTGCTGAGGTGACACAGGTTTCAAAATGCAAGGGTTATTTAGCTTTTTGTCTCCAAGAAATCAATAATTAACTACAGCAGGACACTTCAGGGAGCAAGGACCTGCAGGGTTTTTATTTGTCTAGCTTTACAGCAGAAAAGTCTTAACAGTGACAACCTCAGCTGTGCTCACTTTCAGAACCAGAGAGAGACCTGATGCAACAATTAAGACATCTACCGAGTTTCAGTGGCTCTCAACCAGTCCTGACTCTCTCTCTACAACTGAGCCAGCCCTGGAAACTCCTGTTTCAAACTAGCAGCACTTTCCACTACTATCCTAATGAATATTACAAGTTAATATTTAATGGACATATTCTTTTACCTGTTCTACCACTTGTTGTGTTCACAGCTCAACTTCTGGTTTAGCAGAGGTCCTGCTCATGTGTGGTAAGTCTAGGAAATGATACTAAAGTCATACTCTGGAACCCTCAGCACAGGAAGGACATGGAAGTGTTGGAGTGGGTCCAGAGGAGGCCACAAGAATCCTTAGAGGGCTGCAGCAGTTCTGCTGTGAGGACGGGCTGAGAGAGTTGGGGCTCTGCAGCCTGGACAAGAGAAGGCTTCCAGGAGACCTTAGAGTAGCCTTCCAGGATCTGAAGGGGGCTACAGGAAGGTTGGGGAGGGACTATTGACAAGGGTTTGCAATGACAGGACAAGGGGCAATGGGTTTGAACTGGCAGAGGGGAGATTTAGACTGGATGTTAGGAGGAAGTTGTTTGCAGTGAGGGTGGTGGGACACTGGCACAGGTTGCCCAGGGAGGTTGTGGCTGCTCCCTCCCTGGAGGTGTTCAAGGTCAGGTTGGAGGAGGCCTTGAGTGGGCTGTGCTAGTGGGAGGTGTCCCTGCCTATGGCAAGGGGTTGGAACTCAATGATCCTTGAGGTCCCTTCCAACCTTACCAAGTCAGCAGTGCACTAAGGGCAGGTGGCTCACAGACCGACCTAGATTTGATAAGATCATAGTATGCTTTGGGTTGGAAGATACTTTAAAGATCATAGAATGGGCTGGAAGGAACCTCCAAAGGTCATCTAATCCAAACCTCCTCACAAGTCAGCAGGGACATCCTTATAACTAGATCAGGATGCCCAGAGCCCTGTTAAGTCTGCCCTTGAATATCTCCAGGGATGGGGCCTCAACCACCTCCCTGAGCTACCTGCTCCAGTGTTCCACCATCCTCATGATGCAGAACTTGTTCCTAACATCAGATCTAAACCTGCTCTGCTCTAGTTTGAAGCCACTGCCCTTATCCTGCCACTGCAGTCCTTTGTAAACAGTCTCTCTCCATCCTCCATCCAGGCCCCCTGTAGGTACTGGATCACAGAATGCCAAGTTGGAAGGGACCTCAGGGATCACCTGGCCCAACCTTTCTAGGTGATAGTGTAGTTGAAACAAGCTGGCCCAACACCCTGTCAGGTTGAATCTTCAAACTGACCAATGTAGGGGAATCCACTGCTTTCCCCTGGGAGATGATTCCAACATCCAATTCTTCTCACAGGGAAACATTTTCTCCTGCAGTCCAACAGGAATCTGCCCAGCAGTAACTTGCACCCACCACCCCTTGTTTCTTCCATGGGACTCCTGCTCATCTAGTTCCAACCTCCCAGCCCTCTGCTTATCTGGGAAGAACAGCCAGGGTCCCCTATGTATAGTGAAGCACCCAATGGGACTGGTCACATCTGGTTTACCAGTTCTGAGTTATTTTCAGCTTCCTCTAAGCAGGGAAAATGGCCTGGGAAGCCAAGAACAGTCAGGGAATGCAATGCAAGGGAAACACCTGTCATGAGGTCAGTCAAAACCAAGAACAAGTACAGACACTGTGCATGCTGTGAAAAGTGAGAGGCTGCAGTGGAGTTCCTAGGGGCAAGGCTGCCTTAAAAGGCAGGAGGCTTCCCTCACTGACTGCCTGAAGGGAAGGGGAAAGCATTCCTCATGCTTGCAGCAGCTGAAGAACTTGTAGTGTTTTTCCTTTCCCTAGAAATGTTTGATACAATTAGAATCACAGAATGGCTCAGGCTGGAAGGGACCTTAGAGATCATCTACTCCAACCTCAGGGATGCCTCTCAACTGGACCAGGTTGTTCACAGCCTCATTCAACCTGGCTTTGAACACCTCCAGGGAAGGAGCACTCACAACCTCCCTGGGCAACCTATTCCACCCTTACTGTAAAGAACTTCTTCCTAAGCTCCACTCTTACGCTGCTCTCCATCAGGTTCAAACCATTCCCCCTTATCCTGTCCCTAGACATCCTTGAGGTCCCTCTGCAGCCTTCCTGAAGGGTCCCTTCAGGTATTGGAAGGCAGCTCTAACGTCCCCCCAGTCTTCAGGCTGAACACCCTCAGCTCCCTCAGCCTGTCCTCACAGCAGAGGTGCTCCAGCCCTTGGATCAGCTTTGTGGCCTCCTCTGGACTCACTCCAACAGCTCTCTCTGCTCCTTCTGCTGGGGACACCAGAACTGGACACAATGTTTGAGGTGGGAGTCTCACAAGAGTAAAGGGAAGAAGTAACCAGGATGTTTCCAAAAGCACCTAGAATCAAAATAATTTCCTACCTTTTCACACAAAATTTTGCTAGGCAGCAGCAGCACCCTTCTTGGTTCAGCTGCCAGCCAGGCTGACTGACAACTAAGTGTGCTGCATCATTTCTCACTGTTCCCACCACGAGACACACTCCTTACAATTATCAGGCATGATGGTCCTCATGGGTCCCTCTCAACTGAAGATATACTATGATTCTGTAATGCATTCCATTCAAATGCAACACAGGTTTAGTCTCACAGCTGAAAAATGATTATGCTGGATTTCACCTGACTCAGAACTAAAAGACTGGTGTGGGTTTTTCACATACAGTCCTTAGCTGCTCTAGCTCAAGGCTGGGACTGCTTTGCATAACAATGCAGCTCACATTTCACCACTGTATCTTGAACTAGACAGTGCCTCAAAGCTTTATGAGGAAGTTTCTTAAACACACTTCTAAGAGAGCATCTCTGTGAAAAGGAAAGGCTGAGAGCCCAGGGGGTGTTGAGCCTGGAGAAGAGCAGCCCCAGGGGGGATCTGATCAATGCTCAGCAAAAGCTAAAGGGTGGGGGGCAAGAGGATGGGGCCAGACTCTTGTCAGTGGTGCCCAGAGACAGGACAAGGAGCAACGGGCACAAAGTGGAAGACAGGAGGTTCTACCTGAATAGGAGGAAAAAACTCCTTTGCTGTGAGTGTGCTGGAGTCCTGGAGCAGGCTGCCCACACAGGCTGTGGTTTCTCCCTCATTGGAGAGGTTCCAAAGCCACCCAGAAATTGTGATCCTGGGCAAGCTGCTGTGGGTGACCCTGCATTAGCTGCTGGGTTTTGGACTGGATGATCTTCAGAGGTGCCTTCCAATCCCCACCACACTGGGATTCTGTCATTTCAAATGGTTTTAATACATTCAGAATGGAAGACAACAAAGCAGAAGTATGTGTTAGTTTTCTTCCAGCCTTTAGAAAAAAAAAAAAAAAAATCACTGCTGGGATGGTGTAGCCAAATCCTAGATGCAAAACAAGCAGAACAGTTTCTAGTTCTGTCTTCTATGCCCCTGATAGTTATACTTAAATAAATGTATGACACACAGGCCTTAGGGACTAGACAAATCTAGCAATGCACAGACCTTGAGAAGTCTAGTTCAAACTCACCAGCACAGCACAGACTCAAAAAGACTGAGTTTGCAGAGCTACTGTGCTGTCTTACTAAGACACATTTTCCAGCTACCTCTGCTGGTCAGAGGAAGACTTCAGAATCAGAACCACAGAACTGTTTAGGTTGGAAAAGACTTTTAAAAATCAACCATTAACCCAGCACTGCTGGGTCACCACTAAACCACATCCTTCAGCACTACATCTCCATGGCTATTAAGCACCTCCACCACTGCCCTGGGCAATCTGTTCCAGAGCCTGACAATCCTTTTCTTCCTCACACAGTTTCTTTTAGGGGAAGAAATTGTTCCTCATGTGCAACCTAAGCCTCCCATGGTGCAACCTGAGGTCATTTCCTCTCATCCTGTCACTTGCTACTTGGAACAGACCAAGTTCTGTGCAAGGCAGTGTATATTTGTGGTGTTTCTAATGAATTAATTGCCATCACAGAACAACATTTCCAAGTGTGAAGGTTGTTACATTGGATTAGACATTCCTCAGGCTACAGGTGTAGCCACTGGTTCTACCCTTCAAATCAGAGAGCACCTGAGTAGCCCAAACCTATCAGTGCTGTCTTCAGGCACAGATACCCTTAACAGGTGTCTGCTTCTTTCTTTCACCATCTGAATCTTCCTGATCTTTCCAGGCTGTTGCTCTTTAACTGTCCTTAAAGCTGAAGATGTGGGGTATGACAAAAGGATCACCTTTGACCGTTTTTAGGCCCTCTTTTACAAGTCCCCAAGGCACAATCCCAAGCACAAATCCAGGCTGGGCAGGGAATGGACAAGAGCAGCCCTGAGGAAAAGGTCCTGGGGGTCTGGGTTGATGAAAAGCTCAACATGAGCCTGCAGTGTGCACATGCAGCTCAGGCAGAAACCGAGTGCTGGACTGCATCAAGAGCAGCAGGGCAAGGGAGGGGATTCTGCCCCTTTGCTCTGCTCTCCTCAGACCCCATCTGGAGTACTGTGTGCAGTTCTGGAACCCTCAGCACAGGAAGGACATGGAAGTGTTGGAGCAGGTCCAGAGGAGGCCACAAAGATGATCAGAGGGCTGCAGCAGCTCTGCTATGAGAACAGGCTGAGACAGTTGGGGCTCTGCAGCCTGGAGAAGAGAAGGTTTCCAGGAGACCTTAGAGTAGCCTTCCAGGATCTGAAGGGGGCTANGTGGCTAGTCCCTCCCTGGATGTGTTCAAGGCCAGATTGGAGGAGGCCTTGAGTGACCTGTACTAGTGGGAGGTGTCCCTGCCTATGGCAAGGGGTTGGAACTAGGTGATCCTTGAGGTCCCTTCCAACCTTACCATTCTATGATTCTATGACATATGAAAGAGCAAATAGCTGGTGTGACAACATGGAAAAGCAAGACCTTCAATTTTAAACTAAAGACTAGAGGAATCCCTGTTGCATGCAGCTCCTTCTCTGTTACTCCACTTACACACTAAGTCTGGAAGGAGGGGCTGTCTATCTTTGTCAAGTGACTGTGAGGCACAGAGAGAGATAATAATACACTTATGGCAAGTCAGCATGCTCCTACAACTTGGTTCTCACTGTCATAAATCCCTCCCTGCAAGAGCTAAACACCCTGCTGACCAGAAGGAAAAAAAAAAAAAGTTTGATTACACAGCAAAAGTTTTGCATCTAAAAATGGTACTTTTAACAAGCTGCTAAGTGCTGCAACCTCCTCTCTGAAGGGTCCTTAGTGAAACCAAGCCACAGGGATCAGACCACAGACACCTTACTGGTACCAAGAGCACCTGTGAAAAGAGCAGAGTGCACTGCAGCTCAAAGGGTCAGAGATGCTTACACTGATCCTGCAATAACACAGTCCTCTGATGCAGAGAAAAGACTGACACACATTCAACTGAAAATGAACCTCGTGGAAGAGTTTAGAGGTAGCACTGCACATCTTGAATGCCTCTGAACACAAGTGCAAACTGCATCCTCGAGCAAGACTCGAGGGAATGCCCTTAGTTTATGGAAACAGAAGCTTTCTTGCAAGGGAGAGAATGAAACATCTCCTCCCCTGCCCACTTCCTTCACTATAAGTCCTTTATTAGAGGGCTGGTCTACATGCTGAAGGCTTTTCAAGTGGCCTATATGAAGTTCTATAGCTCATTCCTGCAGAGGTAGGTATTTCCCCAGTTCTAAAAGCATCTACAGAGGCATTTTGCCGTCACAACCACACTCAGCTGTTGCAGCTTCCGTAGTCTCAATCATCACAGAATTGTCAAGGTTGGAAGGGACCTCAAAGATCATTTAGCTTCAACCTCCCTGCCATGCACAGGGACACCTCACAGTAGATCAGGTTGCTCAGAGCCACATCCAACCTGGCCTTTAAAATCTCCAGGGATGAGGCTTCCACCACCTCCCCAGGCAATCTGTTCCAGTGTCTCACCAGCCCCATGGTGAAGAACTTCTTCCTAACCTCTAACCTACATCTCCCCTCCTCTAGCTTGAATCCATTCTTCCCAGTCCTATCAGTACCCAACACCCTAAAAAGTCCCTCCCCAGCTTTCCTCTAGGGCCCTTTCAGATATTGGAAGGCCACAATAAGGTCCCCTTGGAGCCNCCCCCCCAAAAAAAAAGTATGTTTTGTGTTTAATTGTGGGTTAAACAGTTTCTCTCCCCCATTTTTACATGAACAGTTCACAAAGCACACATTCCTCCTTATGAAAAGATGTGTTAGAGCAACAGACCTTCCAGTTGCAGATTAAAAATAACTGACACCATGTCAGGTTTGCTAAGCAGCACTAATACGTTTTCCTTTTTAATGCTCAATCTCAGACCAACTCTAAAAGCAAGTTTCATAAGCAAAGGAACAATGCCTGCCTTTGTTGCTGCTTTGAACTTCAAGAGCAGATCAATGCTAATTGTTACACCAAAGTTTGGAATCTCTTTCAAAGAGGGTAATGCGGAGAGGTCTGTCAGATGCTGGTGAGCACAGCAATTAAGCAACACCGACCTCGAGTTAAAATTGCACTAAAAACACATCTCCTACATACAACAACAAAGACCAAAGCTTGAGATGGTCTGTTTAATGGAGAGAATGCACTGCAGAAACCAGCCTTTCACCAGGACCAATGTTGAGACTGCATTCAGAAGGGTAAAAGACAGGTCAGCAACCACAGAAAAGACTTTGGGTTTATTTTGGTGCTCAACTGAGCCCTGCAAGATTCCAGCAGCTCATTTCTTTTTAGCCTCTCTTCCCTAGGACTTGACTGGATTTTGAAGCACTTGACTGAACAGAAGGCAGCACTCAGAGAAGTTCTGCTATGTGACCACCTAAGCCTAGAGCTGTGGGTTAATCCCCAATAAATTCACTATTGTTTATAAGCTTCAGCTTCCGTTATTTTGTGCATTAAGTGCTCTGAGGCGATCAGAGACACTTGGGCTGCTGCCTTTCTGGTATGATTAGAACTTGCCCTTCCCCCCACTTTCCAAGAGACCACAAATGAAGGGGAGGACCAGCAAGGGAAAAATAAAGCACATCTCACTCTGAGTCAGCTATGGGACACATGCTTCAAGGGTAGAGAGAGCAGGAGCAACTGCGATTGCTGCCTAACTTAACACCCTTACACTTGAAGGTTAATTTCTCAGCAATACGAAGTCGAAATGCAGAGGGTGTTTCTCACACCCTCTCAACATTTCTCTCTCGATGTTCCTCAAGATTAAGAGAAAGCATAAAACCAGGAGACACAGACAAGAAGGGCATGGGAAGCATGTAGAAAGCTGCAACTGCTAAGCAGCAGCTTGGACCAGAGGGGACCATGGTACTCCTAACAAAAGTGACACTTCAGGAGTGACAACACCAAGAAGAAGCCCAACACCAGACAGCATAAACTGATGAGCTGCTGGGAGTGACCACTTTTGACCTGTTTTCCTTCTCTGTCTTGCAGGTTGTCTTGCAGCCCTTCCCTTCTCCTGCCACTGAAGTTCCCAAAGAGCTACCCAAACAGCTGAAGTTTTCACTGACAGGCTGAGTGATATTACCTCGAAACTTCTTCCCTGCCAGACGAATGTCCTTAGCTTCTTTCTCAAACAGCAAGAAGGATGTTTCCACACAGTGCCTGACATTCATAACTTGGACAGAATAAGAAAGGGTCCCTCGGGCCTCCTACCCTTTTCCCCCTTCAAAATATCGACAGTCTCCCTTCCTACCATACCGCATCCCCTCCCCAAAAATCACACAAATAGAACAAAGCTTCACAGGAGAAAACATTAAGAGCATCAGTAGGACAATACTGGGCTTGGTCAGGGGAGAACCGTATCAGGAAATAGCTGGGAACAAGCAAGACAGACACAAATGACTCAGGATCCATTCCCATTACGGCAGGGAAAACAGGCAAGTCTTTTTCCACACATGGCCGGGTCCACCCACCCCGAGTAAAAACAGTGCAGAACAAACGCCAATTTTTCATAGCAGCTTCAAAAAGCCCAAGATATTTTTCATAAGAGAGCTGACATTTTAACAACACGAAGAGTTTGGCTAAACTAAATATCGATCCTTTGGTGATTTACAGCAAAATTCACTCAAAATACGTGCAACTGCCTAAAGGAGGCATTTTGAGTCATCCAAATGTCTTGCTTAAGTCCTGGGTTTCACTTTGCTGCTGCTGTTGTTACTACAGGGGCACTTTTTTTTTTCCCCCACTTTGACAAAAAAAGCAAACACACCAGCCCACCTGTGCTTTGTGGCTGCTGCTGAAGCAAATCAAAGCAAGCTTGTCACTCATGTTTTCATTCACATCAGCTAATAACATAGTGCTAGAGCTAACAGGCACAAGCCTTACAGCACATGGCACACAGACCCCTTCACCCAACTGTAAATGCTGCCTTTCCGCTGCTCAGCCAGCGAGATCTCCCCCACACTCAGCATTTACTCCATCAGACTGAGGGGTAGAGCCCACAGGAGAACATAACTAATACTAACAACTGGCTCAAGAGATGGCCACATCCAGTTTGAAGTGTGCAGCACAGTACCAAGTGCTGTGCTGGCACCAGAAAAGGAGACCACCAAGTGTGATCCAATCCACCACCAGTGAGCAACTATGGCTTGGATTCGAGGTGCAGCATCTAGATGGTAAAGATCACATTCAGGAATGAGACTAAGTTCCTGGGAAAAAGAAACTAAGGGCAAGGAATTACCACTGCAATACTGGGTGGTTTTTGAGCATAAATCTATTGCTCAAGCAATTTTGAAGCAGGAGTCTTCACAGTTCACCTGAGCGCAGGTCACCAGCACCAAGTCATGCAAGAAGTAACTGGGTTTAGCTTGCTTGGGATACTGGTAGCGTAGCAGCAAAGTCATAGTAGGAAACTGCATCTTTCTCTCTCCTGCACGGAGGTTTGCAGACCTAAACCCAGCAGCAAAGCGCTTTCTACCTTCTGTCTCTGTGTAATTAGCACTATTAATCCCAGGCGATCCAAAACCCCCCGGCGTGGCTCTCATTTGTCTTTAATCTCCACGAGGTCTCTCCTTCCTCTCTCCACAGAAAGCCATTTAAACCTTGGCAAGCCCTTCGCTTCCAAGTGCTGCTCTTGCCGCAGAGGGATTAACCCCACACTTAGAACCGGTGGCAAACTGGGAGACCTGCAACGTTCGGCCTTTGCCTANAAAAAAAAAAAAAAAAAAAAAAAAAAAAGGAAGGAAAAGTTACTTTTTCAGACAAGAACAGCGTGGGACGAGGCTCGGGCTCCTCTGCACCTCTTCCTCCCCTCTAAGACAAGCGGTTACACCCAGAGCCCGGCCGGAGCGCTTCCCCCCGCTGTCACCTCCGCCACCGATAACTGATTAGTCATTTGCCCCGCACCCGGCCAGCGCCTTCACAAGCCCCTCACGGCTCTCGCCGAGGCAGGCTGCCCCCTTCCCCTCCCCCGCGCGCCCCCCGCGGGGGGGCC
>VWZE01015505.1:343201-365539 GCA_013396675.1 Eubucco bourcierii | reverse complement strand
GTTCAAGGCCAGATTGGATGAGGCCTTGAGTAACCTGTACTAGTGGGAGGTGTCCCTGCCTATGGCGGGAGGTTGGAACTGGATGATCTTTGAGGTCCCTTCCAACCTTACCATTCTATGATTCTATGAAGAGGAAATGGCCTCAAGTTGCACCAAGGGAAGTTTAGGCTGGGCTTTAGGAAGAATTTCTTTACTCAAAGGGTTATCAAGTATGGGAAGGGCTTGCCCAGGGCAGTGGTAGAGTCCCTCCCCATCCTTGAAAGTATTTAAGAGTGAGGTAGATATGGTTTAGTCAAGGACTTGTCAGTCTTAGGTTGATGATTGGACTTGATCTTGAAAGTCTTTTCCAATCTGGGCAGCTCTGTGATTCTACACTGCTGTCCCTGGAGTCCAGCTGCAACAAGGCTGCTGGTCCTGCAAGACTCTTGCAAAGCCCCAGACAAAGCCCTGGTACAGTTGCTCGCTAAGGTAGGTGGGAAGAGCAGAACCCCCACATTTGCTTTACTTTGCCAACACCTCTTGTAGGAAAAAAACCAACCAAAAACCAACCAACCAACCAACAAACCCCCAAAACAAAACCTAAAAACCTCAAAACCCCAACTCTGTATTTGGTCATAGTTGGGGCCGGGCACTGCAGGTCAGCTCCCAGCCTGTGAGACGGAGCAAGGCTCCAGTGCCACCCCTGGTGCCAGGTTTCACATCCCAAGAAGACTCAATGGCACCATCTGGTGGCCACGGACAAAGCTGCTCCTGGAGCTGAGGGAAGCGATTCCCAACGCGCTTTCTAGGGACAGATGGGTTAGTGGCCCTCATGGAGATAAAAAGAGGCTTCAGGAGGGATTGAGGAGCATGGAGAGGTGGGGTGGTTTGGCCCGCATGGTCGAAAGCCCTGAAGAAAAGGACTTGAGGGTGGTGGTGGATGAGAAGCTCAATATGAGATGCTTGCACTTGCAAGCCTAGAAAGCAAACCGTATCCTGGGCTGCAGCAAGAGAAGTGTGGCCAGCAGGTTGAGGAAGGTGATTCTCCTCCTATACACAGCTCCCATGAGATCCCACCTAGTACTGTGTCCAATTCTGGAGTCCCTATTACAAGAAAGATCTGGACATGCTGGAAGGTGTCCAGAGAAGGGCCACAGGGATGAGCAGAGGGCTGGAGCACCTCTCCTAGGAGGAGAGACTGAGGGATTTGAGACTGTTCAGTCTGAAGAGGAGAAGACTCTGAAGAGACCTTCTTGTGGCTTTGCAGTATCTGAAGTGGGCTATGAGAAAGCTGCTGAGGGACTTTTTAGGGTGTCAGATCGGACTGGGGGGAATGGAGCAAAACTAGAAGTGGGTAGATTCAGATGGCATATTAGGAAGAAGTTCATCACCATGAGGGTGGTGAGATCCTGGAACAGGTTGCCCAGGGAGGTGGTAGAAACCTCACCCCTGGAAGATTTTAAGGCCAGTCTGGATGTGGCTCTGGGCAAACTGATCTAGTGCAAAGTGTCTTTGCCCACGGCAGGGGATTGGAGCTAGATGATCTTTGAGGTCCCTTCCAACCCTGACAATTCTGTGATTCTAATGCTATCCTCTTCCTCACTTGGCTTCTTCATCACTGACAGGAGAAGCAGCAGCACCTCTGGAGTAGGTACCTGGAAAACAGAGATGGGTGGCAGCCAACTTGCAGAGCAGAAGCAGCAAACCCAGAGTGCTCCTCAAAACCAGAGCAGAGCACACAGTGCCAGGACTGGTGGGAGGCAGGAAGGTGGAGCTCTCCCTGGAGCTGCTGGAGAGGGTTGAAGGTGCATGGGTGGCCACATGAGGCTGCATTGATGCAGGTGGCTCAGACCAGTGGGGATTTGTTTGGTAAGTGGAATGCCATTGATTTTTCTTCGCATAGGAAGTGTTGATTTCTCCAGTAGAAGCTGCAGAGGAAGGTCAGGTTTATTCCACGTCTACTTCGCAGTGGTAGCAAGAGGAGGTGACCCGTCCTCTTTCTTCTGGGCTCAGATGACTGCAAAGGCACTAAGGGCAAGAACTCAGCTCAGTTCTGGCCTCTGAGCACAGTTAAGTGTGCTGCTATGTGAAATCCAGGAGCTGAGAAAGCTTTACCCAGGGCAAATTACTTTGATTTGTGAGGATCCAATGGTGCCATCACTTGAATGCCACCACAGGCCCTTTGTTCACGTACGTGGAACTGGCTGAAACGACCCCTTGAAGTTTATGCTCTTGGAGGTGTGGAAGTGCACCCCTTGGTCCTTTCATGAGGCCAGGGCTCTGCTCCAAGTTATACATCTCATCTGGAGCTGTGTGAACAGATTTTGATGGAAGAGATGAAAACCACTGTGCTGATCACACCAAGGATATGGCTGAATGTGGAAGTTTTTTCAGGACATCCACAGGCTCCAAGGCTCTGTTGCCCACAAACTCACCAAGAACAAACTCTCCTAACCCATGTCCAGGTGGAAACAGCCACTACCAAGATCCCCCCTTTCTGGAGGAGTTTTAGGAACAGGGGCAATGGGCACAAAGTGGAAACCAGGATCTTCTACCTAAATATGAGCAAAAACTTCTTTGCTGTGAGGGTGCAGAAGCCCTGCAGCAGGCTTCCTAGAGAGCTTGTGGAGTCTCCTTCTTGGGAGAGATTCCAAACCTACTTGGCCATTGTGATCCTGGGCAAGCTTCTGTTGGTGTCCCTGCTTTAGCAGTGGGGTTGGACTGGATGATCTCCAGAGGCCCTTCTCAACCATGCTGGCACTTTGTGATTCTGTTTTCCTCCCTTGTCTGATGGACTCTCCTTCCTGGGGGCTGCCAGCCTGAGCTAGCTTGGTCAGGACAGAGGGTGGTTGCTTGTCTGACTGTTGTCAAAGGCGAGTCTGCTTCCTGGGTGGAGGTGGAAGCTGCAAGGGAGAGCTTGATCTCAACCTGCTGCTGGTAGCCAGCACCAGTGCTAATGTGTGTGGTGGCTCATTAGACATTGTGAGCTGCACCCAGGCACCTGAAGTCTTTCTGGGTAGCAGTTTTAGTCAGGGGCTGGGCAGCAGGTTGGTTTTTTCCTACCTGGGAAAGGAACCCAGAGCAGGTGAGATGGTTTCAGGCTGTAGCTGTTTCCTACCTAGGAAAGGAATCCAGAGCAGATGAGATGGTTTCAGGCTGTAGCTGTTTCCTACCTAGGAAAGGAATCCAGAGCAGATGAGATGGTTTCAGGCTGTAGCTGTTTCCTACCTAGGAAAGGAATCCAGAGCAGATGAGATGGTTTCAGGCTGTAGCTGTTTCCTACCTAGGAAAGGAATCCAGAGCAGATGAGATGGTTTCAGGCTGTAGCTGTTTCCTACCTAGGAAAGGAATCCAGAGCAGATGAGATGGTTTCAGGCTGTAGCTGTTTCCTACCTAGGAAAGGAATCCAGAGCAGATGAGATGGTTTCAGGCTGTAGCTGTTTCCTACCTAGGAAAGGAATCCAGAGCAGATGAGATGGTTTCAGGCTGTAGCTGTTTCCTACCTAGGAAAGGAATCCAGAGCAGATGAGATGGTTTCAGGCTGTAGCTGTTTCCTACCTAGGAAAGGAATCCAGAGCAGATGAGATGGTTTCAGGCTGTAGCTGTTTCCTACCTAGGAAAGGAATCCAGAGCAGATGAGATGGTTTCAGGCTGTAGCTGTTTCCTACCTAGGAAAGGAATCCAGAGCAGATGAGATGGTTTCAGGCTGTAGCTGTTTCCTACCTAGGAAAGGAATCCAGAGCAGATGAGATGGTTTCAGGCTGTAGCTGTTTCCTACCTAGGAAAGGAATCCAGAGCAGATGAGATGGTTTCAGGCTGTAGCTGTTTCCTACCTAGGAAAGGAATCCAGAGCAGATGAGATGGTTTCAGGCTGTAGCTGTTTCCTACCTAGGAAAGGAATCCAGAGCAGATGAGATGGTTTCAGGCTGTAGCTGTTTCCTACCTAGGAAAGGAATCCAGAGCAGATGAGATGGTTTCAGGCTGTAGCTGTTTCCTACCTAGGAAAGGAATCCAGAGCAGATGAGATGGTTTCAGGCTGTAGCTGTTTCCTACCTAGGAAAGGAATCCAGAGCAGATGAGATGGTTTCAGGCTGTAGCTGTTTCCTACCTAGGAAAGGAATCCAGAGCAGATGAGATGGTTTCAGGCTGTAGCTGTTTCCTACCTAGGAAAGGAATCCAGAGCAGATGAGATGGTTTCAGGCTGTAGCTGTTTCCTACCTAGGAAAGGAATCCAGAGCAGATGAGATGGTTTCAGGCTGTAGCTGTTTCCTACCTAGGAAAGGAATCCAGAGCAGATGAGATGGTTTCAGGCTGTAGCTGTTTCCTACCTAGGAAAGGAATCCAGAGCAGATGAGATGGTTTCAGGCTGTAGCTGTTTCCTACCTAGGAAAGGAACCCAGAGCAGATGAGATGGTTTCAGGCTGTAGCTTCACCAGTCTGTTTTTGATGCCCAAGCTGTCCAGTGTGGGTGCTTACCTTGCCACATGAATGCTTGGGCAAGGTGGACCTGAGAAGCAGCCTGAAGGGTGCAGGTTTGTCCCTCAGGGGTGACAGGATGCTGATGGGTTGACCATCACCATATCTGAGAGCTCCCTGGCAGACTAACAGACTTATCTGCTTGTGCTGCTAGGGTGGGTTTACTCCCAGAGCACAGATTCACTGAGGCTGGAAAAGACCTCTGAGGTCATTGAGCCCAGGCTACAACCTAACACCAGGACATCAGCTAACCCATGTCACCAAGTGCCACATCCAATCTTTCCTTAAAGACCTCCAGGGACAGTGACTCCTCCACCTCCCTGGGCAGTCCTTTCCAGTGCCTCAACACCTTTCCATGAGGAAGTGCTTCCTAATATCCAACCTAAACCTCCCCTGGCACAGCTTCAGGCCATGCCCTTTTGTCCTGTTACAAGTTGCCTGGGAGCAGAGCCTGACCCCACCTGACTACAACTTCCTTCAGTTAGTTTTATAGAGTGATAAGGTCTCCTCTTCTTCAGGCTGGACACCCCCACCCTCTCCTCATAAAGCTTTCCCTCCAGCCCACTCACCAGGCTCATTGCTTGTGAGATGCAGTCACCTAAGCCATGCTGATAGCTCTGAAAGCATGAGAGAGGGAGGAGAAGACACTAGCATGGGCACAGCCCCTCCAGAAAGTGCATGCTGTGAGTAGAGACCATGTAAGGTGGGTTCCCATGCAAGAGGAAAGAGACTGGGGCTTGAGGAGGGCAGCTTTGGCCTGGAAATAAGGAATAAATTCTTTACAGTGAGGCTGAAGAGGCACTGCTCAGGGAGGTCATGGTTGCCCCCTCCCTGGAGGTGTTCATGGCCAGGTTAGAAGAGACTTTGAGCAGCTTGGTCTAGTGGGAGGTGTCTCTGCCCACAAGATGATCTTTGAGGTCCTTTCCAACAATTCTGAGTCTATGAACCTTAACCTGAGGGAAGTCTCCTCCCTTTCCTCCGCTGAGGAAGATGAAAAGGATGAATAAAGTACACAGTCAGATGAAGGAAACAGACAGAGGTGCCCTGTCCTTGCTGCAGTCCCAGTGGCTTTTCCCTTGCTTCCTAGCTCCAAGGTCCCCGGGAAAAGCATTCCTGGAGCCTGCAGAGAAGTGACAAGGAGAGGCAAAGAGGTTTCCTGAAACCAGAAGCCCGAGGGGAGACATGCAAGAGGCACGGATCGATAGCTGTGCTTCCAAGAGCCTCCAGCCTGCCTGGTCAGCAATAATGGAGGGATGAGCTCATAGCTGAGAGCTGTGCTGGGCACCAGAGCCAAGGGCAGCCTGTCTGCCACACAGGGCAGCTCCAGAGTGGCTCTGCCAGCAGCAGTGCCTGGTGCAGGAGGCCAGGAGAAGGTTCTTTGTCAGTACTTTTCTCTGCGTGGGCTGTTTCTTTGGTGAGGAGTATCAAGGGTTGGTCTTTCTGGTGTCCCCATAAGGACAGAGCTGTTGGAGAGTGTCCAGAGGAAGGCCACAAGGATGATCCAAGGGCTGAAACACCTCTGCTATGAGGACAGGCTAAGGGAGCTGGGAGTGTTCGGCCTGGAGGAGACTCCAAGGGGACCTCAGAGCTGCCTGCCAATAGCTGAAGGGATCCTACAGAAAGGCTGCAGAGGGACTTCTCATAAGGAGTCTAGAGACAGGACAAGGGGAAATGGTTTGAAGCTGAGGGAGAGCAGGGTAAGATTGGAAGTTCTTCAGTATGAGGGTGGTGAGACTCTGGAACAGGTTACCCAGGGAGGTTGTGGATGTCTCCTCCCTGGGGGTGTTGAAGGCCAGGTTGGGTGAGGTCTTGAGCAACCTGGGCTAGTTGAGAGGTGCCCCTGCCCATGGCAGAGAGGTTGAAGTAGATGATCTCTGAGGACCTTTCCAGCCTAAGCCATCTTAAGAAACACGCAGTGAAGCCGGAAAAAGCAGAGGTTGTCTGAGCTGGAGGACTCCCTGCAGTGATCTGGGCTATCCCCTTAATGCCTTCTGATATAAAAACATCCTAAAGAAGGATGATTCCCTGCCCAGCTTGGTTATTAATTTTTCTTGATCTCCATACTCCCACTGCTGATCTCCTGTGGGCACCTTACTGCCTAGCTCTGGAGGGGAGCAGAGGGCATGCTCATGGAACTAGGGTGAAACCAGGTCACACCAAGAGTCCATGATTCCATAGAATGGTAGGGAATGTGCCTGGAGACATTCAGAACCAGACTTGGTGTGGCCCTGGGCAGCCTGATAGAGTGGGAGGTGTCCCTGCTGACTGCAGGGCAGTTGGACAAGATGACCTTAGAGGGTTCTGCCAACCCGGTGCAATCTGTCAGTCTGTGACTGGAAGAGAGCCCTGCAGATGATCTTAGTCCAACCATTCCATGACAGATTCTATCTTAAAATTCCATGCCCAGGGCCTGGTGCAGGAAGAATCACCTAAGCTTCAGCTAGGGGACACACTGTACTGTGTGCAGTTTTGGAGCCCTCAGCACAGGAAGGACATGGAAGTGTTGGAGCGGGTCCAGAGGAGGCCACAAGGATGCTCAGAGGGCTGCAGCAGCTCTCCTATGAGGACAGGCTGAGAGAGTTGGGGCTCTGCAGCCTGGAGAAGAGAAGGTTTCCAGGAGACCTTAGAGTAGCCTTCCAGTATCTGAAGGAGGCTACAGAAAGGGTGGGGAGGGACTATTGACAAGGTCTTGCAATGCCAGGACAAGGGGCAATGGGTTTGAACTGGCAGAGGGGAGACTTAGACTGGATTTAGGAGGAATTTCTTTCTAGTGAGGGTGGTGAGACACTGGAACAGGTTGCCCAGGGAGGTTGTGGCTGCTCCCTCCCTGGAGGTGTTGAAGAAGGCCTTGAGTGAGCTGTGCTAGTGGGAGGTGTCCCTGCCTATGGCAGGGGGTTGGAACTAGATGATCCTTGAGGTCCCTTCCAACCTTACCATTCTATGATTCTATTCCTGACCTCTGCCTGCTCCTGCTTTGCCTGGCAGAATCTGTTTCCACTGCATCAGCCTTGTACCCAGTGCTGCAGCACAGAGAACTGAGGGAATGTGGCCAGTAGCATTTGGAAAGGAGTAAAGAATTTTCCTCTTCCCCCCTCCCCAGGTTTCCACAGCTAAGCAAAACCTTCAGCACTGAGAGTGCTGCAAGAACCCTGTGTGACCTAGAGGACTAATTATGGGGCTGAGATGGGAAAAGGACAGGCAGAAAGTTCAGAGTCATCTCAATGCATCCCACTGTGGCAGCCCAGTGACACTACAGTCTCAGCTACAGCCCCCACAGGCACCACTCAACCCAACAGTACCTTCATCCTCATGGAAATTGCTCATGTCCCATCTCAAACTGCATAGAACCACAGAATGGGTTGGAAGGGACTTTAAAACTCATCCAGTTCCAACCTTCCTGCCATGGGCAGGGACATCTCCTGCTAGATCAGACTGCTCAAGGCCCCATCCATCCTGGCCTTGGACACATCCAGGGAGAGGGCCTCAGCTTCCTTGAGCAACCTGCTCCACATCTCCCCACCCTCACTGCCAAGAATTTCTTCCTAGTAAACTTGTCCATGCCCTCTGTGCTCCCCTCAGTGTGGCACTGAGGGCTGAAGCACAACTCTCTGGGCTCACCCTGGAGCAGGGGAAAGAGACACAAAACCCCAGGATGCATGACAGATTACCTTGGGCATCTGCAACAGCCTGTCCCTGAGCTTTGTGGTGAGATGTTTTGTGAGGAGCATCTCCTGCACGTCCTGGCCGCTGTCCCTAATGGACAGCCTGGGCAGCAATTAACTGGAAAAGCAGGGCAGGGAGAGCCAGCCCCAGCAGCACTTTGAATTTATGATGTACTTGTGCTTGGCATCAGTAAGGTCTAAGGAATGTCTCTGCTGGGGGAAGGTTAATGTTCCCTGGCTGGAGACAAGGCAGTCTGGCCCATGCTCAGGGCACCACCAAGTCTGCTGAGCAGCGGCTGTGCGGAGGCTCCCGCGGCCCCGGCGCAGACGCTTCGTCACTGCGCTGTGCCCAGGGGATGCCAGGGCAAAGCCAAAGCCAAGCCTTGAAGTCAGCCTGAAGTAAGCAGCATTCCCACACCCCCTCCAAACAAGCCAGAGGGGCCTGCTGCTGAGCTTCTCTCAGTTAGGAGATCTCATGCATGGGTCATAAGCAGGACACCAAGTCTGGAAGGCATTGGCAGGTTGTCACTCACCTCCCCTGCTGATAAAGAGGGCTGCTTGGGATGTCACTTCTGGGGCACACAGCAGATCCCCTTGAAGTCAGGAGGACTGCAGCACCTCTTACAGTCACATGTCAGCATCCCACTGCTCAGTGCCTTGAGTTTGCCAGTGTCCCAACACAAATCTGCTCCCCTGTGACTTTAGAGATGGAAAAGACTTGAGCTGTATGGTTCAGGTGAACGAAACAGGGCAGAAATGGTTCTTGGAGTCCTTCCTGATTGAGAAAGGATCAATAGCTAAAGAGTGGGAGGTAAGAGGATGGGGCTAGAGACAAGAGAAGGTGCAATAGGTACAAACTGGAAGCCAGGAGGTTCCCTCTGAACAGGTAGAGAAACTTCTTTGCTGTGAGGGTGCTGCTCCAGAGGTTGTGAAATCTCCTTCTCTGGAGAGATTTCAAACCCACCTGACATTGTGATCCTGGGCAAGCTGCTGTGGGTGCCCCTGTTTGATCCCCAGAGGTCCCTTCCAACCCCCACCATACTTGGATTCTGTAGTTCTCCGGAACGAGGATGAACTTCCCTTCCCATTGCCCGGACCGAGCAGCGACGAGGAGCTCAGGAACCATCTGGAGCTGCCACTAGAGGTTGCTCACAGGCCTCGCTGCAAGCTGGGGGCTGCCAGGGCTGTGGGGATCTGCAGGGTCTGGGCACTGCTTTTGCTCCAGACACAGCTCAAGGACTTCCCTGCAGCCCTGCTCTGGTTTGGGCCAGCAATGCCTGCTGCCTCCTCTGGCACATCCTGGCTTAGCTGTGCCCTTGGTTGTCAGAGTTGCCACCAACTGCTTGGCAGCCCTTGGTGGAGCAAGAGATGCCAGGAGACAGAAGTTAGAATCATAGAATGGTTGAAGCTGGAAAGGACCTTAAAGCTCATCCAGTTCCAACCCCCTGCCATAGGCAGGGACACCTCCCACCGGAACAGGTCACTCAAGGCCTCAGTTTGGTCTCAGAGGCAGGAGCAAGCCTGGCAGATTGGTTCTGCTCTCCTATGGGACAGCCTAGCCAGATGGCCCTATGGATTGACATTTGGAGGGAGGTAACTGGGACACTGGTGTGGGCTGGAAGGGACCTCTGGAGATCATCCAGTCCAACAGTTTTGGTAAAGCAGGGGCACCCACAGCAGCTTGCCCAGGAGGGTTTGGAATCTCTCCAGAGAAGGAGACTCCACAGCTTCTCTGGGCAGCCTGCTGCAGGGCTCCAGCACCCCAACATCAAAGTTTCTCCTCACACAAACATGTGCTCACCAGGGAGTGCAGGAGCTTCACTTCCAGCCGGCAGGCAGATGTCCAGGCTCCCACTTCCCTCTGTCCTGCATTCTTGGCTCCTGTCATCCTGGGCTGAGCTCAGTGCTTTGAGGTGGAAACATCATCCCCTGAGGCCTGAGCACAGCTCTCCCATACAGGGCTTTTTGGAGAGGCAGGGGAGACAAGTCATGCTGGCTGGATGGGGAGACTCCCCTTGCATCAGTGGTGCAGGATCAGATCCTTAGCATCTCTTACATAGATACCCAGGGCAGGGTGGTGAGAAGTGGTGCCCCAGCTCCAGACCAGCTGCTTACTTCCATGTGAGGTGTGGATCTATTTGTACCTTCCTCATGTCTCTACAAGACACAAACCAGACCTGGTTTGGGGTGCCCCATGCATGCCCCAACCCAAGGGCTGTGTCTGCTCTCACATAGAATCATAGAATCATAGAATCATAGAATGGTAAGGTTGGAAGGGACCTCAAGGATCATCTAGTTCCAACCCTCTTGGTTCTGCTGAGGCTCTGTGGAGCATTTTGGGCTTCCTGATGATGGAAGGCTTCAGTAGTGACACTCTGAAGCAGCAGGGTTAGAAGAGCCTGAAGAACAGGGAAAAAAAAAAAAAAAAAAGCTGTGGGGCTGAAACAGCAGCAGGAGACTAAAACAGTCCCACTGCACCTCCTCCATCTCCGCTGCCCACACCAGGCTTGGCACATTCCAAGCAACCATCCTTAAGGCTGCAGGGCAGGCAGAGGAGCTGTGTCCTCCCCCAGCAGCAGCAGCAGCAGCCACAGATGTTCACTGGTCAGGATGCAGCTCTGTTCCCAGCAGGACTGGCTGTGACTCAGAGAGTGCCTCAGGGGAGCAAACCAGATGGAGAAGATGCTGCCTTTTTGTTGTTTGGAAACGGAGCCACTTTTTAGCATGGAGGCCTGCTGGAATTCACTGAGATGCTTTGTGGGCACCACAGCACCCATGGGGGATTGTGGCACCACGGAGGAGGAGGATGAAGAGGGTGGCAATTAGCGTGGGCTGTGGGCAAGATGGGAGCAGCTGGGTCATGCCATGGGCATCCGAGGGGCCAGCTGGGTTTGGGTACAGTCAGATCCACAGCAGCATTGTTGGAGCAAGGCCAGAGGAGGCCACAGCAATGATGCAAGGACTGGAAGCCCTCTGCTGTGAGGACAGGCTGACACAGTAGGGGTTGTTCAGCCTGAGGAAGAGAGAGCTCTTGTGGCCTTCGGCACTTAAAGGGGCCTCTAAGAAAGAGGGGACCAGACTTTTGAGCAGGGCCTGTTGTGACAGGACAAGGGGTGATGGTTTGAACTAAAAGAGATCCAATCTGGAGAGAAGGAAGAAATGTTTGACACTGGGGGTGGTGACAGCCTGTCCCAGGTTGCCCACAAAGGTGGCAGATGCCTCATTTTCCATGTTTAGTGCATACATGGAGCTAAACTCCAGCAGTTGCTCTATCACCTGGTGACTGCTCCCCAGCAGAGAAGGGGATTAGGAAAAGGAGAGAGGAGCTATTGGTTGAAACTAAAATGGATTCAATGAAACAGCCAAAATAATCCCAACACCTCTAGAAAGTAAACAAAGTTATACTCAAGCTCAGCAGAGGTAGAGCAGTCCACAGGAGCAGGAGGAGAAGCAGGCCCAGGAGGAGACACAGAAAAGGCAGGAAAGCCTCCACCTTCAGCAAACCTCTCTCTTTATACTGAGCAGGGTGGTCGTGGGCTGGGATCAGCTGTAGCCAATTCAGGTCAGCTGTCCTGGCCGACTCCAAACTGCTAACAACCTGCAGCCTGTGGCTGGCTTGGGATTCTGTCCCAGGCAAACCAGGACACACATCTCTAGCCAGATTCAGGGTCAGGTTGTTTGGACTCTGAGCAACCTGCCCTGGTCAAAGATGTCCCTGCTCCCTGCCAGGACAGTTGGACTAGATAACCTTCAGAGATCCCCTCCAGCCCAAACCATTCTATGATTCAACAAGGACAGTTCCTGGAGGGAACTCTGGTACCATGAAATGTGATTTTGGGAGGCATTTTCTCTTGCCTTGCTCCTGCCCACACATCTCCCTCCTGGCAGGAGCAATACCAGGGGGCTCCAGCAGGATCAATGGGGGTTACAGCATTTGGGGGGGAACACATCTCTAGTGGTGAAGCCACAGCAGGATAATTGCCTCTCTTTGTGGATGCTTGCTTTATTAAAAAGAAAGAAATGAAGGATCTTTAAATGAGAGGCAAGGGAGAGACACAAGCCCCATCCTTGGGGCAAGGCAGACAGATGAGTAATGGGGCCCTTTGAGTAAGTGCCTGCCGGCCAGCTCTGAGTCACTGAGCAAACAGCACCAGCCTGGAGCCAGTGGCTGGGCTATTCTTAGCTACTCACCCATCAGGAGATGCTGCTGAGGAAGAGGAGACAGGTTAAGGGGTGTCAGCAGGGGAGAATGTTTGCTTTCCAACTACAGAAGCCCCTGGAGCCAGCCCGAGGCTTGGCTGCAGTAAGCCAGGCTGGAGATGAGAAGTGTGAGGATGAGGAGGATTGGGAGAACAGACTGAGTTCCTCAAGGAGCTGGAGGGAGGGAAAAGACACCTGGGGAGGTGGCTGCTCCTTGGCTATGTGCATTGGAGCTGGAGGATCCCCATTCCCCTGGACAGCGGGTGGCAGAGACCGAGAATCTCCCTTACCCACCCCCCTGAAGCATCTCCACTCCCCACAACCCAGCAGGTGCCACTGAGCTTCTCAAGAGCCACCTCCTGCAAGGCTGCCCAATGGCCCTGCTGCAGCCAGGGTTGCATCAGCAAGCAAGGAAGATGGCCAAGGGGTGCTGCAAGGGCTGGGCTCGGGCTCCTTCTAAATAAAGCATCTCCAGTCATACTGGCTCAAGCTGCTGGCTCAGCCCAGAAGCCTGGAAAACTGAATGACATCATCTGGGTACCGCCAGCAGATGATGTTTCCACTCAGACACCCAGTGCACAGGTTTTAGCTGAAGGGAAGAGTGTGCCCAGGCAGCATTGCTGGAGATAGGGACCCCCCCAAAACTGCCCTTTCTCCCTGTAAAGGAGAACCAGGCAGCTGACCTTCATTTGGGTCTCCACTCTCACCCATGGAATCCCAACCCATCTCCTCTGTGCCCTACGAGGAGCCCTGCACCCCAGGAGGGACTCCAGCAGCACTTTGCCTCTCCAAGCCAGCTTTGCTCCAAAGCTACAGGGCTGGGACAAGCCCAGGGACTGACCCATCAGCTGCATTTCCTCCTGCTGCCAGCACTTCACTGGCCACAGCCACAGGGCTGCTCACATGGCAGCTGGGGGCTGATGTGGCCAACCACATGAGGAAGCAGCTCTGGGGCTGTGATTCCAGCAGAGAGGTCACAGGTGGGAGTTTTGGGACTCCCCACAGCAGAGATCCAAATCAAGCCAGGTCTGCGTCTGCCACCACTGAGAACCACTTCGCTTTGTGAAGTGACTTTAGGATTGTAGAATCATTTTGGTTGGAAAAGAGACCTTGAAGGTCATCCAACCCAACCATTATCTAGCTCTGAGTCACTGCTAAGCCATCACCCTCAGCACCACATCTCTGTGTCTTTTGAACATGCCCATGGGGATGGGGATTCAACCACTTCCTTGGGGAGCCTGTCCCAGTGCTTGAGAACCCTTTCAGTGAAGGAGTTTCTTCTAATATCCAAACTAAGCCTCCCCTGGTGCAACTTGAGGTCATTTCCTCTTGTCAGATGTTACTAGGGAGAAAACACCAACCCACACCTGGCTCCAGCCTCCTTTTAGGGATCTGTAGAGAGCAAGAAGGTCTCCCCTCAACCTCCTTTCCTCCAGATTAAGCCACCCCAGTTCCCTCAGCTGCTGCTCATATGAGTTGTGCTCCAGCTTGTGCAATGGAAGGTAAGCAGTGACAAAAAGGTTTTGTGTCCCTCTTGCATCCCACAGGTGCAAACCCACGAGGAGAGCAGAATCACTCTGTCAGTCAGGGAATTATAGCCTGGTGGCAATGCAGCAGGACTGGGGGCCAGGATTTCCCCCTTGCACTTGGAGTTTGGCTGCAACTCTGCCTTCCTGGGTGGCCTTTGGCAAAAAAACCTACTGTCTTTGCTCCAGGTTTCCTATTTGTACAAGCTGGGGTGAGTGGGATTCTCCTCTCATTTCCAGAGCTCTCTGGATATGGTCGAGCTGATCCCCATCTGCAGGGGTACACAGGAAAGGAAAAAATCAAGCCCAACAACAATAATTACTTTTCACCTTCCCATGGGTGTTGTAAGGATTAGCTCATGTTTAGCAAAGCTCCCTGTGAGTGCTGAGCATTGTGAGCGTCCTGGGTCGTTCCAGGAGCTGATGTGACTTTCCAGGGAGCGATGGAGTTTTTCCCTTTGCTGCCTTGGAACTGCAGAGAGGTTGTCACAGCTCAAGGTGAGCAGCATCCTATTTCTGCCAGTTTTAGAGTGTCTGCAGCACAAGAGAAGTCCTCACCTTGCTTTGCATCAATTTTGCAGGAGTGAGGGCATTGAAGCACAACCAGCAGGGCTCTGGAGGAACACATATCCCACCAGCATGCCAATGGCATCTCCTAGACACACTCCTTAGACCAGGAGGTCCCACCAGGAGCCCACCAGGGCTCATCTCACCAGCATGGCAATGGCCTCTCCTAGACACACTCTTTAGACCAGGAGGTCCCACCAGGAGGTCCCATCAGGGTTCATCTCACCAGCATGGCAATGGCATCTCCTAGATACACTCCTTAAGCCAGGAGGTCCCACCAGGAGCCCACCAGGGTCCATCTCACCAGCATGGCAATGGTATCTCCTAGACACACTCCTTAGACCAAGAGGTCCCACCAGGAGGTCCCATCAGAGTGAACCAGCATGGCAATGGCATCTCCTAGACACGCTCCTCAAGCCAGGAGGTCCCACCAGGGTTCATCTCGCCAGTATCTCCTAGATATACTCCTTAGACCAGGAGATCCCACCAGGAGGTCCCACCAGGGTTCATCTCACCAGCATCTCCTAGATACACTCCTTAAGCCAGGAGGTCCCACCAGGAGCTCACCAGGGCTCATCTCACCAACATGGCAATGCCATCTCCTAGACACACTCCTCAAGACAGGAGGTGCCATCAGGAGCACCGAGTGGCATAGCTGCAGCATTGCTTGAGGTCCTGTCAGCAACTGGAGCCAGAGAGCAGGTCACATCCATGACATGGCTTGGAGGACAGGCTTGAGTGTCCTGATTCGAGCAGGTGCATGCCCCCAGGTGCCCTCAAGCCTGCCACGCAGCACCTCCACGCACCAGGAGTGGCCACAGTCCTGTGAAGCGTGGCAAAGCAATGCACATCACCCGGTGCTGGGAAGCCTGCAGAGACAATAAATTCTCTTTTCCAGGCTCCACTTCTGGAAAAAGGTCCCAAGTCCTCCCAGGAGAGGAAACTGGCTTGTGGCTGGCTCAGCCCCCACTCGACGGCTCGAGCCAAGGCCCCTCCTGAGGATCCCCCAGTTCTCTGGGCAGGGGTTCAGGGGGCTGAAACTCCTTCAGCTGCCAACCCCTGCCACCTGGCTCCTCCAAGCCCTGCCGAGGAGACAGGGTTGACTTTTGTGACCCCTTCTCCCAGCGCTGACTCAGCCGTGCCCCCGCAGTGGGTGGCCGCAGCCTGGGGTGGGACGGTGTGAAGGTAGAGGCAGCCTGGACTGGCAAGCTTTCAAAGAGGCCACAAGCTAAATAAATAGCCAGGGCCTATTGCAGGGCTGCTATATTTAGCTCCAGGAACATTTATTTATAGGCTTGGCAGCCACTCGCAGTCAATAAAAGCCCAAGAGCTGGAAAAAGGACGTTCCTGGGTTTCTCATTGCAGTAATGGTTTCTGCTCTGCAAACCACGAGGAGCCAGAGGAGAGGGAGAGCCTGGGCTGGGGGAGGAAGCTCTGCAGGGTGGGCTTTAAGTTTGGTTGGGTTAGGTTTAGGTTTGATTAGCCTGAAGAAGAACCGCCTGAGAGATGATGTTGTCAATGCTGATCCATAGCTAAAGGGTTGGGGCCAGACCCTTTTCAGTGGTAGCACAAGGGATAAGGAGAAGGCACAAACTGGAACCAAGGAGGAAGGAGGTAAGGAGGAGGAGGAGGTCAGTCTCTTCTCACATGCAACAATTGACAGGACAAGTGGAAAAGGCCACAAGTTGTGCCAAGGGAGCTTAAGGTTGGATATTAGGAACATATTTCTTCATTGAAAGGGTTCTCAGGCCTTGGAACAGGCTGCCCAGGGAGTTGGTGGAGTCACCATCCCTGGAGGTAATTTAAAGACACATGGAGAGGGGCATGGTTTAGTGGCAGTTTGCTAGCAGTAGTGATGGAATTATGAGCTCCAGATGAGTGGTTGGGCTTGATGATCCCAAAGGTTTCTTCCAACCTCAACAGTTCTCTGATTCTATGAGGAAAAACTTCTTTGCTGTGAGGTTGCAAGAAGGTCTCCCCTCAGTCTCTTTTTCTTCAGGCTGAACAATCTCAGTTCCCCCAGCTGTTCCTTCCCAGCCCTGTTTTTCAGGCCCTTCATTGGCTTTGTTGCCCTTCTCTGGACACTCCCCAGCACCTCAATGTCCTTGTTGTAGTGAGGGGCCCAAAACTGAACCCAGTACTCAAGGTGTGGCCTCACCATCAAAGCCTCAGCAATGGTGGCTGGGTAAGGGGAGTGGATTTATAGCAGCCTCGGCGATTCAGCCCTGCCCGTGGAAAGGAGCCATGGGGATGATGTCCCTTCTGTATTTAAGTCAATAAAAGCTGCAGAGCTCTGGAGCCAGGGCAGCAGGGAGCCTGCTCACGCCTCCTCCTCCCTCTAAAGCAAATCTGCTGCTGGGTGGGGAGGGAGCAAGGAATCACTTCCACCAGCCTCTGCTCCAGCACAGCCCAGCCAAAATGGGGCTGCTGCAGTGGGGAAGAGGCTCAGCTGGCTATGGGTGGACCAGGGAGTATCTGTAGGGTTTGGCTACACCATGCCAGGAGGAAGGTGGGAGCAGAGCATAGCTGGGAAGCAAAAAAAAAAAAATCATCATCATAATTACTACTACTACTAATAATAATAATTAATAACAGAATGTGTTCCAATGCAAACACTCCTGGCCTTTGTGCTCTGTAGCTTGGCAATCTGTACCATCCCCCCAACTCGCACATACCTTTCTGCAGCAAGACCTGGCCAGTCCTTTCCACTTAGAGGCTGCTCAGATGCCTGCCTGGAGCTTTAGAGCTGTGAATCACACACTGGACCATCAGTAACCCTGAGTGTGGCTCTCTGCAGTCCAGGGGCTCTTGAATGTCCCAATCAATTGTCATTCTCCTTCTCTCTCAGCCATGAGTCTTATTTCTGCTTTGAATCAGTCCAGCTGCAGCTTTCAAGCTCCTGGGCCCTATATATAGATGTGGTTCTGGTTGTGTGTCTGGCTCTGGCTGTGTTTCCAGGTCTGGCTGTGTGTCCAGGTCTGGCTGTGCATCCAGTTCTCCACAACCTCTGCCTCCCAGGGATGCAGCCAAAGGTCCCTCCCCCTCCCCAAACCCCCAAAGATACCCTTCCAGCCCCACCCCGAGAAGGTCTGACCCTCAAGAACCAAGGCTGAGACCAACTGTTAAAACACCTATTTGGGTATTTATTACAACACGTTGTTCCAAAATACAAAAGAAAGGAAAAGAAAGTCGAGGGTAGAAAAGCCACTGCTGATTACAGCCTCTGGTACCAAATAAATTAAGAGGAGGCAGGGGCAGGGGGGGGTCTCCCCGGATCCGATGCCGGCACTGGCGAGGAAGGGAGCATGGTGGGGCTGGTGGCCCAGAGCCTCTCCTCCCTGCTCGGGAGTCCCCAGGGTGGGAGCAGAACCCCCTCCCCGTCTTGTGCTTGCTGAGGAAGGGCCTGAACCTGCAGGGACAAGGTAATGGGAACTGAGGAGGCTCAGCCCCGGCGTGGTCGGGACCTGCCTGCTCCCTCCCCGTCTGTGGCTGCCTCAAAGGCAGGTGAGGTAGGAAGGGTGACGCCGGACCGGGACCCCAGCGGGGGTCTGCCAGAGTCCCCTGAGAGAGGGGCGAGACCTGAGCTCTCTGCTCTCCGGTGCGGTCTCAGAGCAACCTCGGAAATGAGTTCAGCGCAGCGTGATGAGAAGGACCCAACCCACGGTGAAGCAAAGCCATGACAGAGACAAGAGACTGTGCCCAGGCCACTTGGAGAAGGCTGATGGCAGACCCTGCAAATTAAAATGACTCTTCATGAGGCTGGTGCAGCAGGGAGAGTGTTTTGTACCGTGGTGCAAACAGAGTTCCTCTTCCCTTCCCTAAAGTCTCCTCCTTCGCCTAATGGTCACCTGGAAACCTCCAGGTTGTACAAGGAGCCCAGGACGTGGGTGTGAAAAAGCAGCACTGGACTCTGTCTGCTTATGACACACCAGTGTTGGATAATGGCCAAATCCAGTCCCATGCTGGGAGCCATTTCCAGCCCCTTTCTGCATCCCTCCAGGTAGCAGAGCCCCTCACACCTCTCCTCGCTGCTCTGCCACTGGCTGCATGTCCTCCCCAGGCTGTGCTGTCCCTGAGCAAAGGGTGATCACTGGCATGAGGAGGACACTCAAGACCCAAAAGCTCAGGGTACCTGGCTACAATGGAGCAGCAGTGCCTGGGCATGGCTGGGCAGGGAAACCTTTGCAACCAGCTGCCATGGCAGAGCAAGAAGCCACTTGAAGGTGCAGGCAGTCGAAGAAGGTGAGAGGGCCAAACCTGGAGGGAACTGACTCCATGGACTGGCTGCCTGGTCAACACTCCTTAAAGCTGGCACAAGAGCTTTTAGCTTTTGCCATTCATCCTCTGTTCATGGTGCCAATGGTTTCCTGCCTCTTACTAACATGAGCATGGGGGAAGAGGAGCTGTGGGAAGGGAAGAGTTCAGAGAATGGATCTGCCCCGAGTTTGGGTGTCTTTGTACCCTTAGAAAGCATCCCCTTCCAGCTCCTCTGAAAAGGGTTTGCCTCCTTGGGGTTTTGGGCCAGCCGGGAGCTGTGCCGGGCTGCGGGGAGCAGAGAGAAGGTGTGGCGGGGCCTTGCATTTATTCACAACAGAGAAACAAAGAGCAACATACAAAGAGTAGGAAGCAAAAAAGTACAGAATCATAACCATAATAATCATAATAATCATAATAATAATCATAAATACTCAAATCTATCATTCATAGATTGCAATGACAACACTGATAGCTTATTATCATTAGTATTAAGGGTGGGAAGGGGAAGGGGACAGCAGGAGCGGGGGGTGGGGTTCTGGGGGACATTGTCTCCTAAGGGGCAGATGTAATGGGGATGGACATCCAAAGAAACAAGCAGACAAAGAGAAGGGCTGGGAAGGTAGCAGGGGCTGGGGATGCTGCTGCTGAGGCTGGGGACGAGCCTGCTCTGACCCAAGCCTCGGGCTCAGTGTTGCCAAGCTGATAGCTGCCCTCCTGCCAGCTTTGCTCAGCCACCCAAATGGGTGGTGGGCAAGGAGATGGCCAGGGTGCAAAGTCCCTTCCAGCCTGAAGGAAAATTGTGGTTTGCTCTGCTCTCTGCGTGGTGTGAAGCTTGGCCACAGCTGCTGCTGTGACCACTGGGCACTCGACAGCTTGGTTGGTTCCTTCCTTGAAATGCCAGACTTCTCTCCTCTGCTCACCCTTCTGCCACCATGGGTCCCTACCAACAAACACACTCTCAGCAGGCTGGCATGGAAAGATGATTTTTGGTTCTAGCGAGGCTTTGGGTGGGGTCATCTGACTGTGAGAGCCCATTAAAGGCTTGGCTGGTGGGTGATGGGAAGGGCTACCAGCCAGCACAGCCATCATCATGCTCACTCCCAGCTCTCTGATTCATGGACAAAGTGTCTGTTGGAGTCTGATTCACAAAAAAACAGTGCAGGGAATTGCAAGCCACTCAGTGACCTTTGGTGGCTTTGGGACAGCACTGGCAGGACATGTTCAGGCAGGGCTACTCCATCAAAACCTGCTTGCTGCATGGAGCCTTAAAATATTGCACGAGAGGGCTTCTAGAGCATGAGCCCCATGTAAAGGGGAAGGATGAATGCAAAGCACATCAAAAGCAGGCTGCAGAAGTAGCTCATGAATGTCGTGTGGTAGCTGTGATCTCCTCATCTCAGAATCTGCTTCCCTTTGCTTTGATTTCAGAGTCTGTAGTGCTATACCTAACCAGCTCCTGCTACCAACTTGCTTGACCTGGGCTCAGCTGGTCCATGCTGGCACCAACCCTCAAGAACTATGGGATGCACAGGAGCTGAATGATACGGAGCAGAGATCAGCAGGCGATGATCCCGGCCATGCCACTATCAATGGCAGCAGGAGAGGAAGGGAAATAGGCAGCACTACTTGGGCAGGAGACAAATGATACCCACCTGAGCTCAGGGGGCTTTCTGGAGGGTGGACAAAACCTTTTCCCTTCCCTCCTTTGACTCAACATTGACGGCCACTTAAGAGGCCCTGCTGTGAGTGCTGAATACTTGCCTGGCTCATGGGATGCCTACTGAGATCTAAAAAGGAAGCTGAGAATGTGGTGTCAACATCCTTTCCTGGCCAGAAGGGAGAAATGTTCAGGTTGGCAACACTGAGGTGGTTTGAGGTGGTTGCTGGAGGCACTAGTGGCTGGGGTGGGCTCTCGAGGGATGCCTGTAAGATCTCTCACCCTCATCAAGAGCATTGTGGGAAGAGAAGCAGGTAGCCCCTGGCTCTCCAGCCACCCTCATCCCTCCCTGCCACACCTCATGGAACCAGGCAGGAGCATGTAGAGACCCCCAGCACCTCACCAAATGGCCTCATGGAAAACCAGGAAAACTAAAGGTGGCCCAAAGAGAGTGAGGAGCCTCTGGGGAGATTCAGCTGAGCTACAGACACAGAGGTGGTTGGGAGAGCAACCAGCCACAGCCAGCAGCCTCTCCTTGCACCACCACAGCTCCTCACTCTGCTTTGCCTTCAGTTTGAAACCTGAGCTCATTTGGTTTTGCCACCTGATTTAGAGAGAGAAACGAACGACCAGAGGAGGGACAAGGGGAAAGGGACTCAGAAACAAAAACCTCCAACACTCCGAGGCTGACACAGGACACAGACATGCACGAATGGAGACCCCTGAGGTATCAGCTTCGCAAACTAGGGCTGGACGAGGGGGGAAGCAACGACAGCCACAGGGAATGCTTTGCAGTAGAGGCAGATGAGTGCCTACAGCTCTAGAAAGCAGCTTCTCAGCAAGCCTGATGCTGGGCTTTGGGGGCAAGGGCTTCCACCAAAACGAGGGGAAGCAGCCAACTGCCTCTGCAAATAAGTTGGTTGTGCCCACCCCCGTGTGCTTACAGAGCTGTGCTTCCAGCTGGTTTATCACCCACTGGATGGAATAGGGCCGGGGCAGTCCCAGCACCTGCAAACACACTCCCCATGAGTTTCCTGGATGTGAAGAGAAGGATGGAGGAAGCCTGAAAAACCACCACTCCCAGAAGGAAAATAGTGCCCATACCTCCCCCAAGCAAGGTGGCTGAGGCAAGGGGGAGCTGAGTGGCTGGAGTGGGCAAGCAAGACATCCTCTGACCAGCAATACCAGCTACCCCCAGCCTCCCCTCCCTGCCTCCGCTGCGGCAGCCTCCAGTGCCTTCTCCATGCAGCTGCGGGTGACACCCAGCACCTTTCCCTCCATGCTGGGTTACTCCCTCCTCATCCTCTCCAGCAAGGATGGGCAACCCAAGGGAGGGGGACACAGCTGGAATGGGGTGATGGCTGGCACGGGCACAATGACTGGGATAGGGATGATGGTTGGGATTGGGTGACAGCCAGGATGGAGATGATGATTATGATGGGGATGATGACTGGGACGGGGTTGATGATTAGGATGGGGATGACGACTGGGATGGGGTTGATGATTAGGATGGGGATAAGCAAACAGAGACCAAGGGGTGAAGAAGCGACAGCAGCTTCCAGAAGAGAGTTTTCTGGCTCAGTTTGTTGTAAGAAGTTTTTATGGTTTGCTCATTAGCTTGTTCATATCTAGAAAAAGTGCCCAGGAGAGTCTCCAGTCCCCTTGCCGCTGTGCCCAGAGGGAAGAGGGAGAAGAAAAAAAAACAAACCCTTTGTCGTCGACGTGAGCTATAGAAGGAGCCACAGGCCTCAGATATTGCTTAGAAACTCGTATTTCAGATTTAAATACCATACACAGTAAAAATAGAGCTGAAAGTACCGCCCCACATTGTCTGCAAATCATTGCCAGAATGAACAGCTTCAATAAATTAAAAACCAAAACCAAAACAAAACAAAATCCGAAATATTATTTACGTCTCAATAAAAATCGCAGTAAAACCATTTACCTTTTTCCTTTGTCTGGGTGTTTTCTGCCCTTCTTTTTTTTTTTTTTTTCTCTTTTTTTTTTCTTTTTT
>VWZE01015505.1:301262-336619 GCA_013396675.1 Eubucco bourcierii | reverse complement strand
CCCTTGTCCTGTCATTGCAAGACCTTGCAAACAGTCCCTCCCCAGCCTTCCTGTAGGCCCCCTTCAGATACTGGAAGGCCACTACAAGAACAGAAGCCTGAGGAGCAAAGAGCCACCAGTGATGGGTGACCAATGCAGACACTTTGTACCACATACACAGAAAAAGGAGACCCAGCTCTGATTTTTCCTTCTGGAGATGGACATTGGTGCACAGGGGAGGCATCCCACACCCCTCCTGCTCTTCATAATTCTTGGTTGCCCACAGCACTGTGGGGACAACCAGGATCACCTTTTGATAGCAAAACCCACCAGGGCAGGATGAGGACAAGCAAGCCCACCGAGGCTCAAAGCTCCCTGGGTTGATGGAGGTCAGCCTAAACCTTGCCACAACAGCTACACTTACACACTGTGGTTTCTGAGAGATGCCCCCCACTACCCAGCCCTGCCAAGCCCATGACTTATACCACACTGGACCAGAAAGAAGAGAGAAGACTTTGGGGTTTGACTGGTTTTGTCAGAGGGATCAGGATGCCCCCCTGGAGATCCTTCTGAAAGTCCAAGTCTCTGGACTCAGCACCATGGGAACCTCTTGCTCATCTCCCCATCAAAATCTTTTAATGAGTCTTTGGTGAGGACCTTCCTATTCAGTCTTCAGGAGCAGGGCAGCCTTGTCACACTCCCTATCCTCTCCAGCACCTTCACAGCATTTCTGCTGATCCTCCTGGAGCACTTCCCTGACTGCTGGTGTGGCACCCAGGCTGTGGTGGGCTATGCCTGGTGCCACAGACTAACCCACCCCACATCTGCCAGACGAAGGCGATGGAGAAGCCAGACCACCACACAAAACCCTGTTGGCATCATCTGTGAACATCCAAGGCCCTCTGTCAGCACCCATCTCTCTAGCTCCCGCTGCCCCAAGAGGAAGGTGTCCTCCAGCCAACCTCTTTCTTCCCCTCTCTCAACGTTTTCCTAGTTGGCAGCTAACACAGTTCCCAGCTTCAAAGTCCAGCCAGGAGGGGTAAGAGTTAAAGCACCTTATCTTCTCCAGCACTTCCTCTTCTCTGGCTCCCTCTGAAATGACATCACCTCTCAACTGGGACATTAAATCAGAGGGAAAGCAGGAGGCCCAGCGCAGGTGCAGCATAGCTCCGGTTACTGCTCATCCCCGAGCTGCTGCGTCCCCACTGCCAGCCAGCCTGAATCACCGGCCAGAGCCCTGCTGCCACCTGTGCCACCTTCCTCTGCCACCTCCCTGCTTCACTCAGCACTTCAGCACACCTCGTTGGTGCTTGGGGGATGCTCAAGCAGAACCCCTGTGGGGGTTTCCTTCAGCCACCCATGAGATGCCTGTAGCAGACAGAACAACGTGGGAACTTTTCCAAAGTAACTTGGCATATTTTGGGAGAGCAGGGTGCAGGCAAGCACAGCCCTGGGGACTGCCACCTGCTCTGGTCCCCATGTCCCCAGCCTCTCATGCTCAGTCATTCCCCATCAGGAGCTGCCAGGGTCATGCACAGCTTTGTGTTGCTCTTTGAAAGCTGAGAGTGTGGGGTGATGTCACAGCCAGAGCAGGCCAAGGCATGCTGCTCTCTTCCCCTTGCCTGACTCTGCTGGCACTCGCCTGCCAGCAGAGGCTCTGCCAGCCCTGCCCAGAGAAGCCTGGGCAGAGGGGCTCTGGAGCAGGCAGAGATGTCTGTAAAGACTGGAGGATGCTAGCACCCAAAATGATGCTGATAGCTCACCCTGTGTGCACTTAGCAAAGCCTGAACCACGAGCCTGGGAGGCTGGGCAAGGTCCCATCCCACCTGCCCTCATTCCCCCATTTTTGTAGCTGCTGAGGGCAGCTCAGGCTTGGGGAAACCCTAGATATGGAGCCAGGTACCCAATGCCATCCCAGCCTCCAAGCCACACTCACCTCACCCCACCCCACCCTGATGCTCCAGCATGCCTTTCATTTTCAGAGAGCAAAGCAGCTCCTCAAAACAACCCCAAAGGCAGTGAATGTCCCTGGCTGGGCTCCAGATGATATCTGGGCTTTCCCCCTCTCTGCACCCTTGGCCCTGGATCCCAGTTTTGGCTAGGAGAGAGTGAAGAAGCCCCATGGGGTGAGGAGCTGGGCAACACTGGGGCTTTAGAGCCTTCCCTCTTTAATTCACAGCGCTGGTAGCACTGTTTCTCTTGGCACGTGTGGGACTAAGCTCAAGAAGGGTTTGGGTCTGATGTGGTGCTTGGGGATCTCTGGTGCCTTCTTAGTGCTCCCCTTGAGACTGGCAAGGGTTTGCTGAGGAGGAGCTGGTCCCTGCACTGCTCGTGGCTCCAGCACTCCTGGGGGATCTCAAAACTATTCCCTGGAAAACCCCAGTGTCTTCCTGCTCCCTGCATCTACCTGAGGCAGAGGTGGGGCCCAGCAGGAGAAGTGGGAATGTTTGAGCACAGGGAACTAGGAGAGAAGTGGGGAAGCCTTCACTGTTTCTGGCTGAAGATGGAGGAAGTAGGGGTCAAGAACTAGCACCAAGCAGGTTTCTAGGACAGCTAGTGAAAGCCACCCCTCAACTTTGGGAGGGTTCACTTAGCAGTGCCCCAAGAAACACAAAACCCTCTAGAAGCGTTCAGGTCAAGCTGGGGCTGTAGAGAAATGCAGCTTTCTGCAAGGAGAGGAGTGCTGACGTGCCCCAAAGGAAAGAGAAACCGAGGCAGGGGATATTGCGGCAACCTAGTGCTGGAAGAGTGCAACGATTGAAACCTCATTTCTGCCTCCATCCCAGGCTCCACTCATGGGCTGCTGACCACCCTTCCACCTCCTGCTGTGCTCTGTAGGGGACCCTCCAGGCCAACCCCCAGTCCTGCTCTGCACAGCTCTGGCAGCAAACAATTGCTGGGGAGCCCTTGGACTTCGGCCCTTGAGCAGCGAAGTGCAGAGTGAGGAGCACCTTTGCCAGTCTCTGCACCACCAACTGCAGAAGACCCTGAGATGGCTACATCCAAGATGAACAAAAAGCTTGAGTCCTGATGCTGGCCTGATGGGCATGGAAGGAGATCAGAAGGTGGAAGAAGAGTGGTGTTTGACTGCTAAGTTGGGCCCCTACCACACTTGGGGATCCTTCTGCTGACTTGGTTGTCACCTCCAGGTGGTCTCTGGGGACATCCAGCTCATGGCTGGGACACTGACAACATCTCAGGTATCACCCACAAGCTGCCCTGTTCACCTCTCTGCAAAGGCAGGGAGGCAGTGGTGGTGTAGGGAGGGTGACACAGAAGGTGACAAAGTCCTGGCTAGGGCAGGGATGTGGTGTGGCATTGTTTTCCTCCTGGTGGTAAGCCCCAGCTTTGGAGATTTACATTCTGTTGAGCTGCATGGAAGCGAGGAGAGATGCTGCTGCCGATAAAAGGCAGGTGTGGGGCATATTAAGCAGGGCTGTGCCAGCTCCCTGCTGCTCCCTGTGTCCCACACCAGGGCATCTTCCAAGGCTAAAGGGATAAAGTGGAGACCGGGAGATGACTAAGCTGGAAAACCCTCTGATAGTTGTAAACTGCCCACTGGCCTCTCTCTCTGTGGCCTCACCTCCTTCAGAGGCCTTTCAAACAACCACTGGTCACAATGCTGTGCCCTGATGACTGCAAGAAGCTGAAAAAGGGCACCCACTGCACCCCAAAACCACTCTCTGAGAGAACCACCTGCCTCTTGAGCACCACCGACGTCATGACACCCTGAGCAGTGGGGATATGTCATGGTCACCATCCCGCCCGACCCCCCCCCCCAATGCATGGTGGAAGATCCTCTAGACTGGAAGAGACCTGTAAGATAATCAAGTCTGACCATTAACCCAACACTGACAAGTCCACTGCTAAATCACATCCCTCAGCACCACATCTACATCGTTTTTAGTCCACTCCAAGAACTGGGGACTCCACCACTTCCGACCCAAAGCTTCCAGGAGGAAACAGAAGTGACATGTCACCCCACTGTGTCTGTGGCAGCAAGGAGGGGAGCAGCCACAGCTGCAGCTACAAACCCTCCCTGGGCCAGCAGCCACCACACTCTACCTCCTCACTCCTAGCAGTCATACCAGGAGCTGGCAGGAGACCCACTGGGGGTATTAAAGAGGTGTTTTATAGCCCACCCTCATAGCTTCTGTAAGGAGCGCTCAAGAGCAGGACCAGGAGCTGCTCAGAGCCCAGCTCCCCGCGCAGCTGCCGCAGCTTTCACAGCAGCCTGCGGCCCCGCCGGTGGGTTTTACCCTCTGCGCTCACACTGAAGACCCTCTACCCAGAAGCCGCTGGCATCTGAAGGGGGCTGAGAAAGGCCGAGCCGTGCCCAGCTCTCATTAACATGCCTGCGGTGGCTGCGAGCCGCTGCCAGGGCGGCACGTGGCGAGGGGCAGCGGGGCATGCCAGCGGGCACGCGCCCGGGCTGCTGCTGGAGCTGCCGCCAGGCCAGCGCCGCTCCTGCACCGCTGTGCCAGCGCCGCTGTGCCAGCGCCGCTGTGCCAGAGCCGCTCCTGCACCGCTGTGCCAGCGCCGCTGCGCCAGAGCCGCTCCTGCACCGCTGTGCCAGCGCCGCTGCGCCAGCACCGCTGTGCTACCACGGCTCCTGCACGGCCGTGCCAACACCGCTCCTGCACGGCTCCTGTACCGCTCTTGCACCGCCGTGCGGGCTCGCTGGCCAGGATGGATGCCTCAAAGCCCCTTTCTCATCACCCCAGCTCCCTGGCATCACGCTGCTCCCGGTGCCCTGGCACATCCACCCCAAATGTCAAACCGCCTGGCTGAACCGAGGCGTGGCAGGAGATGACGGGAGCAGGAGGGGACCCACGAAACCCCAGCCCTTGCCCCGTATCGCGCTGAGCCTTGGCCGGGCAGCGAGCCTGAGCGTTGGGATGGAACGGAGGGAGGGAAAGCAGAGGGGCTTGGCCCTCACCGCCGCTGGGAAAGTCCCTGCCGGGGAAGGGCTGGGTGGGAGCCTGTCGGGGCCGGCAGCTGAGCCGGCGGCGTGATGAAACACCGCTTCTTGCCGCCCTTACTCACTGCGCTGCGGGGCTGCCTCAGCTCTTCCCGCTGCCTCCAACGCTTCTGCGGTTTCCCACTGCCTCCCTGGCTAGCAGGTCCCCTGCAGTCCCCTTGGATTTTCCCAGTGGCCATCGCCCACTTGCTTGCACCCTTCCCACCCACCTGGGTGAAGTCCCGGTGTTACCCAACCTGGCCAACTCGCCCTGTCTTGGCTGATGCTCCTTCACTTCCACCCAGCTCACTGGAGAGCAATGTCTGCTGCTTGCCTGGTCCCCTTCCCGCCCCCCACTCCCGTTCCCAGCCTCTTTGCTCTTCCCCAGCGCAGGTTTCACCCTCCCTTCATTCAGCACGAAATTTCATCACCCTGTTGCTGGCTCCGATTATGATTTTTTTTTTTTTTCCCAAGCAGTGGGGATGAGAGAGCAGATGAATCAGCCCTATTATGGATTCTTGTGAATTCCCCGTTTCCCCAGTGGTCACCCTGCACAGCCTCTGTCCATCTGCTGCTGCATCACTCTGCTGCCTCCCAACCCGTGCCAGCCCACTCCAGCCTCATAGGCTGGTCTCAGACCCCAATCTCTTTCTCTCAAGCCAGCGGAAAAAAAAAGTCCTTAAAAAAAAAAAAAAAAAAAAAAAAAAAAAAAGAGGAAAAGCAGCAGAAAGGAAGCCCTCCACCCACACGACCGCAGACACGCTCCCCGAGCTGCTGGGCTTGATTTCCCTCCAGTGACTGTGCCTGCTTTGGACCAGCCTTACTCGTTCTAAGTAAAGAGAAATGTGTCATTTCCAGGAGTGACTTATTGCTAATGACACCATCACTGGGTTATGTGCTTCATGCCACAAAAACCTGTCAAGCACTTTTAGCAGGCTCCCATTTTAAGTGGTGATGGAGGGGAAGTTTCTTGATCCAGCCCTTCGGTAATCTAGGTCATCCCAGGCTCTGCATATTTTTAAGCTGCTCCAGTTAATATCCCCTTCCTCTGCTCGCCCTTCACCCTGGCACTGGGGGTGTGGTGTGGAAGCACTTGCAACCCCCCTTTTCTGACTGAAAGCCCCCGAAGATGAGCAGGCAGCAACAGCGCTAGCGAAGCGAAATGGCTCCGCCGGGCAGCTGCCTGGCTGCGGGCAGCAGCACAGAGCTCTTCCAGCACTCCTCGCTGTCTTCATCCTTCCCCCCTATCTCCATCGCGTCTTTGCTCTAGATGTGGCGACCCCTTCAAACCAGCACTCAGACCAGCCGAGATCACATCACAGAATTCACGGAATGGTTTGGGTTGAAAGGGACCTTAAAGATCAGCCAGTTCCAACCCGCCTCCACGGGCAGCGACACCTTCCACCAGACCAGGTTGCTCAAAGCCTCATCCACACTAGCTCTGAACACTTCCGGGGATGGGGCACCTACCGCTTTTCTGCTCCTGTGCCTCACCATCCTCATAATAAAGTCTTAGATTTCTTCCAAAACCTAATCCAAACCTACCCTCTTCCACACGAGATGCTGGCGGCAGAGCCTGCCCTGGCTCCCGCAGCCTTCCTCCTTCCCCGTTTCTCTGCTTCTTCCACACCCTCACCCAGCTTGCCAGGACGGAGAAGGCTTCAGGGGACCCCCCAGAGCAATCCCAAAAAGGCCAGGTCATCCTGAGGGGACCCAGCGGGATCCAGTGCCCGAAGAAGTTTCCCCCTCCCCACGCAGCTCCTTTCCAGCAGGACCAGCCCAGCTGCCTCCGCACCTTGCCCGGGGCTGGCAGCTGCCGGCCGCTCGTCCCCCGCTCACCAGCTCCGCTCCACAAAAGGGGCTCCAGCCCCCGGGCAAAGCCGGGCTCGCTTCTCTCGTCCCCCCTCCATCTCCCCGGGCAAGAACGGAGCCGGCCGGGCGGACCAACCTCTCATCTCCCTGCTCTCCTTCATCCTCCGCACCCTTATTTTCAGCTTCATCTGCCCTTCGCGCATGTCTGGCCAGAACTGGTCCTCGGAAGGAGCGATCATTACATCCACGGGCATCCAGGCTCGTTGGGGCACCTCTTTCCTCCGTCAAACAGCAGCTTAAAAAAAACACTAACCCAAACACCCCCCCCTAAAAAAATACCCCAACAACCGCCCCTTGGTTCCAACCTTCAGGCTGAAAAAAATGAAAAGCCTTAAAAAAAAAAAAAAAAAAAAGGAAAGCCGGGTTCGTGGGGGGGGGGGNGCCGTGTTCGTGGGTGGTGGGGGGAAGCTTGTGTAACCCCTCTTCTCCCCAGCCACCTTCCTCCTTCTCTTCCTCCTGCCTCGGTGGCTGGTGGCGGAGCTCAGCCCCGGCGCAGCAGCCGCGGCCCCGCCGCTCCATCCGCCGCCGCGCTCATAGCTAACGGGTCAGGCATGCGGCCGCATTCCTTACTCAGCACACAGACACGCAGCGCAGCCCCCCCCAGCTTAAAGGCACAACCCCCCTTTTCCTCCCCGCCCAGGCGATGAGCAAAAGCTCTGAGCCGCGCAGGATTTGGCCCTGAAGGAGTAAATTTAGGAATAAGAGACTTGGAAGGGAGGTGGCGATGCTCACATCTCCTCTCAGCAGTAAAAAAAATCTCCTGGTATTGCTCTCCATCCCTTTGGCATCCCCAGAACCCGATGGTGGGGTCCTACCCACCTTCCCACTGCTGCTGCTGGCAGGATCAGTGTGCATCCCCTGGGAGCTGTTTAAATGGAAATCTCAAATCTGGAGAGCAATGCCATGATCTTGGTTTCTTAAAAGGGGAAACTGAGGCACACACACACACAAAATTAATTAGCTCCATAGTGTCACAGAATCACAGACTGGGTTGGGTTGGAAGGGGCCTTTTAAGCTCACCTAGTCCAACCTCCCTGCAGTCAGCAAGGACATCTTCAAGAGAGAAGGTGGCTCAGAGCCCCAAACAACCTAACCTGGAACAGTTCCAGGAATAAAGCATCTTAGCTGGGGTTCTCTGCATAGGACAGAGCTGTGGACCAGACAGCAAATCCCTAAGCTCCAGCTTGTCTTTCCTCTTGCTGTCTCCACAGAGAGCATCACCCAAGGAGAGATGCTCATCCTGCAGTAGTTACAAACAGCTGGAGATGACCAAGTCCCAGCAGCTGGTGGAGAATGGGGCTGGTGCTGAGCTGCTTACATCTGTGTGCACCCACATCAGATGGAATTATCTGTTTGGTTCCAGCAGAGCAGGACTGGGAGCTAGAGGAGCTGCACCCTCTGGTAAAGCCTTCTCACACAGCTAGCTAGAAGGGACATATAAGAATCATAGAATGGTTTGGGTTGGGAGAGACCTTCTGAGGTCAACTAGCCCAACTGCCCTGCAACCAGCAGGGACACCTTCGAGTAGAGCAGGTTGTTCAGAGCCCTAAACAGCCTGACCTGCAATGGTTCCAGGGATTGGACATGTACCACCTCTCTGGGCAACCTGGGCCAGGGTCTCACCAACCTCAGCATAAAACATTTCTCTTCACAGTCCCCCTAGGAGTCTGTTCCCCAGCCACGGTTTCTGAAGCAGGAGGTGGGGTGTGATGCATTTTCTCCTTTGTGCTTGTCCTGGGAGGTCAGAATTGCTTGTCCCCTCCTCTCTTGCCACCCGTGGGACTCCTTAAGACATCTCCAGGCAGCTCCTTACGAGTTTATTGGTCTGAGCCCAGGCCTCCAGAAAATCATTCAGGATTATAGTAAGCGGAGGAGCGAGGGCAGGAGGGGGGAGCATGTATTGTGCCTTTGAAAATCTGCAGCTTTACAGGCTGAAAAACCCCAGGCTGAGCCATATGTGAGTGACTTCAGTGTTTTTCCTTTGAATGACATCACATGAGATGAGGTCATTGGCATGAACTAAGTGCTGTCCCCTCCCCCACCCCCCACCCCAGCGGAGCCAGCCTCCTAACGAGCCTTGTTGTTGTAACAAATATGGTTTGATTATTATCAGATGTGGGTCAGAGGTTGGAGAGAATTCAAAGCCTGCTCCAACTAGGCTGGGAGAGAGAGGAGCAGCCTTCCCTCAAGAGCCATGCTGGGGAAGCAGCTCCCACAGCAGCTACCCTGGGCATCTGTGGTCCCCAATGTTTGCCACCTTCGCCCCTAGGAGGGAGGGCACATGATGCTGGTGGGCAGTGCCAACAGCTCCTGTCAATGCTGCAACTCATATCAGCCTGAGAGGGGATCTGATCAATGATCAGCAAGGGCTAAAGGGTGGGGGGGCAAGAGGATGTGGCTCAGTGACAGGACAAGGGACAGTGGGCACAAACTGGAACCCAGGAGGTTCCACCTGAACAGGAGGGGAGAAAAAAAAAAATAAAAATCTTTGCTGTGAGAGTGCTGGAGCCCTGGAGCAGGCTGCCCAAAGAGGTTGTGGAGAGACTCCAAACCCACCTGGACACTCTGATCCTGGACAAGCTGCTGTTGGTGATCCTGCTCTGGCAGGGGGGTTGGACTGGATGATCTCCAGAGGTCCCTTTCGGCTTTCACCATTCTGTGATTCTGCAATTCAGCTGTGACCTGACCAGCTGTGGTTGGGGCTCCACTGGGGCAGGGAACATCACGGGGTCATGCAGGGCAGTGTCTGGCTGGCTGCTCTGTGCCAAGGGAGGGAGATGCTGCAGGGTGAATTAGGGCATGCAACCAGCAACCTGTGCTCAACCCAGCAGTGCACAAGTGTGCATCGTTCTACCATGGCTGCCCTCCAGTTGCCTGACTCCCTCAAGCTGGCAAGACCCCATGGCACAAGTTATTTTGGTACAGGCAGGTTCCTTCATAGAATCATAGATGCTCAGAGGGGTGGAGCAGCTCTCCTATGAGGACAGGCTGAGAGAGTTGGGGCTCTGCAGCCTGGAGAAGAGGAGGCTTTGNTAGTGGGAGGTGTCCCTGCCTATGGCAGGGGGTTGGAACTATGATTCTATGAATCACAGAACTGTTTTGGTTGCAAGAGACCTTCAAGATTGTCTGGTCCAACCCTTAACACAGCACTGCCAGGTCACTGCCAAACCACATCCCTCAGCACCACACCTACATGGCTTTTAAATCCCTCCAGGGATGGGGACTCCACTGCTGCCCTTCAGGATGTGCTTGCATCAAGTTTTCCTTCTAAGGTTGCTGGGAGCCCCACTTGTGGAAGCTGAGCACAACACCACCGTGCAGCCCTTGAGGCAGAATCATAGAATGGTAAGGTTGGAAGGGACCTCAANGCAGCCACAACCTCCCTGGGCAACCTGTGCCAGTGCCTCACCACCCTCACTGCAAACAACTTCCTCCTAACATCCAGTCTAAATCTCCCCTCTGCCAGTTCATACCCATTGCCCCTTGTCCTGTCCTTGCAGGACCTTGTAAATAATCCTTCCCCAACCTTCCTGTAGCCCCCTTCAGATACTGGAAGGCTACTATCAGGTCCCCTCGAAGCCTCTGCTTCTCCAGGCTGCAGAGCCCCAACTCTCTCAGCCTGTCCTCACAGCAGAGCTGCTGCAGCCCTCTCAGCATCCTCGTGGCGTCCTCTGGACCCGCTCTAACACTTCCATGTCCTTCCTGTGCTGAGGGCTCCAGAACTGCACACAGTACTCCAGGTGGGGTCTGACAAGAGCAAAGTGGCAGAATCACCTCCCTTGCCCTGCTGGCCACACTGCTCTTGATGCAGCCTAGGACTCTGTTGGCTGTCTGGGCTGCATGTGCACACTGCAAGAAGATTCCCACATATCTCAGACCATCAGTAAAAGACAGTCAGCAACCTTCTTCCTCCACCACTGTGAGACCCAGCCTCATGGAGGTGTCACCTGCACCCACCAATCCCCAGGCAGCATCCTCCTCCCTGCTCTGTTCCCATCTTCTTCCTCCTTTTGTCAGGACTAGGGTAGGGGCTAAGTGCTGGTGTTGGGGTAGAGGCAAGACAGCAAGCAGAGGGCTGACAGGTGACATCCATAGTGCAGATATACAGCCCATATATCAGCTGCTGCCCCTTGGCCCCTTCCTGAAGTGCCCTGGCTGCTGCCCATCCTGCCTCCACCCTGTTTAGGCAATGGGACTGCATCACCCAGGGAGAGATGTGGGCCCTGCCCTGCTCTCATTAACAGCACCCACCAGAAAAACAGCAATCAAAGGAGTATTTCACTTGGAAAACACCTTGAAAATCATCAAGTCCATCCATTATCTAGCTCTGCCAAGGCTGATGCTAAACCATGTCACTCAGCACCACATCTCTGTGTCTTTTAAACACCTCCAGGAATGGGAACACAACCACCTCCCTGGGGAGCCTCTTCCAGGGTATAAGAACCCTTTTGGTGAAGAAGTTTCTTCTAATATCCAACCTAAACCTCCCCTGGCACCACTTCAGGCTGTTTCCTTTTGACTTGTTACTTATTAGCTGGGAGAAGAGACCAATCCCCACCTGGCTTCAGCCTCCTTTCAGGTAGTTGTAGAGAGCCAGAAGGTCTCCCTTCAGCCTCCTGTCCTCCAGGCTGAACAGCTCCAGTTCCCTCAGGTACTCCTCCCCAGCCTTGTTCTCCAGATCCTTCACCAGCTTCGTTGCCCTTCTCTGGACATGCTCCACCACCTCAATGTCCTCCTAGTACTGAGTGCCCCAAGAACTGAACCCAGTACCCAAGGTGTAGCTTAGCACATGGGCACAGTAACTTCCCTGGTTCTGCTTGTCACAATTCTGCTGCACCAGGTCAGAGACTCTGCTGCACCAGGTCAGACACTTTGTTGCCCTTCTACAAGAGCAGGGGGAAGAGCGAGTCCCCCCCCATTCAGTGCTGACACACCCAGGGTGGTAATGCCCATGCCCTGGCACCAGCCCAGCTGGGCAGCGGCCAGCAGTTCTTCTCCCCACCCAAGGCTGATCATTCATGAGAGCAGTCAAGGCAAGGTTGGGTGGATGAGGGGAGGTAGATTTCTCCAAAGGAAGGAAACCATAACTGGGCAGCAGCTCCTGCCCGTGGGGATCTCTTAGTGGGGAAGTTGCCTTCCTGCCGTCAGCTTTCCAGAAACGCAAGCACGCAGCAGCTTTGTGAGCAGTGAGAGCTGCTCCTTCCCTCAGCCTCTTCCCTCAGCCCACACCAGAGAGCTGTGCTGCCACTCAGAGAGACTTAGGCTGGGGAGTTGGGCAGGGAGAAATTTAGTGAAGTTCAACAGGGGCAAGTGTAGAGTCGTGCACCTGAGAAAGAACAACCCCGGGGATCAGTATAGGTTGGGCACTGACCTGCTGGAGAGCAGTGAAAGGAAGAGGGACTTGGGAGTCCTGGTGGATGGAAGGATGGTCATGAGCCAGCAGTGTGCTCTGGTGGCCAGGAAGGCCAATGCCATTCTGGGGTGCGTTAGAGGGGCTGTGGTTAGTAGGTTGAGGGAGGTTCTCCTGTCCCTCTACTCTGCCCTGGTGAGGCCACATCTGGAGTATTGTGTCCAGTTCTGCCCCCCTCCCCCAGCTCAAGAAGCACAGGGAGCTGCTTGAGAGAGTCCAGTGTAGAGCCACAAAAATGATTAAGGAAGTTGAACATCTTCTTTATGAGGAGAGCCTGAGGGAGCTGAGGCTGTTTAGCTGGGAGAGGAGAAGACTAAGGGGTGACCTGATTAATGTTTGTAAAGAGGTAAGAGGTGAGTGCCAGTAGGCTGGAGCCAGGCTCTGCTTGGTGATGCCCAGTGACAGGACAAGGGGCAATGGGTGGAAATTGAGGCATAGGAGGTTCCATGGGAACCTGAGGAAGGACTTTTTCCCTGTGAAGGTGACAGAGCACTGAAACAGGCTGCCCAGGGAGGTTGTGGAGTCTTCCTCTCTGGAGATATTCAAGAACTGTCTGGATATGTTCCAGTATGATCTGCTCTAGGTGATCCTGCTCTGACAGGGGGGATTTGACCAGATCATCATTCGAAGTCCCTTTCAGCCCCTGACATTCTATGATTCTATGATTCTCCTCCACCCCTCTCCACCTTGGGCCCTTTTGCTCACCTTTTCTGGGTCTGATGGTGAAAAACACCGCTGGAGGGGGGAGGGGAAGCTCCTCAGGGTAATTATAGAATCGGGAAAACAAGTTGTCTGACGACAGCGTTGCTAAAGAGGGAGGTTTAGAGCATGGGTCTGGAATACAATCAGCTCACACATACATGACCTGGCTTAACCCCTCCCAGGGATGCAGCCACAGGGTCCACTGGGGCCAAAATCCTCCCAGGCATCTCCCGGTCATGGCAGAGGGTGGGAAGGGGGCATCTTACCCTGCTGACGTGTCTGCTTGGGCTGCAGAGACTGGGAGCACTCCCTAAGGCCACAGCTGGGCTGGGTGGTCAGGGCTGGATGCCAGCACCCACTGGATAGTGGGGCAGAGGGCAAGAAAACATGGTCCTGCCCTGCTAAAGTGGTCCCAGATGGTTTGCCGCAGGAAAGAACACAACTCCTCTGGTGCCAGGGACCCAGAGACATTTAGTGTGAGAGGGAGGTGGAGTCAGAGAGTTATCTAAACCTCCAGGACTGCAAAAATCATAATCCTTGGTGTTGCCATTAGATGTTTAACAAGGCATTTCTACCACCAGGCTGCCCATAGCACCTTACATCCAGCTCTCTAGACAGGCAGAATCACAGAGTCACAGAAACGTGCAGGTTGGCAAAGCCCCTCAGGATCACAAAGTCCAACCTAGAACCCTACTTTACAAGATTCACCTTAAACCTTAGCCCTAAGCACCACATCCACATGACCCTTAAACACATCCAGGCTTGGGGACTCCACCACCTCCCTGGGCAGCTCATTCCAGTCCCTGACTACTCTCTCCAAGAAAAAAAATAAATCCTAATGTCCAATCTAAACCTCCCCAGCCTCAGCTTGGGGCCATTCCCTCTTGTTCTGTCTCCAATTACCTGTGAGAACAGACCAGTAGCAGCCTCTCCACAACTTCTCTTCAGGTAGTTGTAGACAGCAATGAGGCACACCACCACAGATCATCCCTGAGAAAAGCTGGGCAGAAGCCCCTGACAGCACTTCTTATCCTTCCTCTGTTCCTTTGTAGATGAAGAACCAGGAGCCTCATTCTCAGCATCTACCAAACTGGTTTTCAAAACCCTCAAATGTGAGACAAACAAATTGCAAGTCCCATACGAGCACTTTTTCCCATCCCATCTCATCCCATCCTATCCCATCCCAGCACTGGACCCTTCCTACTCATACCCACAACCCCTGCCAGCTGAGGGTCTGCTGCTTCTGGTTCAGCACAGCATGCTATGGGATGGAGATGTCCACAGGTGGGCAGAGGAGCTTGTGGGAGGGTCAGAGGCAGCAATAAGACTTGAGATGGAAAACTTGCAGCTGCATCTGATGGATTCATGCCAACAGGTCCCCAAGTACTCAGTCCTTGCAACCTGAGGGTGCCTAAAGTAGCCCTAATACTTCATCTACGCATCTTCAGGCCATGTATTGAGCAGAGGCTCTGCTGGAGTCAGGGGACTTTATGTCCTGCATGTGCTATGTCCCCAGGAGACTGATGCTGTCCAGAGTGGGCAATGAGGAAGGTGACCATCAAAGAACTAGTTGCAGTGGGGTCCTGCCTCCCCTCTCCTATCAGACAGCTTCTGACTGATGGCCAATGTGTGGGTGTTTGAGGTATCTCCTTTTCCTTAGGTTTTAGCTTATTTTTGTCTTACATTGATTTTGTGATCCTGGTTCTGGACCCTGCTTTTAGCAGCCATGTGGATTCATTTGGATTTTTAGCTGCTTTTTGGATGCAGATCTCATCTCCAGCCCCTGAAACTAGAGGCAAGTCCAGCCCCTGACTAGAGGCAAGTCCCTCCCTGCTCTGCCCTGCCTAAACACTGCTTTGGCATCTGCCTGGCTCGGTTGACTTCATTCGTAGAATCATAGAATGGTAAGGTTGGAAGGGACCTCAAAGATCACCTAGTTCCAACCCCCTGCCACAGGCAGGGACACCTCCCACTAGTTCATTCTCTCTTTTCCTTTAAACCAGCCCCAATGTGACACTTTTCAAGAGGAGAAGGCAGGAAGGGAGATGTGACGCTGGCTTGTGGTTTCTCAGGGAGCAACACACAAAAGCATCCCAATATTTGCAGCCAAGGAGATGAGCAAAGTCACATTCAGCTGATGCTTAGCCTCCTTTCTCTCCTTGTGCAGGAAAAAAAAAAATTAAAGAAAAAAAAAAATCATCTTTCCCAGAGTCCTTGTTTCCAAGATAATTCCAGCCAGGGCTGCACCCCCTCCTGCCCGAGGCAGCTCCTGCAGTGGAAATCCCCTTTCCTTCCTCAACACCTCATTTTATCCGCTCTGAAGTCACCTGCCTTTGGTAGATTCCCCTGAAATCCCCCAAATCCCAGCCCCCCTCCAGATCGCCAGCGCCACGCAATGACAGCTCTTCCCGCTTGGCAAGCAGCTGGGTCCTGGCCAGCGCTGCCCTGAGGAGGAGGAGGAGGAGGAGGNGGGGGGGGGGAGCTGAAGATGATCTCACAGGCGCTGCTGAGCCAGATGCAAAGCTCATGACTCCAGTTCGGAACGCGAGCGAGGGGCCAGTTTCAGGTCGGAGAGTGATATCGCAACGATAAAGCGTGACATGGGGATGGGAAGAGCCTCTGCTCTGCATGGGGGTCCCAAAGCCTGCACTCTGGGCTGTGGGGACCTCTGCTGCCACCCTGGTGTTGTCCCCAGCTGACCTACAGAGAGAAGAGCCCAGCACCCAGCCCAAGGATCAGCAGAAGGGACAGGATGCGTGCCCAAGCATCATTAGGATGAGCAGCTCAAGCCTTCAGCTGTCACTTTTAGCCACCAAATGGAAGCAAAGGAAGATCTCCTCCACCCTCCATCACAGCTGGACAAAGAGAGAGGAGCTGGAAAAGCTCAGCACCCAGGAGCTCAGCACCACACCACAGCTCTGGCCAAGCTCCAACACAAGAACTGGCAAGCAGGAGCCGTCAGGGAGCCATGGAGCCAGACGCTGCTGCTGCTGCTGCTTCATAAACAGATAATGGCTGTTAATAAAACCCAAGCTGGGCTTTGCAAAGGGGAAAAAGAAGAGTGGGGGATGGGGAAAGAAGGGAAAAAAAAAAAAAGCAACGTGAAAAAAAAATAAAAGAGAGAAAAGAAAAAAAAAATAGCATGAAAAAGGCAAAACCCCGAGGGTTTGTGCTGAAGTAAACAAAGGTTAAAGAACAGTCAGGCTCCTGCAGGAATAGCAGAGCTGGGCTGGGAGGGAGAGGCATTACGTAATGCAGGAAAAATGTTGGCTCCATTCAGTTTTCCACCACTTCATGTGATGTCAGGAAAACCATATAAATCAACAGGCTCTCTGCTCCCACGGATGGAGGGCAGCGAGCAGCACTATTTATACTGACACAATTAAAGAAAAGAAAAAAAAAAAAAAAGAAAAAAAAAGAAGTTAAAGAGAAGAGAAGCTGATGATTTCCAAGACTGGGAATAATTGACTCAGATTCCTCCTTCCCAGCCCTGCTGGAATCGCTGAAGCTGGGCTGTTAACCCTTGAAGGGGTCCTTGCTGCTGTTCCTGTCGCCCCCTCATCTCCCCTCTTCTCACCCATCAGCTGATTCAAGGCTCTCAAGCATGATGGGGTGGAGGCAAGAAGGATGGGGACAGTAAGGCAAGGAGGTGTGGCACGTCTGTTGGGGCTGGGGAGAGTGGAGGGACTGTGCAGGGCTGTCACAGTGGGCTAGGGACCATCAGAATGGGGATTTCTGGGGTGCTGGCATCCATTTAGGGACAGGAGCCTGAGATTTCAGCAGCCCAGGTCCCTGTTGGGTCACAAGTGAGGACCTCAAGCACCTCTTCTTGGACACAGGATGGTTTGGGGTAGCACAAGGTGCCTGAACATAGGATGGGCTGACCAAGGAGTCAAACTCCAGCAGGGTGAGGGTTCAGAGTCAGACATCCCATCCCAGACCTCCCAAGCACTGTGGAGCTGCCTCTAAACCAACCCACACCACAGACAGGAGGAAGCTGTGTCATCTGTGCCAGCCTTCCCTGGATGCTCTCTGCAGCCACTTCCACTCATGGTTTCCATGTCCAACCTCACCACCATGACCCCACTCTTCTACATTTCAGTTCTCATTTTTTCCTACTACTGCTGGCCTATGTTCCACGTCAGGATGCAGCCCTGTCATGCTTGTAATTAAGGAGGTTGGAACTTTAAGCTTGAAGGTCTGGGCTCCTGCAGCACAGGAGGCTGGAAATGACCACTCTGGAGATGGAGGATGCCCTGAAGATGCAGTATGTGCGTACCCAAGAGGGGCTCAGCGTTGCTCATGGAGGGCTCAGCGTGCCCCTGAGGGTCATGCCACTGGGGTGCACCAGTACTACAGGGTACTGTACAGTACTACATTTTCCAACAAAGGAGAAGGCTTTGGGGCTTTCAGGGCCATCTCACTCACCCCCAAGGAGGACTCAGGGGGCAGGGACTTGCAGCCATGGTGCTGCCTCTTGCTGAGCCCTGGGAAAGCGACGGCAGCTTGGGGAGTGCCAAGGTCACATCACGAAGGCTGTTTCCTGACCCGTCCTGGTGACTAAGCAGGTTCCTTCCCAGATGTGACCAAATCCACCTTCTCCTTCTCCTGCATCACACATCAAACTTTGTCCTTGTTTATGCCACAATGACCTTGCAGCCACAGGCAGGGCTGCTGGGGCGGGCTGGAGGTTGTTCAGAGCAGTGTCCTCCAGCACTGTGGCCTCGGCAGAGCTCCTGGAACCTGGGCATGTGAATTAGCTTAAATGTGTAGCCCTTGCTTGCTTGTGAAACCTTTCAGCCAGAGGATTTGTTCCCTCTTTACCTCTGCTCTCCTCACCACAACACAGATGCTACAGTTCAAGAGCGCTTTGAAGGCAGTACCCATGCCTGGCATGGGCAGGGCTCCCTCAATGTCACTGGCTTGTGCCACCTACCTCGTCACAGCTAACACCTCCCAGGGTCTGCCACGTAGCTGGGTTTGTGGGGACAGCTGCTCCCAAGGACACAGAGGTTGGCATCCCACCACCTCAGCCCCAAAGAGTTGCCACAGGATGAAGACAAGCTTGGGGAAGGGAGGTGATTCCATCTCTCTCCTTCCAGCACTATCTAGCAGCCTGCCTGAGCTCAGTGGGACCAGAGTCTGTGTGGGGCAGCACCTGCCCACCCCTCTGTGGGCAGAAAGCTGGGAGGTGGGCAGTCAGCTGCGAGGAAGGCAGCTTTAGCCACCCCTTCTGCAGCTCCTCTCAGCTGGGTGGGAGCATTTGACCCACAGGTTGCCTGCCCTCTGCTTTGCTCTGTGGCAGGGCTGTCATTGGCACCTCCTGCCTGTGAGCTCACCTGGATGGCATCATCTCCAGCAGACCCCAACTCACCCTGTGACCACTCTCTGCTCCTGCCTTCCTTCTCCTTGCCTTTCCCAGCACATCCATGGATTTCCTCTCCTGCCCTCCCTCTAACATCAGGAAAGGGAGCCGGGTCCAGCCTTTGGAATGTTCATCGGGGACAAAGCAGCACAGGGGTTGGGGAACAACAGGCACCTTCTGGTGCTACACATACCCCTTCTGGTGCCACCACATGCCCCTACAACCCCTCGGTACCCTCCTCTCACTCACCCTGACCAGTGGGTGCAGTTGTGAGGACAAAGGAATGAATTCACAGGGAGAACTCAGTGTGGCTCAAGCGTCCTTGGTCCACACAGGGGGGTGTTCCTCTACCAACACAGCCACAAATGGCCAGGAAGGGCAGTGCAGATGGACACCTGTCCACAGCTCCATGACTCCAGACTAAGGTAAAGGACCCAAGGCTCCTACCTGTGAGGATAGAGACGCTGTGGAAGCAGCTGTCCAGCTTGCCCAGGAGGATGGAGAGGAAGCTGTCAGCAGCCAAGCCGGCCACGTCACGCGTGCTCTGGTCATAGACCACCACGTCCTGGTGCTCCTCAGCCTCCACCTGCAGAGAAATGGTGAAGCCTGAGTGTCAGAGAGATGAGCTCTGAGGGTGCTTCTGCTCACACCACCATGGAAAGCAAAGCTGAATTTAGTGGTCACGCAAGCAGGAGGCCCTAACTCCACACCAGCCCCACGAGCTGCCAACGGCTTTTCAGGGCTGAGCCTAGAGACATCATGCCCAGTAACACCTCCCCTCTGAAAGCTCAACCCAAGCTTGCAGATCATGCCTGGGGGTTGAAGGAGAAGAAAAATTCCTTCTTTGGTTTGGTGGATATTCAGAGGGATGCTCTTTACAGATTCAGATTCACAAAAAACACCGGGTTGGAAGGGACCCGCAAAGGTCATCTTGTCCAACCCTCCTGCGGTCAGCAGGGACACCTCCAACTAGATCAGGCTGCCCAGGGCCACATCGAGTCTGATCTTGAATGTCTCCAGTTTGAACTCATTGCCCATTGTCCTGTCCTCACAGGCCCTTCTAAACAGTCCCTCCCCAGCCTTCCTGCAGGTCCCCTTCAGATGTTGAAATGCAGCTAGGAAGTCTCCCTGGAGCCTTCTCTTCTCCAGGCTGCACATCTGCTTTCTTCCTTTTGTAACATGTGGCAGGGCTTGCATGCTGCAGAGATGCACTGGAGAGATGGAAAGCAGCTCCTGGGCTGCTCTCAGGGGACTTTATGTGCCACAGACAGCACCCAGCCCTGCCACCCACCACTGCAGAGATCATAGAATCATAGAATGGTAAGGTTGGAAGGGACCTCAAGGATCAGCCAGTTCCAACCCCCTGNCAGTTCAAACCCATTGCCCCTTGTCCTGTCGTTGCAGGACCTTGTAAATAATCCCTCCCCAGCCTTCCTGTGGGCCCCCTTCAGATCCTGGAAGGCTACTCTAAGGTCTCCTGGAAGCCTTCTCTTCTCCAGGCTGAAGAGCCCCAACTCTCTCAGCCTGTCCTCACAGCAGAGCTGCTGCAGCCCTCTCAGCATCTTGGTGGCCTCCTCTGGACCTGCTCCAACACTTCCATGTCCATCCTGTGCTGAGGGTTCCAGAACTGCACACAGGACTCCAGGTGGGGTCTGACGAGAGCAGAGTAAAGGGGCAGAATCCCCTCACTTGCTCTGCTGCCCACACTGCTCTTGATGCAGCCTAGGACTCGGTTGCTGTCTGGGCTGCATGTGCACACTGCAGGCTCACGTTGAGCTTTTCATCAATCCAGACTCCAAGGTCCTTTTCCTCAGGGCTGCTCTCCAGCCATTCACCACCCAGCCTGGAGTTGTGCTTGGGATTGCCTGAGATCCTGGGTGAGATGGTTGGGCAGGCATCTGTCTGCTGGCAGAGTCCCCCCATGGCTGGCAATAGCTGGATTGCAGCAAGACCACTCAAGGTGCAGCCATTCCAACATCTCCCTGAGGGTACATGCATCAAAAAGAAGGTCAGAATCCTCACAGAGGCAGGGCTCAGCTGAATGCAGGGATGGCACAGACCTGCCCTCCCGGTCAGCAGGGTAAGGCACATCCACACCTCCTGGGAGGAGGAGGAGGAGGAGGAGAAGAAGGCAGCAGCAAGCAGAGAAGAAGAGTCTGTGCCCTGGGGCTTGTGCTGGAGCTGTCTATTGCCTACCTGCTTCCTAGTCCCCTCCAAAATTTCTTTAGGAGACCACTTAAATAAGGACCCACTCCTGGCCACCTGCTTTCTTTTGCTGTCTCTCTTTCATGCTCGGTCTCAGCGATGATGTTGATGTATGAGCTGCCTTCTCCTCCTGCTGCAGGTGCTTCCCTGCTCAGCAATGTGAGCACAGTTCAACTCAAAGCAGGGGGTGCAGCCATTCAGCTGAGCTCATCATGTCTCCTTGCTGCAGCAGGAGGACAGCCCCGGGCTGACAGAAATCCTCATGGAGCACCACACACAGCTCTGCACTAGAAATTTGCTGGGGGTAGCTCAAAGGAGCTGCCTGTCCCCAGGCACTGGTGAGCAAAAACACTCCCACAGGTCACTGGGATGATGGGAGGGGTGGAAAGGCAGTGCCAGCGTGAGAAAAGGATGTGGGAATCGGAAAATAAGGCACTGAAAAATGACTGAAGCCAGCTGAGGATCTATCCCAGCTTCTCTTCCTTAGCCATCCCTGAAGCAGGACATTCCCAAGGGACCATCCCAAGCACAGCTGGAGGGAGACTGCTGGAGAGTGTCCAGAGAAGGGCAACAAAGCTGGTGAATGATCTAGAGAACAGGTCTTATGAAGAGCAACTGAGGGAACTGGGATTGTTTAGGCTGGAGAAGGGGAGGCTGAGGAGAGACCTCGCTGCTCTCTCTGAAAGGAGGTTGTAGTCAGATGGGTGTTGGTCTCTTCTCCCTAGTGATGGAAGGAGAGGAAATGGCCCGAAACTGTGCCAGGGGAGGTTTAGGTTGGAGATTAGGAAAAAATTATTTCCTGCAAGAGCAGTCAGGCATTGGAACAGGCTCTGGAGGTGTTCAAGAGACATGCAGACACGGCACTTCAGGACACAGCTTAATGGCCATGGCGCTGTTAGGTCAACGCTTCAACTTGGTGATTTTAGAGGCCTCTTCCAGCAGAAATAATTCCATCATTGTATGAAACACTGAGCCAGCTCAGAGCCAAGAGCCCACCAGCCCTTAACAAGGCCATCATCCTCTCAAGCCCCATCAACACACTGCCAACACAGCCCCAAAACCCTTTCCTCAGCCTGCAGCTCTGTGCCGGCAAAAGCATCTCCCCTAAAAACCCAGCAAGGTGTGAACTGCATTGTGGCGGTGGGAGAGGAGCTCACCCTGGCTGCATGGTCCAGGCACAGGGGGAAGATAGCAGCTCTGGCTGAGCAGAGTGATCCCACAATAGGATTTAGTGTTCCCTCGGCACGGGGAGGCTTTGTTTGGGCCATTAGCGCGGGGTTGCCGAGCGACGGCAGGGATGTGCGACACGCTTTACATCTTATTAAAGTTATAGGGTTTCACTGCCTGGAAACGCCAAGCTGGAGCTGGCCTCTGGTGGCCTGGATGCAGACAACACAGCTCCCAGCCTGCTGGGGTCAGGATGCTGGTGGGATGGTCCCGAGGAGCACACGAGGAGCCTGAATTGGCACCACGGCTCCTTGGCGTAAAGGTGAATGAGAGGGAGATGTTTAACCAGGTCCATGGTTTCCCAGGAACCTCAGGGTGGCATGAGCCTGTCTCTGCCCTTCTACACCTGGAAGTTAGAAGCTGACCAGGGCAGAGGAGGAAGGTAATGCTGAAGAGATGCTCATGGCCAGGTTCCTGCCTCTGCCTGTGCTGAGGCATGGCTGACAACAGAGAAGATCCTACAAGGAGCAGCACCACTCCATGGTGGTTGTCCACTACCCCAAGGCTGTTGAAGTAACCCAGCTCTCAGGCACGACACAGAATCACTGAATGGCAGCGGTTGCAAGGGACCTGTGAAGATCATTGAGTCCAACTCCAAGGCAGGTTCACTTAAAGGAGGTCACACACACCCTGCAGAAAGGTTCTCAAGTGCAGGCAGCAAGCCTTTTGGCCCCACACAGCTGGTGAGTTGGGCTGGCAAACCCCTGCAGGCCTTCACAAAGCTGTTGGCTCACCCCACACTGGAGGTGTCCCCAGATGCCCTTGCGGACTGCAGAGGGGAAGTTGGACTAAATGGCCTTTAAAGGTCCCTTCCAACCTAAAGCATTCTGTGGTTCTATGACAAAGCTCCTGCCTACCAGCATCTCAGCTAGGGAGGGATGGCCAGCCAGGAGCAGGGACTACCCAACTAACTCCTAGCTGAGACCATTCACTGCCTTCTTGCCAAGCCCAGCGTGAAGCCCAGATTGCACTCCCTTGTTCTTCCCAGATCTGGCTGGAGTTAATTTCCTTATGGCGATTTGATCCAGGGCACTGGGTGATTCAACACACTCCAGGTCCCCACTCCACCTCACCCAGGCTGCCAAGCAGGGCTGATGCTGCTCTCCAGGTGATCCAGGCTAAGATAAGAATGAGTTATTATTATTACCCCAATTACCAGTGACATCTCGGTCACATATCGCTTCAAAACACAGTGAATCACCCTGCTGAAATCACAGGGCTGCCATCCACACCAAGAGCAGCCAGGCACAAGGCTCAGAAATAAGCCCCAGCTTTCCCTCAAGCCAAACAGCTGCTTGCAGAGCCATGCTCCCAACGCAAAGAAATAAATATTCCCATCGCCTGGAGAGACCCTGGTCGTGCCCCGAATCACAGCCAGAGCTGCTCTGGAGATAGCTGCATTTCAGGAAGTGAGAAGAGGTCAAGAGAGTTGGAAAGACTTTGCAAGGGCATCTTGAAGAAGTGAAATCTTCAGTGTTTCCCTCAAGAAACACTAGTGAAAACCCCCAGCAGGAATTTCACATAACCTCTGCCCCCAAAACTGCACCGAGGAGCTGAATTATTCCAGTTGTGACTGGAATCTGGTATTGGGAGAATGCATTCTTGGTACTGGGGGGAAAGGTTCAAACCCAGAATCATCCAGAACCAGGACACTGGTGGTGCTGTTTTTGTGTGGAGGGAACCTATTGTTTGTTGGGAAAGGAACTACTCCTATGGGGTTTTTTTGACCAGCACAATTAGGCTTGGGGAGTGGTGGCTTAGCAGTGCCCATGATCATAGGCATAGAGCCATAAAAACACTTTGGTTGGGAAAGACCTATAAAATCATTGAGTCTAACCATTAACCCAGCACTGCCAGGTCACCACTAAACCATGTCCCACAGCACCTCAGAATATTTCACTGAAGAGAAAAAAGGGATTTTTATTTTCCTCTCCTTTTCTACCAAATGGTCCTTTCCTTGCACCAAAATTAATCCAGGAGCTGCTGTTACCCACGGCACCACTCCAAATTGCAGTATCCTCCCTGGAGGTGTTCAAGGTCATGTTGGATGTGGTTTGGAACAACCTGATCTAGAGGGAGGTGTCCCTGTCCATGGCAGGGGGATTGGAACTAGGTGGGTCATAAACCCCTGGATCAAGCTAGTCAGGGCAGCGGTGGGGTCCCTCAAAGCTGTGCAGATGTGGTGCTGAGGGACATGATTCAGTGGTGACCTGGCAGCTAATGGTTGGACTGAATGATCTTAAGGGCCTCTTCCAACCAAGATGATTCTGTGATTCTATGACCTTTAAGATCCAACCCAAACTGTCCAATGGTTCTTCATGGTTAATGGCACCTTTCATCACAGCAGTACAGAAAAAAAGAGATGTGAGTACTGGGAAAAGCAAATCACACAAACCTTCTCCCCCATCCAACCTGCACTCAGTCAGGAGGAGCAGAAGGGACACGTAGGTGGGGTTGCCTTAAAGTTTTGCTTTGGATCAACTCCTGCTTCATTCCCCAGTGGTGACCCTACCCTGGGTATCACCAAGCTGGGATGCTCTGGTTGACCTAGAGATCTAGGCTGCATATCAGGAAGAAATTCTTTACAGTGGGGGTGCTGAGACACTGGAACAGGTTGCCCAGGGAGGTTGTGGAGCACAGAATCACCCAATGTGATCTTTGATCACATTGGGTGATTCTGTGCTCCACAACCTCCCTGGAGGTGTTCAAGGCCAGGATGGATGTGGCCTTGGGCAATGTGGGCTAGTGGAAGGTGTCATTGCCCATGGAGGGGGGTTGGAACTGGATGATCTTTGAGGTCACTTCCAACCCAAACCATTCTATGAATCTCTCTTTGAATAGGGCAGGCAAGGAGGAGTAGGATGAGGTGGGGGCTCAGGGCTGCCCTTTCCCTGCCTGGGCAGTCCCTCATCCCCGCGGGCTGCCTTTGTCTTGGCAGCCCTGGCCGGCTGGGAGCAGGAAACAGGAGGAGGGCGGGAGGCCCGTCAGGAGGAATAATGGGGCTGGACAATCGAGCCACTGATGTCACCCTTCCTGCCATCTGCTCCCAACGCCAGCCGTGCCCCCTGTCCTCCCCCTCCCCCCGCTTTGCCCCACTGCCTCCCCCAGCCCTGGTTGATGGCAGGTGGAGGCAGAGAAATAATACGGGGTTCATAACAGTCTAAAACAGCTTTTGGGGGTCTAAATCATCTTTTTGGCATTCTCCTCCAAGGGTCTGTGCACCTCGAAGCAGCAGATCATATAGAGATCTGGGGGTCCCAAAACGCATTCATGACCCAAGCAGCTGAAATCAGAGGTGTAGGGGAAGGAGAGAGGGGGACAGGAGACCGTCCCCCCAAAATGCAAGTGCGTGCATGGAAGGACTTGGGCATCCCGAGCTGTGACTGCCACCCCTGCTTTATGCCAGCTAAGGATACAGCTGTGACCTCCTTTGTCCTCCCCTTCCAGCTTCCCAGGGCAAGCGGTTTAGCCTCGCAAGGGTGCCCCGAAGCCTCATTAATTCCGGAGAGGCGGCGCGGCGGAGGCTGCGCAGAGCAGCAGCAGGGACACGCTGCCTCCTGCGCCGGCACAGATTGCAGCCAGGAAAGAGCAGGAAAGGCGAGAGCCGTCAATTAAAGACGGCGACAACGCCTCTCCTCCACCCCCTGAGCACCCCTCGTCAGCATCGCCTCCCCAGCCGATACAGAACCACAACACAATGACCCAGGACGGAGAAGGAGGCGATTCCTCCTTCTTCGGGGACAGAGCAAGGACCACCAGAGTGGACCAAGCCCTTTGGGAGCCGCCGCTCCTCCGCATCAGCAGGTTTGCCGGCGGATGGCATCAGCTGACACTAACTCTTCCACGCTTCCCCCTTCCCCATCATCCTCCTCTTCTTCCTCCCCCTTGCGCATCGCCGTTTTTGCTGCTGCTGCGGCTCCACGTGACGCTGGCCACTGCAGAGGTGACCCTCGCCGGGAGGAGGGCAGCGGCGCCGCTCTCCTCCCAGCCTGCGAGAAACTGATTATTCTGCTTGATTCTCCCGGGGATTGAAGAGCAGTTAAAGCCCTTCAGGAATCAAGCGCCGCAATCCCCTGCAAATCGCCCAGCCCGCAGCATCACCGCGGCAGATTGGCGTGAGGCTGCCGCCGCTCCCCCCCTCCGCTCCGCTCCGTGCTACGAGTCCCCTTGATCCCGGCGGGGTGATGTCACCGGCAGCCAATGCGGGCAGCGGTGGCTTCGTGGCGGGGGGGGGACACGCTGCAGATGGCTCCAGCTGGGCCCAGCATTTGATTAATCGCCTGAATTACCCTCGCTTTGCCATAAAATTACAAGGCAGGAGCGGGGAGGGGGGAGGAGGAAGAACGGTAAAAGCGAGCCGGTGGGAGAGCGAACTGTGATGGCAAACCACCCTCCGGCTTGTCCTGCTGCCTGGCACCCATCGGCACCCATCAACACCCACCGGCAGCATCTCGGTGGAGGGCAGGACCCAGCCTATGGCACCACGGGGCACCCGGAGCTTGCAGCTCAGCTCGGTGGCTCAGAGCCACCTCCATTATTTAACCAGGAGCGATAGAGAGAGGAGCCTGAGAGAGATAATGTGCCATGACACCGGATAAGAGCTTCTGGCGTCACAGGGGAGGAGGATTACATGTCCCTGAATGGAGTTAGAGATGACAGAGGGGAGGGGAAGAGTTTTTAGCAGGGGATTAAGCTTACGGCTGCAGGAAGGCTTTGGGGGGTTGTTTGCTGGCACAGGACAAGTCTCAAGGCTGATATACCTGTTAGACTTGCCTGGAGAGGGCTCCTGCAGCAGGGAAGCACCTCACTGGGGTGTGGGAAACAAACAGCTACCTGAGGACAGCCCTGTGGCCACATGAGCTCACACTCCAGCTCTCTTAAGAGTGCCAGAGAGACATCAGTACACACTGGAGTGAAAGGATGGAGGAGGAGGATGCATGTACCAACCATAGAGTGAGCCTTAGGCTAGTTTGCATCCCACCCCCAACCTGAAAGGAGGTTGTTGCCAGGCGGGTGTTGGTCTCTTCTCCCAGGCACCCAGTGACAGAACAAGAGGGCACAGTCTCAAACTGTGCCAGGGCAGGTTTAGGCTGGATGTTAGGAAGAAGTTCTACACGGGAAGAGTGATTGGCATTGGAATGGGCTGCCTGGGGAGGTGGTGGAGTCCCCATCTCTGGAGGAGGCTGGATGAGGCACTTAGTGCCATGGTGGTTTAGTTAATTAGCAGGGTTAGGTGATAGGTTGGACTCGATGATCCTAGAAGTCTTTTCCAACCTGGTTAATTCTGTGATGGAGGAGGAGGAGGATACATGTACCAACCACAGACTGAGCCTTAGGCTAGTTTGCATCCCATCCCAACCTGCCCCTTTCTACTGGGAAAAGCAGTGCCAGCACACACACACCAGGAAAAGTGAAGGCCTGATCTCCTACCTTCATCTTGGAGGCAGGCTGGATGAGCTCTGTGATGGAAACCTTGTCCTGCTGGAGCCTCCTCTTGACAAGCTTGGAGCAGCAGATGTTGACAGAGCTGAGGACGTGCCAGGAGTTGTACTCCACGAAGGAGCGGCTGTCGATGACCAGGGTGCCCTCTGCTCCGTTCCTCAGCAGGCTGGCCAGCTTCTTTGGGTCCATCACCTTGCGTGGGAGCCTGTCCCCAGCCATAACGGGCCCGTCCCCTCTATGGCCGGCGGGGGGCAAGGGGGCCGGGGCGCCAGCACCTGTCTCCCCGAGGGCAATGAGCAAGGGGGTAAGGGGTGAGCAGGGCAGCACCCGTCCTGGGCTCCTCACACTGCTAACACCCAGGATGCCAACTCATTGTGCTGAACCTGGAAAGAGAGGAAAGGAGAAAACAACCAGTCAGTTGGGCAGGGTGGGACTTCCACCTCAGGCCCAGTCCCCAAAGGCTTGGCCTTCAGGGGATGCCTTCAGAAGAGTGTAAGAGCACCATGAGCCTCTCTCTAGCTGTGTCCTCCCAGCCCGTGGGCATCTGTGGCTCCAGAGCTGCCCGAGTCACAGATTTTTGCTTTGCATTTACTTGCCCTCAGCAGAGCTGAGCTGAGCATGATTTTGTCTGATTGCTTTTGAAGCCATGTCAGCTTTTAGCAGGCATGGTGGCTGGTGACAGGGAGCAGAACAGGTTGCCAGCTGTGATGAAGAAGTCCCCTGGTTTGCTCCAAGTCTGCTAACCGATGGCTCCTCCAGGTGACCCTTACTATTCATGCTGGAAGAGGCCACGCATGCCTGCTCTCTAAGCACCTTCCTCATGCTTCTCACCACATTGAGACCTTGTTTAGGACCCTTTCAGGTCACAGCATCTACAGAACTGCTCGTTGCACAGTGCCTTTTGCCACCCCAGTGGTGCCCACCGTGCCAAGTTTGAGACGCAAGCACACCAGGGATCTGCACAGGGCAAGATGTCTCCTCCTTGCTCTATTCACAGCCCAGCAGCTCCTCACACTCAATTTGCTCCTCCTGACCTCTGCTGAGCACAGAGCTAATGGTTTCACAGAAGCAGCTTAGCTCAGCTCTGAGGTTTGGCTGCTGCATGGTAATAGCCCGTTTGGGGCCCATCAGACACACCACCAAAGCAGGTTTGCTCACCCAGGTCCATCACTTCCCCTTGTATTTCACCTACTTTTTTATCAGAGCCTGCTCATGGCTATCTTGCCAGCTTGCCTCCTGGCAAGTCAAGAGGAAATGACCTGGTTTGGAAGCCAAGAAGTTGAGCTGGCCTTCACTCCTACTTTGAAGAAACAGGTCAGGCATTAGGGCAGAGGTCTTGAGAAGCTGTATCTGGATCATGATGGCCTCAGAGTAGCTACTGCTTTCCAGCATCTAACTTGCAGAGACTGAGAGGGAGCTCATACACAGGGGTACACATCTGGGTTGCATCTCAGCTGCTGTGGGGAGTCAAGCCTGGTGCTGCAGAAGAATGAGCTCCCTCCATGGGATCTGCAAGCGCCATGGGCAGGCTGGGAAGCTTTCAGCTCAGGGTGTCTTCTAGGGGTTTAATGGCACACGTCACTGCAGGCAGGTTTTAATGGCATTAGGTTTTAATGCCGCTGCAGTCATTCAGAAAATAAGCCTGGGCTGCTACCAGGCTCCTCTTGTTCCTGCCAGAACCCACAAGCTGTTCCGTGGAAGCCTTAATGCAGCTGAATTAGGAGGACTATGAATAACAAGCCTGAAAAGGCCAGCAGAGAGATTTTCATTGACTTCTGCAGGGCCAGGATTTGGTCCCTGGGCTAAAGGAGGCTTAAGAGTCACCCTGATCAGAGTAAGCCAGCAGTTCTTGGAAGCTCCTCCACTCATATCTCCTCTTGGTGCAAGGCATCTACTGCAATGGCAGCTCAAGACACAAAAGAGATACTCGAGCAGTGTGTCATAGAATCATAGAATGGTAAGGTTGGAAGGGACCTCAAGGATCATCTAGTTCCAACGCCCTGCCATAGGCAGGGACACCTCCCACTAGTACAGCTCACTCAAGGCCTCATCCAATCTGGCCTTGAACACCTCCAGGGAGGGAGCATCCACGACCTCCCTAGTGTCCTAGTAGGGTGAAAAGATAGAGACCTCAGCTACCAGCCACCAAACCTGGAGGACACAGCCAGTGTGCAGGAAACAGGTGAAAAGCCACAGAATACAAGGATGGGGATTCCAGCATTTACTGTGGTTCATGTCTCCAGCATTTACAGCTTCCCAGCTTCCCTGGATCTGCCAAGCAAAGCAGGGGGAGATGCCCTAGGCTCCAGCCTTGGCATCCAAGTTCCCCATAGGAGGCCACAATGGGATGTGCACCTGCTGCATTGGTAGCTCAAGATACAACAGAGACATTTGAGTAGGGTGCAAGTCGTGTGTCCTTGTAGGGTGAAAAGATAGGGACCTCAGTTACCAGCCACCAAACCCAGAGGACACAGCCAGCTCACAGGGAACTCTTGGAAAGCCACAGAACACGAGGATGGAGATCATCCAGTCCAACTCCGATACTAAAGCAGGGCCACCCACAGCAGCTTGCCCAGGATCATGATGTCCAGGGTGGGTTGCAGAGGAGAATCCACAACCTCTCTAGACAGCTGCTCCAGGGCTCCAGCACTCTCACACCAAATAATTTTTTCCTCCAGTTCAGGTGGAACCTCCTGGGTTCCAATTCGTGCCTTTTAGCCCTTGTTCTGTTCCTGCCTAGCAGTGAAAAGAGCCCAGCCCCATCCTCATGACCCCCACCCTCTAGACATTTCTATACCTGACTAGACTTCCTAAGGCTGCCAGACCTACCTCCCAAAGGAGAAGTAAATCATAGAATGGTAAGGTTGGAAGGGACCTCAAAGCTCAGCCAGTTCCAACCCCTCCACCATAGGCAGGGACACCACCCACTAGCACAGGTCACTCAAGGCCTCATCCAACCTGACCTTGAACACCTCCAGGGAGGTTGTGAAGCACAGAATGTGATCAAAGGTCACATTGGGTGATTATGTGCTCCACAACCTCCCTGGGCAACCTCTGCCAAGATGTCCCAGTCACATTTCAGGATCCAAGCTGCCAAGACGAGGCCACGATGAGATGTGGAGCCCTCCGTTGCCCTCGTATCACCCCTCTGCTACCTCTGCCAATGCACCAATCCAAATTACAGGGCCTTAAAAGCTGCAATAGGGATGGCCTCTCCTAGCATAGAACCATAGCCTCCCCTAGTTAGAAAAGACATTAAAAACATTGAGTCCAACCATGCCCTAACACCTGCCTGCATGCTACTGTTAGACCATGTCCCTCAGCATCTCATCCAAACATCTTCTAAACACCTCCAGGGATAGTGATTCCAGCACCTCCCTGGGCAGCCTGCTCCAATGCACAGGTTTTTTTTCCCTAGTCTCCAACCTAAATCTCTCCTGGTGCAATTTGAGGCCACTACTTCAAAGGACACCAAACGTTTTGGCAGCCCCTTGGCACTGTGGCAGGGCCATTGCCAGCCCCATGCCAGCTCTCTCACCGTTTAGAGCTGCCCCAACGGCAGGCAGCCGGGGGGTCCGTTCCCCTCTCCCCACCCCCCAACACTGCTGGGGGTGTGGGGGGGCGGCTTCAAAATGGAAACAGTTCTAATTAGGGGGTGTGAAGGGGATAGAGGCTGGCTCCTGCTGGGAGATGACACACCTCATTACGTCGCTACCGCCTCGCCAGAAGCCCCCCCGCTGGCGCCTGGCAATAGAGCCAGGGCACTCAGAGAGGATGCAAATTAGCCAGCTTCCCCCTCCGGCTCCCTTTCACACCCCACTCCCCAAATCACTTTCTGCATCCCATCCCCATCAGGGCACCAAGCTGTGAATTCTTCTTGGCTCTTCTGATCACATCCAAGAAAGAAAAAGGGAATGGAAGGGAATCAAGAGAGATAAAAGGCAGGGCTAATCCTGCAGCAGAGGGAGGGGAGGTTTGAAGTGGGAAGGAGTGATCCAAGGTGAGGGGAGGCATTGTGCTGTACCTCTGGAGGGAAGGTGGTGTCTGCTTTCTAAGTAAGGAAGTCTCTCTGCTCTCCTCAGACCCCACCTGCAGTACTGTGTACAGTTCTGGAGCTCCCAGCACAGGAAGGACATGGAAGTGTTGGGGGGGGTCCAGAGGAGGCCACCGAGATGCGGAGAGGGCTGCAGCAGCTCTGCTATGAGGACAGGCTGAGAGAGTTGGGGCTCTGCAGCCTGGAGAAGAGAAGGCTTCCAGGAGACCTTAGAGTAGCCTTCCAGTATCTGAAGGAGGAAGTCTGGGAAGGGACTATTGACAAGGTCTTGCAATGACAGGACAAGGGGCAATGGGTTTGAACTGGCAGAGGGGAGATTTAGACTGGATGTTAGGAAGAAGTTGTTTGCAGTGAGGGTGGTGAGACACTGGCACAGGTTGCCCAGGGAGGTTGTGGAGCACAGAATCACCCAATGTAACCTTCAATCACACTGGGTGATTCTGTGCTCTACAACCTCCCTGGAGCTGTTCAAGGCCAGGTTGGAGGGGACCTTGAGCAACCTGTTCTAGTGGGAGGTGTCCCTGCCTAGGCAGTGGGTTGGAGCTGGGTGATCTTTGAGGTCCCTTCCAACCTTAGCATTGTGATTCTGTGAGCAAGAGGTGAACTTTGAGCATCTGACATGAGCAGAGGGGTCTGGGAAAGAACAGATCCACAATCACCTAACTGCTCCAAGAGAAACCCCTTCAGAAAAGGTCTTCCATGTATGAAGCTCTGGCAGAAGACCAGGAGCTTGCATAGAAGAGATCAGAGAAGACAGGCAAAGAGGATTCTCAGCTCAGCTAATAGCTGTCCTCTTGCAGAACCACCAGGTGAGTGTCCACACCAGCACACCCAAGTGAACCTGGTAGCAGACATGTGTGACACATCAGCCAGGTCCCACTCCCAGCTCCAGCAGAGGAAGATAAGGCAAGGTGAGTCCATTCTGCTCCTCTTTCTGGGAGTCTTTACAAGGGATGGAGATGTCTGAGGATGGTCATCTGAGCTGTAACCTTGTCAATAGATCCAAGACACAAGGATTCAATTTAAGAAAGATGTTGAGGTGCTGGAAGGTGCCCAGAGAAGGGCACCAAGGCTGGGGAGGGGCCTGGAGCACAGCCCTGTGAGGAGAGGCTGAGGGAGCTGGGGGTGTGCAGCCTGCACAAGAGGAGGCTCAGGGCAGAGCTCATTGCTCTCTGCAGCTACCTGAAGGGAGGTTGTAGCCAGGTGGGGTTGGGCTCTGCTGCCAGGCACCCAGGGGCAGAACAAGGGGACAGAGTCTCAAGTTGTGCCAGGGGAGATATAGGCTGGATGTTAGGAGGAAGTTCTTCCCAGAGAGATTGGCATTGGAATGGGCTGCCCAGGGAGGTGGTGGAGTTGCTGACCCTGGGGGTGTTTAAGAGAAGGCTGGATGAAGTGCTTAGTGTCAGGGTTTAATTAGCAGAGTTAGGTGACAGCTTGGGCTGGATGATCTCAGAGGTCTTTTCCAACCTGGTTAATTCTGTGATTCTGACTTCTCTAAGAATATGTCCAGTCAAGTCAAAGGCAGAGGAGCCACTTCTCTGCCAGCAACCACATGACATTTTGAAGCCACACTGTGGGGGTGTTGACTTTATCCCCAACTACCAGGTCTCTCAGATACCAGCAGAGGCTGTGAGACCTTCAAGTACCTCACAGGCTGTGTGTAGGGTGGTCTCTGAGAAGAACAAGGCTCTAATGCTTGGGAAGGCAACCAGAGGAGGAAGAAAGATGTTCTGCTCAGATGGATCAGAAGGAAAGCTGAAGGAACAGGCATAGCCATCAAGCACTGCTGAAGTAAGAGAGCTTCTCACCATGGTGACAGGAGACCAGGGGAAAAAGGTTAACCTGGAACCTAAATTAGGGTTTCAGAAACATAGCTGTGTCCCTCTCTTATCAGTTTATTAAAGCCATCTTAATCTTCTTGAGTGTTCCTGAAGAACATTAACATAATCCTTTAATCCCACCTCTCCCTGGAGTGCCTGTAATGAGGAGATGGGCACATGGCTTAGCTGAATGGGGACAGCCAAGCAGGAGAGGCCACACTGCAGTTGAGGGACAGAAAGATGGGCAGAGCTTAGCCCCTGGGCTGGCCAACTGCCTGCTCATTGGAGCTTTGTCCCCTGTGTCACCTCCATGGGTGGACGTGTCAAGTGAGGGGCCCTGGCCACGCGAGTCATGAGCATGACAGAGATGCGTGTGGCAAGCTGGGCTGAGGGCAAGTGTTCACAGCCAGGTGGCTGTGACCCTCTTCTGGTCAGGCCAAGCAAGAGAGCAAAAAAAACCCCAAACATGCCCTAGGCTCCCTATCCCTGTGGCCTGATGGACCTCAGGAACTCACCCCTCAGCTGCCTCAACACAGGTCACTGAGGTGGAAGCCACTTCCCTCAATTTCTTCTCTTGCACAATGCCCCCCAGCTGAGAGGATGTGATATGGGGAGGGTGCAGATCTGGTTTGTCTTGTACTGGAGACATCAAATGGAAGGCCAGAATGTCTCTGGAGCAACCACAAACCTCACAAACCAGCACATCCACTCTTTGCACCACTCTTGCACCCTGGCGAGCTTTACCCTCCACACGTGGTGCAGCTGAGGAGATGCTCTCCTCGCTGCCTTGGCCAGGCCAGCTTTGCTGTGGAGAAGCAGCTGTGACCCCAAGAACACCTTTCCATCGGGTGAATGAGATGGATCTAGAGCATGCTCCTTGTGATGCCCTCCTGAGACCCCACCTGGAGTCCTGAGTGCAGTTCTGCAGCCCCCAACATGAAAAGGACATTGAACTGTTTGAGCCAGTCCAGAGGAGGCCACAAAGCTGCTCAGAGGGTTGCAGCAGCTCTACTCTGAGGACAGGCTGAGAGAGTTGGGGCTCTGCAACCTGGGGAAGAGAAGGCTTCCAGGAGACCTTAGAGTAGCCTTCCAGTATCTGAAGGGGGCTACAGGAAGGCTGGGGAGGGACTGTCTACAAGGCCTTGCAATGACAGGACAAGGGTCAGTGGTNCTGGGGGTGTTCAAGGCCAGGTTGGATGAGTCCTTGAGTGACCTGTACTAGTGGGAGGTGTCCCTGCCTATGGCAGGGGGTTGGAGCTGGATGATCTTTGAGGTCCCTTCCAACCTTACCATTCTATGATTCTATGCTCACCCCAAGTAGCATCTCCACCTTTAGTTTCCCAAGGGATAGGAGCACCACAGAGGAATGCCTGCTTGTCTGTGCCTGGTAACCCCCCAGAAGCATCTGTTCCTGAAGAACTGCCACCTCCACTGGGGACCAGCAGCACTGAGCTACCCAACCTGCCTTTTCCTCCTGCAAGTCCACATGAGCAAAGTCCTTGGAGCCCTGCAGTGAGATGCTGCCTAACCAGGGCTCCTCCATTCATCCATCTCAGCCTTGCCACCAACCCAGGCTCACTGCTGCCACTCTGGCAGGACCCCACCACCCCCAGCTCTCCAGATCCAGATTAAGATGTTAACTGTGCCATTTGCTCCAAGCCCTGAACCCCTTTTTCACCCTCCCGTCCCATTTCTTTCGAGTGCCTTGGCACTCAGCGGGCTCCCCTCGGCAGGCTCCTGCTGTTTGAGGGATTCCTAAATCACGGGCCGATTGCTAATTATTATTATTTTGCAGCAGCAATCAGGGACGTGGGGCTCATTAACAAGTTAGCACCTCTGGTTTCCCTGGAAACCCGCAGCTGCCAGGCAACGGCTGCGTCTCCGGCCCGAGGCGATGCTACTGCAGCGCCTTGGGCTCACCCCAGGAAAGATGCTGAGGTCCAGCATGGGTTGATGAATCCAGCTTAGCGAGTGGGGTGGGGTTGAGAACCTCCGAGGTGTATCCTCCTCCCTCCCCCCCACGCTGTGAAGCTCAAGCCCACCTCCTGATGGCCTCCTGCCACTCGCGGCACCAAAAACTGCGTAGTCGCTTCTGGCACCCAGCGAGAGGTGCAGCCTTTCGCCGGGGGTGGGCAATGGGGAGCAGAAATGACTCCCCGGGGTGGCAGTGGGACAAAGCTGTCAGGTGCCTGCTTTGGAGCTGATGTAACCGCTGATGATTCCTTAGCCGCTGCTCGAGGGCCCTTTAAAAGGCAGCACAAAAGATTTTCTCTGCTCAAGGATGGGGAAAAAAAAAAAAAAAAAAAAAAAGAGAGGGGACC
>VWZE01015505.1:273682-291374 GCA_013396675.1 Eubucco bourcierii | reverse complement strand
AAAAAAAAAGAAAAAAGTTGACGTCACCCACAGCCAATCAGCGTGAGCGGAGCAGGGGCAGGGTGACGTCAGCCCCGCGGGCGCGGAGAGGCGCGGAGGGAACGGGAGGTGATTTCCCCCCCCCTACCACCACCAACCCAGCCTCTTATCCCAACCCGGGCTGCTGAGGGGGTCCCACCTGTGAGGGATGCCGGGGTTGTCCCCTGGCAGGGAGGATGTGGGACATCATGGTGGGGTTGTTTTATTTTCCGAGGAGGAGAGTGACTCCCCTGGTTGTGGAGGTTCCCCAGGGACACCTCTCTCCTCCAGCATCCCACTGCTCCTGGCCAAAATGGATTTTGGGGTCATAGGTGGTTCCTCATCCCTGGAGCGCCTGAGGACAGGTTGGGTGGTGGCAGAGAAACCTGGAGAGGATGAGCCACCCCTGGAAGTGTTCAAGGCCGGGTTGTTTGGGGGCTCTGAGTGACCTGCTCTAGCTGAAGATGCCCCTGCAGGCTTCAAGGAAGGGGGGTGGGCTAAATGATCTTGAAGATCTCTCCCAATCCAAACCATTTCATGAGTCTGGGCTGTCCAGCCGGCAAGGCTGAACCTGGAGCTCTCCCACAGGCAGGGCCACCCCTCCCACCTGGCAGCACACTCTGCCTGTGGCTCGTTTGCCAGCTGTGCCCACCTCAGCCACCCCCCCATCACCAAACCTAGAGCAGCTGGGTGACTGCTGAGGCAGTCCCACGGGATTCATTGTGAGCACCTGAGCTGGGAAACAATGAACATCAATGCAAGCATGGTCTCAGAGGACATGGTGGCCAAGAATACCCCAAAAGCTGGAGGGGCTGAAGAGGATCCTGGCCTGCAGATGATCCTCCTGGGCACGGTGGGCTCGCCTCCATCCCGCTGTGGTGTCACTGAAGAACTGTGTGGCTGCTTTGGCTAATGCCACAGGGGTTGTTCTCTGTCCTTGTCCCTGGCCTGGCAGCTCCAGCTTAGAGAGGGATTAGGGTTTAGGAGCTTAGGTTCTGCTGGTGCTTAGGAAATGAAGGGAACCTTCCTCCCTGCTGGTACAGATCCTGGATGCTTTAAAATTAACTCTCATCTCTCCGGACACGCAGCCACCAGCTTGCTCCACAGAGGAGTGGAGCTCCCACAGTTACTGGTGGCAAAACCTTTCCCAAAGGGTCATTTCTTGTAGAGCACCCGAGGTGTGAAACCCTGGGGTGCTACAAAACCTCCCTGTCCCCATTGCATAAGCAATAAAATAAGGGTCAAAGCCTTCTCCTGGCACAGAAAATCAGCTCAGCCAGCAAGGAACACGGTGTGAAAACAGGGCCACTCTGTCCAAAGGGCATGGATTTCAACCCATGATTGCCGTAAGTGATGGTGAGATGCTGAGCTGGAACAGCTCTGGAGCTCTTGATCCTGGTGGGAGTGGGAACAGGAGCATGCCTGGCACGGCTGGAACAAAGCTGTGGTCCTCCTCCCATTCTGGTTTTCCTGCACAGCTCCATATTCAAGTTATGTGGAGCACCCCAGGCAGGTCAAAACGAAGACTCCTCTAGCTTCACCTTGGGGCTGCTTCCTGCCCTCCCCAAACCCCTTTTCAGGGATAAATGGGAGGAGAAAAAAAAAAGGGGGGGTGGGGGAAGAAATGAATTGGACAATCCCAAAGCTTCCTTGTAAGAGCTATTGTCTAGGCAGAGAGCCAGGAGCTCACAAAGCCTGCTGAAGGAAGAGGATTTCAGCAGTTTCTTTTCCAAGCCCAGTTAAAATCCATGTTTCCAGCTCTGAGCCTGGCACACTGCTGCCAAACAAGCATCCCAGATTGGCTGTCAGCATGATTGCTCCCTGACTGGTTGGTGACATGGGGCAGAGGATGAGATGGGAGAAGGATGCTGGGCTGCTGGTAGGAAGGGATGGGGAGGCAGTGAGGAAGAATCACAGAATAATTTTCATTGGAAAAAGCCTTTAAGATCATCCAGTCCAACCATTCTCCAACCCTCTAAGGCTGGTGCTAATCTATGCCCCTCAGCTCCACATCTCTGGGACTTTTGAACATCTCCAGAGATGAGGATTCAGCAACACCCCTGGGGTGCTCATTCCAGAGGACCCATTCAGTGAATAAGTTTNTAAACTGGCAGAGGGGAGATTTAGACTAGATGTTAGGAGGAAGTTCTTTACAGTAAGGGTGGTGAGGCACTGGAACAGGTTGCCCAGGGAGGTTGTGGATGCTCCCTCCCTGGATGTGTTCAAGGCCAGATTGGATGAGGCCTTGAGTAACCTGTACTAGTGGGAGGTGTCCCTGCCTATGGCAGGGGGTTGGAACTAGATGATCCTTGAGGTCCCTTCCAACCTTACCATTCTATGATTCTATGATTCTATGATAATCCCAAAGCTTCCTTGTAAGAGCTATTGTCTAGGCAGAGAGCCAGGAGCTCACAAAGCCTGCTGAAGGAAGAGGATTTCAGCAGTTTCTTTTCCAAGCCCAGTTAAAATCCATGTTTCCAGCTCTGAGCCTGGCACACTGCTGCCAAACAAGCATCCCAGATTGGCTGTCAGCATGATTGCTCCCTGACTGGTTGGTGACATGGGGCAGAGGATGAGATGGGAGAAGGATGCTGGGCTGCTGGTAGGAAGGGATGGGGAGGCAGTGAGGAAGAATCACAGAATAATTTTCATTGGAAAAAGCCTTTAAGATCATCCAGTCCAACCATTCTCCAACCCTCTAAGGCTGGTGCTAATCTATGCCCCTCAGCTCCACATCTCTGGGACTTTTGAACATCTCCAGAGATGAGGATTCAGCAACACCCCTGGGGTGCTCATTCCAGAGGACCCATTCAGTGAATAAGTTTCTTCTAGTATCCAACCTGAATCTTCCCTGCTGCAATTTGAGACTGTTTCTTCTCATCCTGTCACCTACCACTAGATAGAACAGACTGACCTTGCTCCAACCTCCTTTCAGGGAGCTGCAGAGGGTGAGAAGGTCTCCTCTCAGCCCTGTTTTCTCCAGGCTATACAACCTCAGCTCCATCAGCTGTTCCTCACAAGACTTGTGCTCCAGTCTCTTCAGCTGTTCCTCACAAGACTTGTGCTCCAGTCTCTTCACCAGCTCCATTGTCCTTCTCTGGATCTGCTCCAGCACCTCAGAGTTCTTTCTTGTAGTGAGGGCCCCAAAAATGAACCCAATACTCAAGGTGTGGCCTCAAAGAGGCAGAGGAGGGAGTGTCTCCAGAGACTGCCAGCAGGGCCTGTTGGGTTGTTCATTCCAACAAGAGGTCGAATCGAGCTCCCTCTTGAGCCTCCAGCACCCTCTCCTCCAGCACCCCATGGTTCCTCCCTGGGAGATAAGGGCATGGAAGACCTGACCCATACAGAATCCCTAATAGCAGCAACCAGGGGAAGATGGTGTGGCAGGGCTGGGGTCCAGTGGGACACCACTTCTCACGGCCAGCGGCAGAGGCTCCAGCCCACGAGCTGCACATCTCTCCCACACCCACCTCTTCTGCACCAGGCACTGCAGCCAAGAGCCTGGTGAGGAGAAACCAAAACAAATGATTCACTGCTCCTGAGCTGCTCCCGGCACGGCTCGGGCCAGGAGCAGGCAGCGACGGAGCCTTGCAAAAGCTCAGCTGCCTCCCAGAGCCGGCAGCTAACCCCATGGAGATCCCAACCCTGTTCAACCTGAAATTCCGGCGCTGGGGTGCGGACCTGTGGCTGGCTGGAAGAGGGCAGCCAGGCTGTGTGAGCACTGCCAGCACACCCAGGTGGATCAGGGTGGCTGGGCTGTGCTGATGGGGCAAGCAGCATCCTGGTTTGCCCCCCCGCCCCCCTCCCCCGGGGAAAAATGGAGCAGGGAGAGCTGGGGCAATGCTGCTGCTGTGAGCGGGCAGGCAGAACAAAGCAGCCTCCTGCTCCAAGCTCCCATTTACCAGATGTGAATCTATTGTCTCAGCCCCAGGGCCAGCATCTCCCCCACACACCCCACCCTTTCCCCATAACAATCACCCTGAGCCCAGTGAAAAATTATGCAGCAAGTTGCTTGTTGTTAAAGGAAAGTAATTTAATTCACCTAGAGCAGGAAAAGCATAATTCCCCCCACCCTGTTTTCCCCTCTTTCCCAGATTTCAGGTGTATCCCAGCTATATGTTTCAGATGTCAGCTACCCTGCCCCACTCAACAGTCCTGGCTAAAAGGTTTTCCAAGCCCCCAACTCTCACAGCAGGCCAAATGTGCAGCAGAGCCTCTTGCAGCCTGTGGGGACTGAAGTGGGAACCTGGTCCCAAAGGAAACGAAAATGAGGGAAAATAAATTGCTGCCTAATCAACTTTCTTATCCATCAAAAAGACCTCCTGCCAACCTTCAATCACTTCAAACGGCCACATGATTTTCTTTTAAGCCTGCTAGGTGCTCTGATGCAATTCCTTGTGCCACCAACCAAGGTGTTGTCACCACCCTCAGGCTGGCAGTGCTGGCATTCCCACCAGAGGGGTGTTGGCACCTCGAAGCCATGCTGATGGCTGCAGTTGGAGCTGACCCTTGGGCTGACATAGCTCTACCAAGTCTGACTGTCTCTGCCACCCTTGCTGTCACATCCCAGAGTGAGGCATGGCAAGATGCTGAGGAAGGGGGTTGCCAGGGTCTGTATCTCCTCATGCTGTAAAGAAACACATTGAATGTGGTGAGCTGTGCAGATTCAACAAGGCTGAGTACCTGGTCCTGCACTTGGGTCACAACCACCCCAGGAAAGCTCAGGCTTGGGGCAGAATGGCTGGAAACTGCCCAGCAGAGAAAGACCTGGAGGAGTGAAGATGAGTCAGCAGGTGTCCAGGTGGCCAAGAAGGACAACAGCATCCTGATCTGGATCAGCAATGGTGTGACCAGCAGGACCAGGGAAATGATTGTCCCCCTGTACTGGATTCAATTTTGGGGCCCTCACTACAAGAAAGAAGAGTGAGGCCCTGAAGGGTGTTCAAGGAAGGGCAATACAGCTGGTGGAGGGTCTGGAGAACAGGGCTGGTGAAGAGCAGCTGAGGAAATTGGAGTTGTTCAGCCTGGAGAAAAAGAGGTTGAGGGGAGACCTTCTGGCTCTCTACAGCTCCCTGAAATGAGGTTGTAGCCCAGTGGGTGCTGATCTCTTCTCCCTAGTGACAAGTGATAGGACAAGAGGAAATGGCCTCATGTTGCCCCAGGGGAGGTTTAGTTTGGATATTAGGAGAAACTCTTCACTGGAAGTGTTCTCAAACACCAGCACAGGTTCCTCAGGAAGGTGATTGAATTCTCATCCCTGGAGGTGTTTAAAAGAAGCAGAGATGTGCTGAGGGATGTGGTTTAGAGCCAGCCTTGGTAAAGTCAGAGAGTGGTTGGACTGAGTGACCTTAGAGGTCTTTTCCATCTGAAATGGTTCTGTGATGCTGTGATCCCAGCATGGGAAGAGGGTCATAGAATCATAGAATGGTAAGGTTGGAAGTGACCTCAAAAATCATCTAGTTCCAACCGCTTGCCATAGGCAGGGACACCTCCCACTAGTACAGGTCACTCAAGGCCTCATCCAGCCTGGCCTTGAACACCACCAGGGAGGTTGCGGAGCACAGAATCACCCAATGTGATCTTTGATCACATTGGGTGATTCTGTGCTCCGCAACCTCCCTGGGCAACCTGTGCCAGTGTCTCACCACCCTCACTGCAGAGAACTTCCTCCTAACATCCAGTTTCAATCTCCCCTCTGCCAGTTCAAACCCATCTCCCCTCTTGACCTCCTGTTCATGTCCTCCTCAGAAGCCAGGTCTCCATCTCTATCACACCATGACTGGAAGAGAACCCAACAGATCCACAGTGCTTCCAAGCAGAGCACTCCTGCAAAGCCCAGGGTGGTGTCACTCCATTAGTGGAGTCAGCTGAGGTGCTTGAGCAGGCAGAAGACACCTCCAGCATCACCAAGCAGCTGTGTGTTTCATTCTGAGAGCTGCCCCACCTCTGAGTTCCCCATGGAAATATTCACCCAGGCACAGCATGGCTGGGCACCAGCATGGCACAGAGCTGCTAGTGGACCTTGCAGAAGCAGGTAGCTCATGATGAGTCAGGGCAGGAGCAGGCTGGAGGGCTCCAGGCTGTGCCATTCAGCTTGGGCATGCTGCAGGAGCATTCACTCCACAGCTCCGGCTGTGCTGTGAGGAGCTCCTCCTGCCAGAGGGAAAAAGGCACCAAAAAATAGTCCACACAATCAGTCCCCTCTGGTTCCCTCTGCCCTGGAGGTGCCTGGGAAAAGCTGGGCAGGAGTACAGAGCTGTGCCAAATGTGGGGCACAGTTGGTGAGTACTAACGTGATGGGTTAAAGTTCAGAGATGGGAGGGGTGGAGGAGCAGGACCTTTGCACAGGAGGAACCAAGGCCAGTGGCAGGGGCTAGGCAGCACTAGGGCTTTGAAGTAACAACTCTCAGTGCTGGATGTGTGCCTGCTCCCTCGACCCTAGCACTGTGTTGGCACGCACGTGGGTTTGCCCTGGGCAGTAAGAGATGTGCCAGGATCATAGTCATCCTCTGAAGGCAGTGGGAGAGGGAAGAGAGAAAGGAGAGGGACAGGGGAAGGGCAGAGGCACCAAAGGGATCCATTTCAGTGTTTTCTGAGACTAAACAATCCCTGCCCAGTGCTGCAGGACAAGGCATGGTCTTTCTTCTCTGTGCTGGGGATGAGGAAACCTTTATCTCAGGCCAGAAGGCAGCGTGGAGTTAGACTGCGAGCGAGAGTCCATCAGGGCTGGAGCCTTTTTCTCTACCCCCGTGCCGGCTTTTTGTTCTGCTGCTCACCAGTTGCTAGGGTTTTTTTTTGTTTTGTGTTTTGCTTCAATCATTTTCAGTGATGAGAGCATCTGCTGCCATCTGCGCCTCCCCTCCTCCCCCCACCCCGCCGGCCAACCTGCCCAACAGCTCCTGCACACCCAGGGACGGAGAGGAGGGGTGAGGCAGCTCCATCAGCTCCTGCTCTCCTCCTGCAGCCACTGCTGCAATTGCACCAGCCCTGGGGTGCCCACAGTGCCAATGTCCCAAGCAAGCCCGGCACCTGGTGGCGCTAAGCAAGCCTGCGGTTCCTCCCCTGAGAATTGCAGAAGGGACCTCTGGAGATCATCCAGCCCAACCCCACTGCTAAAGCAGAGCACCCATAACAGCTTGCCCAGGAGCACAAGGGCCAGGTGGGTTTAGAGTCTCTCCAGAGAAGGAGACTCCACAACCTCTCTGGGCAGCCTGCTCCAGGGCTCCAGCACCCTCACAACAAAGAATTTTCTCCTCCTGTTCAGGCGGAACCTCCTGGACTCCAGTTTGTGCCCATTGCCCCCTGTCCTGTCACTGGGCCCTGTTGAAAAGAGTCTAATTCAGCCTCTTGCCCCCTACCCTTTGGCTGTTGATCAGCATTGATCAGATCCCTTTTCAAGCTGCTCCTCTCCAGGCTCCATAGCCCCAGGGCTCTCAGCCTTTGCTCCTCACAGAGATGCTCCAAGCCCCAGAGAAGCCAACAACTGATGAGATAGTGTTGGAGGGGGAATCACAGAGGTGAAGGGCCTTTGGTAAAATCACCCAGGACATCAGTGCATGGCTGGAAAGAGTGGCCAGAGCTGCCACTTGCTGCCAGCATGACTGCTTCCTAGCCCATGGAGCTGCTGGGAAGCAGGGTGGTGAAGCTATAGCTCAGGCTTGGGCTTTGCTGGTGGCTGACACACCCCACAGAAGCACAGAGGTGGCCATTTGCATCTCTGTGACTGTTCCTTTGGGTATCCAGGCTGAGGGCTACTCCAGCCCTGACTCACCACGTTTTGCCTGGCAGCTCATCCCCAGTGTGGGAATGGGTGGATGCTGGTGATGGGTTGGAAAGTTATTACCTGTTTTAGCTCTATCTTACCATGCTGATCACCACCAGCCCCTAGACACAGGAGAGCTGTGGGGTCTCATGTACTGATCAGACTCAAAGCACTTCACCCCAGCTGGAATTCGATGCTCTGCTGTCTGCAAACTGGCTCGGTGGCATTCACACAGGGTTGGCATCACCAGGTCCTGCCTGGCAGCTGGAGCAGAGCCATGGTGGAGTTTGCTCACACATGGGCCTGACATCCATCCCTGGTGCTGCTTGTCCCCAGGCCACCTCTCCCTGCCAGCGTGAAGGGTGAAGGTGTGATGGTGGCTGGACCCTCGTGTGACACAAGGCACCAAAGGGCACATCCCTGCAGAGGGCTGAGGTTGTTGTAGAGCCATAGAATCGTTTTGGCTGGAGACCTTTAAGATCATCAAGTCCAACTGTCACCTCACTTCCCCTTGCTCCGGGCTGGTTTATGGTGCAGGAGCTACCCACCCTCTTAGAATCACCCACAGCTGGGGGGTGAGAGGATGGGGCCAGACTCTTTTTGATGGTGCCCAGCGACAGGACAAGGGGCAATGGGCACCAACTGGAACCCGGGAGGTTCCACCTGAACAGGAGGAGAAATTTCTTTGCTGTGAAGGTGGCTGCCCAGGCTGCCGGCGAGGCTGCGGCGCCTCTTTCTCTGGAGAGCAGCAGGAGGAGATGTGCAGGAGATGCTGACTGCCGTGCAGCGGTGCGCGGGAGCCCTCTGCTGCCTCTCGCAGCACTGCTGGCTCAACCTCCTGCCTTCCAGCACCACCTCTCATGCTTTTTGGGGTTTGTGGAAGGCTTGGCTAACCTACTGCCCTGCCACGGCAAGCTGACCGACTGAGAAGATGAAGGAAAGGCTCTCGGTGTTGTTTACCTGCACTTCTATAAAGCCTTTGGTACCGTTCCCCACAGCATCCTCCTGGAGAAATTGGCAGCTCGTGGCTTGGGCAGGTAAAAAACTGTCTGGCTGTGCCTAAGGAGTGGTGGGGAATGGAGTTAATTGCAGTTGGCAGCTGGTCACCAGTGGGGTTCCTCCGGGCTGTCCTGGGGGCCACTTCTCTTTGGTCGATATCTGGACCAGGAGATTGAGGCACCCTTGGTAAGTCTGCAGATGACAAACTGTAGGGTGGTGTTGACCCTCTGGAGGGTGGGGAGGCTCTGCAAAGGGATTTGGACAGACTGGATCAAACAGCTGAGGCAAGTGGGATGAGGTTCAACAGGCAGCAGGGCAAGGGAGGGGATTCTGCCCCTTTACTCTGCTCTCGTCAGACCCCACCTGGAGTCCTGTGTGCAGTTCTGGAGCCCTCAGCACAGGAAGGACATGGAAGTGTTGGAGCGGGTCCAGAGGAGGCCACAAAGATGATCAGAGGGCTGGAGCAGCTCTCCTATGAGGACAGGCTGAGAGAGTTGGGGCTCTGCAGCCTGGAGAAGAGAAGGCTTCCAGGAGACCTGATAGTAGCCTTCCAGTATCTGAAGGGGGCCTACAGGAAGGCTGGGGAAGGATTATTTACAAGGTCCTGCAATGACAGGACAAGGGGCAATGGGCTTAAACTGGCAGAGGGGAGATTTAGACTGGATGTTAGGAGGAAGTTCTTTACAGTAAGGGTGGTGAGGCACTGGAACAGGTTGCCCAGGGTGGTTGTGGATGCTCCCTCCCTGGAGGTGTTCAAGGCCAGGTTGGATGAGGCCTTGAGTGAGCTGTGCTAGTGGGAGGTGTCCCTGCCTATGGCAGGGGGTTGGAACTAGATGATCCTTGAGGTCCCTTCCAACCTTACCATTCTATGATTCTATGATTCTATGATTCTAAGGCCAAGTGCCAGGCCCTGCACCTGGGTCACAACGACCCTACAAACACATCATGACTGGGGAAGGGTGGCTGGAAAATGACCAGCAGAGGAAGACCTGGGGGTGTTGATGGACACCCAGCTGAAGATGAGCCAGAATGTGCCTAGGTGGCCAAGAAGGCCACCAGCATCCTGCACCAGTGTCAGCAACAGTGTAGAAATTGTCTAGGGCAGGGATTGTCCCCCTGTACTGGCCACTGGTGAGGCTGTACCTTGAATGCTGGGGTCATTTTTGAGTCTCTCACTGCAGGAAAGACATTGAGGTGCTGGAGTGGCTCCAGAGAAGGGCAACAAAGCTGGGGAAGGGTCTGGAGAACAGGGCAGGTGAAGAGTAGCTGAGGGAACTGGGGTTGTTTGGCCTGGAGCAAGGGAGGCTGAGGGGAGACCTTCTGGCTCTCTACAGCTCCCTGAAAGGAGATTGGAGCCAGGTGGGTGTCAATCTGTCACACAAGTCACAACTGTTAGGACAAGGGGAAGTGGCCTACAAGTTGTACCAGGAGAGGTTTAGGTTTGATGTTAGAAGAAACTTCTTCACTGAAAGGGTTCTCAAAGCCTGGCACAGGCTGCCCAGGGAGGTGGTTGAATCCCCATCCCAGGAGGTGTTGAAAAGAGGCAGAAATGTGGTGCTGAGGGATATGGTTTAGCCCCAGCCTTGGCAGAGTCAGAGAATTGTTGGAGTTGATGACCTTTAAGGTCTTTTCCAACCAAAATGCTTCTGTGATTCTATCTTCTCCCTGGGTGGATGTACTCTTCAGCCTTAAACTTTTTTCCGTTCTCCCCCCAAACAACTCTTGTGTGTCAGAGGAACTAAACCAGCATCATTATTTGGTCAGACACTGGAGCAGGTTGCCCAGGCAACTATGGATGCCCCTACCCTGGAGGTGTTCAAGGCCAGGTTGGATCAAAGGTCCCACGTTCCCAGGGAGGTTGTGGCTGCTCCCTCCCTGGAGGTGTTCAAGGCCAGATTGGATGAGGCCTTGAGTGAGCTGTACTAGTGGGAGGTGTCCCTGCCTATGGCAGGGTGTTGGAACTGGATGATCCTTGAGGTCCCTTCCAACCTTACCATTCTATGATTCTATGATTCTATAAAGGTCACATTGGGTGATTCTGTGCTCCACCACCTCCCTGAGCAACCTGTGCCAGTGTCTCACCATCCTCACTGCAGACAACTTCCTCCTAACATCCAGTCTAAATCTCCCCTCTGCCAGTTCAAACCCATTGCCCCTTGTCCTGGCATTACAAGACCTTGTCAATAGTCCCTCCCCAGCCTTCCTGTAGCCCCCTTCAGATCCTGGAAGGCTACTATCAGGTCTCCTGGAAGCCTTCTCTTCTCCAGGCTGCAGAGCCCCAACTCTCTCAGCCTGTCCTCATAGCAGAGCTGCTCCTGCCCTCTGATCATTCATCCTCACACCAGCTTTTGTTTGAAAGGAAAAGTGGTCCTAGGACCTCAAGGTTGAGAGCTTGCACCTTTAAAGACTCCCAGAGAACAGGAGGAGTGTTAATATAATGCAGAATAGTGTGGTTTAGGTTGGAAGGGACCTCAAGGTCTCCTGGAAGCCTTCTTTTCCCCAAGCTGCAGAGCCCCAACTATCTCAGCCTGTCCTCACAGCAGAGCTGCTGCAGCCCTCTCAGCATCTTGGTGGCCTCCTCTGGATCCACTCCAACAGTTCCATGGCCTTCCTGTGCTGGATCTTCCTGTTTATTGTGTGTGTATCTGCTTGTGCATTGTGCTAAGCTGTAAATAGAGCTTCAGTCCTTAACTCCCAGCCTGCTGAGTCTAGTCTGGGTGATTTTCATAGAGTGGGGAGGCAGGTAACTCCCAAACCATCACAAAGCCCTTCTAAACTGTCCCTCCCCAGCCTTCCTGTAGGTCCCTTTAAGACATTGAAAAGATGCTCTAAGGTGTCCCTGGAGTCTTCTCTTCTCCAGGCTGAACAGCCCCAACTCTCTCAGCCTGTCTTCCTAGGAGAGATGCTGCAGCCCTCTGATCATCTTGGTGACCTCCTCTGGACCTGCTCCATCAAGGTCATGTCCATGTTCATGTCAGCTTTTGGCTGAGGCAGGGCTGGGTGGACCTGTGAGCTGCTGCACCACAGCAATGTCACCTCCTCCATCATGAACAGGAGATAAGAGCTCTGATGACTGCTAACTGTAGCCCACTCTGCCGGTGCCTGCTGGGCTGTGCATGGAGAAACACTGCCGAGTCAGCTGGCTGGATATTCCCCCTGGCTCATTCCCTTCTCCTGCAGATAAGATGGTCTGTCAGGGGGAGGCAGCTCATTTGTCACACTCCTTAAATGTAGGGAAGGCTGCCTTTGGGCCACAGCCAACTTTGTGTCAGCTCTGCTGTTACCGGAGCTGCCCTGCGCCTGCCTGCCAACCAGGGTGGAGCTCTCTAGCGTGGCACAGGAGATGGGGACACAGGCACTGGCCCCAGAAGGCAGAGGAGCTGGTCAGGCCACACCTTGAGTCCTGTGTCCAGTTCTGGGCTCCTCAACCTGAGAAAGATGTTGAGGTGCTGGAAGGTGCCCAGAGAAGGGCAGCAAGGCTGGGGAGGGGCCTGGAGCACAGCCCTGTGAGGAGAGGCTGAGGGAGCTGGGGGTGTGCAGCCTGCACAAGAGGAGGCTCAGGGCAGAGCTCATTGCTCTCTGCAGCTACCTGAAGGGAGGTTGTGGCCAGGTGGGGTTGGGATCTGCTCCCAAGCACCCAGAGACAGACCAAGAGGACACAGCCTCAAGTTGTGCCAGGGCGGGTTCAGGCTGGATGTTAGGCAGAAGTTCTTCCCAGCAAGAGTGATTGGCATTGGAATGGGCTGCCTGGGGAGGTGGTGGAGTGCCCATCCCTGGAAGTGTTCAAAAGGAGGCTGGATGAGGCACTTGGTGCCATGGGTTAGTTAATTAACAGGGTTAGGCGACAGATTGGACTTGATGATCTCAGAGGTCTTTTCCAACCTGGTTAACTCTGAGATTCTGTGACTCTATCTGTGTCTTTAATCCCAAAGCAGTTGCAGTGTGGCTGTGATGAATCCCAGCTCACAGAGAGGCACACAGGAGATGCCAGGCACATTAGTCCTGTGGTGACCTAAACCTGTGGCTTTAAGCCCCAAGCACCACAAATAGAATTGGAGTCTCCTTCTCTGGTGACTTTCAAACCCCTCCTGGGTGCATTCCTGTGCGAACTACCCTGGGTGATCCTTTCTTGGCAGGGAGATTGGACTCAGTGATCATAAAATCAGAATCACCCAGGTTGGAAGAGCACATCCAGGCCAACCCAGCACCCAGCCCTAGCCAATCAACCAGACCATGGCACTAAGTGCCCCATTCAGTCTTGTCTTGAACACCTCCAGGGACGGGGACTCCACCACCTCCCTGGGCAGCCCATTCCAATGCCGATCACTCTCTTTGGAAGAACCTGCTCCTTACATCCAGCCTGTACCTCCCCTGGCACAGCTTGAGACTCTGTCCCCTCGTTCTGTTGCTGGTTGCCTGGGAGCAGAGCCCAGCCCCAGCTGGCCACAACCTCCCTTCAGGTAGCTGCAGAGAGCAATGAGCTCTGCCCTGAGCCTCCTCTTGTGCAGGCTGCACACCCCCAGCTCCCTCAGCCTCTCCTCACAGGGCTGTGCTCCAGGCCCCTCACCAGCCTTGCTGCCCTTCTCTGGACACCTTCCAGCACCTCAACATCTCTCTTGAATTGAGGGGCCTAGAACTCAAGGATGCTGGACACAGGACTCAAGGTGTGGCCTGACCAGTGCTGACTACAGGGGGAGAAAAACCTCCCTTATCCTGCTGGCCACACTGTTCCTCATCCAGGTCAGGATGCCATTGGTTCTCCTACCCACCTGGGCACACTGCTGGCTCATGTTCAGCTACTCTCTACCAGGCTGCTTTCTGCCTGGCTGCTCTCCAGCCACTCTGTCCCCAGCCTGCAGTGCTGCTTTGGGTTGATCTCTGGAACATTTAAAGTTCTCTGATTCTGTTAGGGCTGGAAAGGTCCTCCAGAATCATCCAGTTTCAACCCCCCCTGTTATGGGGCTTGACACTTCCCACTAGATCAGGTCACCCTGTGTGAGTTGCCCCCAAACCTGTCCTGATGGGACTGTGCCTGGGCTGCAAAGCTTGAGAGGCAGCATGAAGCACCTCGATGGTGGAGAATACCGAGCCAAAACCTTGGGAATGGCAATGTGAGCTCAGTGTAAGGTGCAGGGGGAAGAAAAAAGTTATGCAACCTCACCTCTGTGCTCCTCCTAACCCTCAGAGGATTTGGGGTGACTAGTCCAGGTCTTGCCCAAACGAGCACTCTGTCAATGGGCTTTAATTTGCTCCAATTATCAGGTGCCATTTCAGGGTGGCTGCAGTGTGAGTCATTTTGGTTGCACCCTCTTTGAAGGCATCATGACAGGTCACCTCCTTCCTCTGCCAGGAGCAAGGACTTGATACAACCCCCTAGCTATGTTAGGATGGAACCTCAGTGGCTATGACCCCTCAGAGGAACTGAGAGAGGCTGGGAAGTGCTTTGACCTCTGGATCAGTGATCACAGAGCAGTTCATGGCTGAGATCCTTCCCAGGGCACCACGTACTGTGCTGCTGGTGGAAATTTTGGTGCAAAACAGACACCCTGATCTGGTCTGGTGTGGGAATGCCCCCCAGAGAGTGGGGAGCAGGTAGGACTGCAGCTTCTTCTGCCCATAACTTCCCCAATAAAGGAAGCTCAGGGCAAGGTTAAGGCATGGAGTCCTGGGCAGGAAGAAGATGATGTCTTTTGAGGCTTTCAGGGAATCAGAATCAGTCAGGGTTGGAAGGGACCACAAGGATCAGCCAGTTCCAATCCCCCTGCCATGGGTAGAGGCACCTCACACTAGATCAGGATGTTTAGAGCCTCATCCAGCCTGGCCTTAAACATTTCCAGGGATGGAGCTTCCACCATCTAGGGAGGTGTTGAGCTTTTCATCAGCCCAGACCCCCAGGGTCTTTTCCTCAGGGCTGCTCTCAGCCATTCCCCACCCAGCCTGGAGTTGTGCTTGGGGTTGTGCCTACCCAGGTGCAGGACCTTACACTTGGCCTTGTTGAATGTCATGAGGTTGGCCTGGGCACAGCTCTCCAGCCTGTCCAGGTCCCTCTGGATGGATCCCTGCCCTCTAGCAAGTCAGCTGTGCCACACAGCTTGGTGCCATCTGCACACTTGCTGAGGGTGCATTGATTCCTCTGTCCATGGCACTGACAAAGATGTTCAACAGCACTGGTGCCAGCACTGACTCCTGAGGGATGCCACTTGGCACTGGTCTCCAGACCAGTGTCTGGCCTTAGTTAAAAGCCATTAAGGAACCTACAATTCATACTCCCAGCTCTTTACTGCCTGTTAGAGAGTTTCAGTAGTCATTAATGGTCCTGAGGTGGAACACAGAGTCAGGGGTGGGACAGGAGTGGGATACAGGGACAGGAGTGGGACAGGAGTAGGACAGATGGACAGTGGGACAGGAGTGGGACAAGAGTGGGCCACAGGGACAGGAGTGGGACAGGAGAGTGACACAGGGACAGAAGTCTCAGGTTGCCCAGAGAGGTAACCTGTTCCAGTGTCTTACCAACCTCATGGTGAAGAGCTTCTTCCTAACATCCATTCTAAATCTACCTCCTAATGGTAGGAAGCACCCTCATGGTCTGTCCCCACAGCACAACCTTCAGAGACAGAGTGAACTGCACACTGAGCAGAGGATGAAGTGCTCCTCCATGACATGGCTGCACTCTCCATCTCCTGCTGCACCTTCACTTCTGTGGTGGGCACAAAGGTGGCCTCCTCCTGCTTCCGTGGCTGCTCTCCCTTGGCCACTTTACAGCTGGAAGAAGATGAGGCCCCTCCATGACATGGCTGCACTCTCCATCTCCTGCTGCACCTTCACTTCTGTGGTGGGCACAAAGGTGGCCTCCTCCTGCTTCCGTGGCTGCTCTCCCTTGGCCACTTTACAGCTGGAAGAAGATGAGGCCCCTCCATGACATGGCTGCACTCTCCATCTCCTGCTGCACCTTCACTTCTGTGGTGGGCACAAAGGTGGCCTCCTCCTGCTTCCGTGGCTGCTCTCCCTTGGCCACTTTACAGCTGGAAGAAGATGAGGCCCCTCCATGACATGGCTGCACTCTCCATCTCCTGCTGCACCTTCACTTCTGTGGTGGGCACAAAGGTGGCCTCCTCCTGCTTCCGTGGCTGCTCTCCCTTGGCCACTTTACAGCTGGAAGAAGATGAGGCCGCTGCGGCATATGAGATGAGAGGAAGGGTCAGAGGGGTTGGAAAGCTGTCTTCTAGTCCTGCTCCTGCCATCCATTTGCAGTGCTCCCAAGTCAGGGCTTGATGATTTGCAGCTCTGCAGGCAGCCATCGGGAAGAGCTCCCAGCTGGGCTGCAAACCCTGGCACTTGGCAGCGGGGCCAGGAAGAGCTGCAGAAGCAGCAGGTTCTGACCGTGCCCATTTATTTCCACCTTCAGAGCTGGTCCTGGCAGGGGAAGGGGTGAGGGGACCTGCCCTCTGGGCTGCCTTTGCCTGCTTGTCATGGATCCACCATGGCTGAGGTCTCTGCTCTTCCATCTGGAGCTGCAGCCTCCTCCACGGGTGCACGCAGCCCTGACCTGCAGCAGCATCCCTCATTCCTGCTCTAAATCTCTCCCAAGCAGCTGCTGGTGACATTAGCATTTTCTCCTGCCAGCCCACGGGGCTCAGGAAGGAATTAACCCAGCAGCAGCAGCAGATATCAGAGGTATCTTTTATTGACTGTTCACAGAAATACAGTAGCAGTCAGTTTAGGAGGCTTAGGCAAGGGCTCCAGAAGGTGCCTTCCTTCTCAGCATCGCCAGGAGAGCCCGAGGGGAAACATGCCCATCAACACTTTGAGGGGTTTCTCTGGAGGGGGTTTCTCACTAGGGGCTGGGAGCTGTTTGAACCACTGGATGAAATTCAAGAGAAGAAAAAGAAAAGAGCCTCCCCCCTTCTCCCCACCCCCCACCTCCCTCTATATCTAGGGGTGGTGGAGCACCCAGAACACACCTGATATGCTGTGAACCAGTCCTGCCGTGGTTCCCATCCATCACTCAGCAGGAGCCCACTGCTCCCCAGCCTGTCAGGAGGCATGCATGGCTCTGGGCTTTGCACACCCTTGTCACATGGCTTGTTGGCCATAAAATAAATCTTCCTTGGTCTGGTTTTCCTCCCTGTACACATGTAAGAGCCAGACCCTTCCCTACGGCAGTTTGCAGCCTGCATGTGGGCAGGGAGGGGATGCTCAGCTGGGCCAATAAATTAATTTCACTTTTATTCAGGTATTAACTGGCTTTTTTTTTTCTTTTTTTTTTTTTTCTTTTTCAATCAAGGTGGGGCATTGGTTGTGTTTTTGGTTTCTTTTTCTTTTTTCCTTCCTTTTTTTTTTTTTTTTTTTNTTTTCTTCTTTCTTTTTTTTTTTTTTTTTTTTTTGTTTGTTTTTGTTTTTGAGTCCTTGCTACAAGAAACAACTGCAGACACTTCTGGCGTAGAGGCATTTCGGCTGCGGCCACTGCTGCTGTTGGCCTCCCTCTAGTAATCAGTGAGGGGGTATCGCAGGAAGATGAAGATGAGGATGATGCAGAAGGTGGCAAGGGCTGAGCTGGTGATGTTAAAAAGCCTGGCTGTCTTGGCATCTTCAACTGCTCCATTTAAGTCATTGAGGAGTTTCTTATCCCTCACCTGAGACCCCAAAAAAAAAAAAAGTCAATTAATTAAAACCCTCAGGAGATGCTCCAGGTGACATCCACAAAACCCAACGCACTGGCAAGGGCCCTCTGCAGCCCAGCTGAGGGCTGGGCTGTGCCTCTTTGCATTTGGGTGTCTTAGGGGGAGGCATAAGACACCCTGAGGAGAAGTTTGCAGCTCAATTCTGCTGCGGGTTGAGCTTGTGGAGCTCTGGGTTGAGGCTGTGGGGCCAAACATTGTCCCAGCTGTAGCCCAGCAGTGTCCCAGCTGTAGC
>VWZE01015505.1:263159-273560 GCA_013396675.1 Eubucco bourcierii | reverse complement strand
CCAGAGAAGGGCCCTGAGGATGCTCAGAAGGCTGAAGCACCTCTGCTATGAGGAGACTGAGGGAGTTGGGGCTGTTCAGTCTGGAGAGGAGAAGGCTCCAAGGTGACCTTGTTGTGGCCTTGCAGTATCTGCAGGGGGCTATAAGAAAGCTGGGGAGGGACTTTTTAGGCTGTCGAGTAGTGACAGGACAGGGGGGAATGGAACAAAGCTGGAAATGGGGAGAATCAGACTGGATGTTAGGAAGAAATTCCTCACCATGAGGATGGTGAGAGCCATGGGCTGCCCAGGGAGGTAGTGGAAGTCTCATCCCTGGAGGTGTTTAAGGCCAGGCTGGATAAGGCTCTGGCCAGGCTGACCTAGTGTGAGGTGTCCCTGCCCATGGCAGGGGGTTGGAACTGGCTGCTCCTTGTGCCCTTCCAACCCTGACTGATTCTATGGTTCTGTGTAGGCTGAAGACCCCTGGCAGTGGAGATGACCCAAAAGAGTGACCCACTGCTGGTACAAACCAGATGCCCATGGTCTGTGGAGAAAGTCTGAGGGAACTGAGGTACCACCATGCACCCCATGCCCATGGGCATCCTTCCCAGTGTGTTGCAGCCCCCTGGCCCTGCAGTGCCAGGCTTTGGCTTGCCCAGCCTGCGAGCAAGGCTGGTGATGTCCCCGTGAGGGGCTGAGCTGGCAAAACCTGGCACAGCCTCCTGCTGCAGCTCCAGGGCTGTGCTGAGCCTCCAGCATACTAAGCAGCCTTGGGCTGATGAGATCCTTTTGCAGGTCTCTGCAGCTCCTCTGGTGTCCCTGCCACCAGCAGTCCTCAGCCCTGACAGCAACCTGGGCTCTTCTCATTTTCCTCCTGCAGGCTGGGCCTTCTGTGGGCTGCTCTTGGGGAAGAGAGGTGCACTGGTGGCCCTGTCACCTCCTCCAGGCTGCATGGCACTGCCAGGCAGTGATGGCACCAGCAGGCAGTGGATGGCACAAACAGTCAGCAAATGACATTGCCAGGCACCATTGCCACTAGCAGGCAGTGAGGCCATTACCAGGCAAGCAGATGGCATAGCCAGGTGGTAATGCCACTAGCAGGCAGTGAGGGCATTACCAGGCAAGCAGATGGCATAGCCAGGCAGTAATGCCACTAGGAGGCAGTGAGGGCATTGCCAGGCAAGCAGATGGCATAGCCAGGCAGCAATGCCACTAAACAGGCAGTAAGGGCATTACCAGGCAAGCAGATGGCATAGCCAGGCAGCAATGCCACTAAACAGGCAGTGAGGGCATTACCAGGCAAGCAGATGGCATAGCCAGGCAGCAATGCCACTAGCAGGTAGCAATGNAATGCCACTAAACAGGCAGTGAGGGCATTACCAGGCAAGCAGATGGCATAGCCAGGCAGTGATGCCACTAGCAGGTAGCAATGGCATTACAAGGTAGTGAGTGGCACTGCCAGGCAGCAATGCCACTAAACAGGCAGTGAGGGCATTACCAGGCAAGCAGATGGCACACCCAGGCAGCAATGCCACTAGCAAGGAGGGCTGGTAATATCAGGCAGTGAATGGCACAGCCAAGCAGTGTGGGGCACGGCCAGACAGCGACAGCATTGTAAGGCAGCAGATGGCACAGCCAGGAAGAGATGGCACAGCCAGGCAGCGATGCTGCAAACAAGCAGGGATAGCAGAGCCGAGCAGTGCATGGCACAGCAAGACAGCAATGCCACCGGCAGTCAGGCATGGCACTACAGAACAGTGGATGGCACAGCCAGTACATGGCACTACCAGGCAGCAGATAGCATCGCCAGGCAGCAAATACCACCAGCAGTCAGTGGTGGCATCATCAGGTAGCAATGGCACCATCAAGCAGCAGATGGCACTGCAAGGCAGTGATGGCACTAGCAGGCAGCTCTGTCACTCCAGGCAAGGATAGCACTACCAGGCAGCAGATGGCATCTCCGGGCAGTGAATAACACTGGCGGGCAGTGATGGCACAGCCAGGCAGCTGATGGCACTGCCTGTCGGCAGCAGCTCTGCAGTTCGAGTCAAGCAGATGCGGGCTCAGGCTCTAGCCCTGCCTCACAGGGATGTGTCCCTGTGCCCAGCCTGTCCCTTCAGCCAGCACTCTGCAGGCACAGGCAGCTGGAGGCGTGAGGATGTGGGAGGAAGGACCAGGAGACTTTATCCCTCTTCCCTTGCCCATACCCAAGCAGGGTATCCTGGGGTTGGCATCGAGTGGCTGTACCAGCTTCACTGCCCGCTTTGTGGTCAGAGGGTAACAAGCCATGGGGTCAGGGTCCTATGCTGCTGGCAGCATGGGCCCTGCCAGGACCTGGCTGACTTGATGCTAGGTGCTGGTGTCAGGCTGTGAAGAGCAGCCTCACCATCTTACCTAGAAACACTAAAAGACTTCTATCGACCAGAAGCTTTCCAAAAAGCCTCTGTGATGGATTCAGACCACATCTCAGAGGCCTTTTTTCCTGTCTCTCCTGCAGTGCCCACCCAGAGTGCCATCCTGAAAACCTTCAGCCTCTTGCTGGGTGCAGGGAAGGGTTGCTGAACCCTTTCTTCTGCTTCCTAGAGCCTCCTAAGCCACATCTCAGATCCTCAAGAGAGGTCGGTCACACCAGTGAGGACGTCTCTGCTCAAGCACCCCCTGCATCCTGAACCACGGGTAGGGAGCCTGCTGCTGGCAGGAGGCTCACAGGAGCTGGCACCAGCAGGCACATGGGGAGAACAAGAGCTCTGTTTTCCTCCTCGTAGCAAACCCTGCAGTGCTGTGCCCTCAGCCTCTGCTGTGCTCTCCTCCTGGGAATCTGCAGCTGGAGCTGGGACCATCCACCCACCACCACTGCTGGCTGCTTGGCACCTGCAGGGCACCCTCCTGCGAGCAGGGAGAGGGGACAGTCACAAACCACATATGGCTGGAGCTCCCAGCAGGGGAGGTGAGCTCTGGAAGGCAGCAAACTGGCACTCTGGGAACTCACACACCTCTTGGTGTCAGCTGCCCAGCTGGCATGACTCACCTTAGATATTACTGGGTAGGTTTAGCATCCTCACCAAAACCCCAGCACCTCTTCACCCACCGGTGAGAAGCAGAGAGGTCCTTGCACCCATAGCCACAGGAGCATTGGATTCAGGCCAGGAATTTCTCCTGCTGCTCCTGGCAGGTTCTTTGAAGCTCTCCAGCAATTTCCTCTTCCCAGCAGCAGGGGCTACCGGAGGCAAGCCCTGTGCAAAGCAAGTGCCCTTTGCCTCTTCCTCCACTATAACTCAGTTGAGAGTGGGAGAGGTTGCTCTGCCACAGGTGAGCCAGAGTTTGCTGCCTGTGTTTGCCAGGCAGACAGAGGCTCCTGCAGCAGACTGGCACGGCTGGCACACCGAGCTCTGCGAGCCTCCCACAGCCCAACCGCTTGCTTTGCCTCTGTGGGGCCAGTTTCTCTTGGCCTCAGGAGCTCTCTCCCACTCCACCTGTCCCCGGGGCACTCTCCTACCTTAATTTCCCTGCCCAGCCCTCTCCCAGTGCTCCCAGCAGCCTCTCCCACCCAACACCACCTCACCCTCGTGATGCCAGCGCTTTGGCTCTTTCCCACGCCGCTCTTCGGCAGCGCCCGTCCTTGGCTTCCCCTGGCTCTGCCTTTGGCCCTGCTCCAGCCCCTGCTGCTGCTCAGTATCTCTGCCAAGGGGCACCCAGGGCTCTCCACTCCCTAGTGCCACCATTTCCTCCCAGTCCCTTATTTCCTTTGCCCTTCCCTTCTCTTCTCTTCTCCTGCCGTTTGGGCCCCAAAGATGATCTGACAGCCACCTCTGGCTCCTGCCAAAGGGCACCCAGATGCCTCCTTTCCCTGTCACTCTAGCTGGGTGCACCCACCTGCTCCTGCAGCACATGGAGCTCTGCCCACAGGCCCAGCCTCCAGCAGCCCCCATAGAATCAGAACCAGAGTGATTTCAATTGGAAAAGACCTCTGAGCTCACGAAGACCTCTAAGATCACGATAATCAAGTAGCAGAAGTGGAAACAAATGGTCTCATGGCAGCTCCATCTCCAGCAGCCCCCTACCCTTTCCCTTCCCTAGCTCTCCTTCAGATCTCCTCCAACCTCTTTGGCCTTGGTCACCTGGATCCCTCATCCTGTCTGAGTCCTTGTTCCCCTTGCTCTCCTCCTGCCCACCCTGCTGCCTCGGAGGTCACCCTCATGCAGATCATCTCCTATTGCCCATTATCCTTTACAGTGACAGGGATCCCTGAAGTGCCAGACAAGTGCCAGGGCCTCTGCAGCACACAAGAGCAGTTAAAAGATGTTTCTCCTTCCAAACCACTCACAGCCCCAGCCTCCCACATTTACCCAGGGTGACCTCACCTTGTCCCACCCAGCCTTGCACCACCAGATGCTTTCAAATGTCTTGCTTGAATGTCCTGCTGCAGCATCTGAGCTGGGCTCTGGAGGAGGAGCTCTCCTGGAGAGCAGAGAAGTGGTTCAGCACCTTCCCTGCTTTGTCCTTAAGGAGATGCTGGTGTCTGTCTCACAGCCCAGCCTCAGCCTTTCCTATTTTCATGCTCCTGTGACCACCATCACCATCATCTGCTGGCAGCTGCTACAGGAGCTGCTGGGAGCCCTTGAAGCTGCTTTCTTCCACAGCCAAAGACAGGAAGCAGCATGAGGGACAGGTCCCCAAGGTCACAGGGCTGAAGCCCTCCCAGACCCAAGTGTGCTGTTTCCTTAATCACAGACTCATTTCTCATCATCACTTTGACCTTTCTCACCTTGTCTAAAATTCGATGGAGATTTTTGTCCTGCTTTGCACTGAGAGGACTCCTGTGTAAGGATCTCTACATCTGCTGCCTGTGGGGCTTCCCCAGGCACCCCAAAGCACTGTGTGGTGGCACAAAGCTCACCTCTGGTCCAGCTCGGCAGCTTGCACAGTTCCTTCCTTCCTCCATGCCTGGCCTTCCATGAAACACAGCTTGCTTTTTGCTGTGCCAGCCTTTCTCCTCCCCTCTGCCATCAGCAAAAGGTGGTGGTGGCCTTTCCCTCATCCCTGCTTGCCTGCCACCTCCCTGCTGCTGACCTTGTCCTTCACCATCTCCAGCCTACCATGTCCTCCATTATTTCCATCTGACCTTGTCCTTTGCTTTCTCTAGCTCACTTTGTCCTCCACTATCTGCATCTCACCTTGTTCTCCACTATCTCCAGCTCAGTGTGTCCTCTACTATCTCCAGCTCAACATGTCCTCCAACACCTTCAGCATACTGGTTTCCAAAGGGCTCTTTCTCTCCTCCTTCTGACCACCACTTCCTGCCCTTTCCTCTCCTTGGAGCTTTGCCTTCAGCTTCCTCTCCAAGTACATCACCTCACTTCTTCTCAGACCCTTCCCAAGCAACCACTTCCTTCTCCCTATCCTGGGACTTGGCCTCCCTGTTTTTTGGGAGCCAAAGAAGGAGGGCACCAAAGGTTTGGTGCTGACCAGCCTAAGGAGGCTGTACTTAAGGCAGCCCAGCTTCCAGCATGCAGCTCACAGCTGGCTGCATGTAAACCTGTTTCTGTGCAGACCTCTCCACCCCTACATGTAAGGACTCTGGAGAAGATCCTTGGAGTTGTTTGCTCTGGGAATTGGTCAAGAGCTCTCCAGCCCACATTCCTCCAGCATGGCATCCCAGAGCTGTCACCCCTGCGTTTCTCCCACCTCCACAAACCATTGATCCTGAGAGCCTGCCTGAGAGGTCAGGTGCAGCTTCTTGGGGTTAATAAGTAGCTAAGGGTTTGTGCTGCTCTGCTTCCACTCCAAAGGAGGAAGATCAACAAGTGGTGAAAGGAGAAAAAAAAGAACCGTGCCTAGAGCTGTTTGCTAAGGGCTGGGCAGAACATGGCCAGGAGAGCTCCTGAAGTGCTATCATACTTCATGTTTTGGTGGTCTCAAGGAGCAGAAAAAGCTCTGTGAGCTGCCCTAGGGGCTGCTGGTGAGATTTCTTGCCATCTTCTTCTCCATACAGCCACAAAGAGATAACCAGACACTGGTACCATGGCTCATCTCAGACCCCAGCCCCTCTGATCTGCTGCCTCATGGCACGATGAACACTGAGAAGGACTTGACTGGCCCTGGTGCTCTTCACAGAAGGACCTCCTAAAGCTTGAAGAGAGATCACCAAGCCCTGGTGCATCATCTATTACCAGCTGAGGCTAGAGAAGAGGGAAAGAGGAAGCTGCCAAGTATGAGGCCCTGGCATTTGGTCCTGATCAAACCAAACTGAACCCAAAGTGCTGCTCTTGGGACAATCCTCCCACCTGTGCTAGGCTGGGGTTAAGGTTAATTTAAGGTTTCTAACTTGCCTGGTCCTGCTGTTGAGCTCTTCATCCCCAGTGCCAACAAACATTCCCAGTGAGAAGTTTGTGGAAGGCTACTTTCAGAAGCTTGAGGTGCTAGAAATAACCCCTGGAGGGATGCTTGAGTTGGTGACACTGGTTGGAGCTCAGCAAGCTGCTTCTGCTGAGGCATGCTGTCCCTCTGAGAATTTGGCTGGGGTGGCTGCCACACAGAATACTTGGCTTGGGTGCCATGGTCTCTGTCCTCATCTGACTGCATGCTGCTTCCAAAAGGAACAGACATTCTTTGGTGCTGGGGTGGGATTTGGGGTGGATTGAGTAAATGGTGGTCACCAGGAAATGGCATTGGCCTGCAGGAAGGCATCTAGAAAACCACAGCCCACATGCAAAAGGCCAGGTAGGTAAAACCAGAGAATCATTTAGAGTGGAAAAGACCTTTCAGATCACAGATGAGGCCTTGAGCAAGCTGGGCTACTGGAAGGTGTCCCTGCTCATGGCACAATGAGCACTGAGAAGGTCACAGATGAGGCCTTGAGCAAGCTGGGCTAGTGGAAGGTGTCCCTGCTCATGGCACAATGAGCACTGAGAAGGTCACAGATGAGGCCTTGAGCAAGCTGGGCTAGTGGAAGGTGTCCTTGCTCATGGCACAATGAGCACTGAGAAGGTCACAGATGAGGCCTTGAGCAAGCTGGGCTAGTGGAAGGTGTCCCTGCTCATGGCACAATGAGCACTGAGAAGGTCACAGATGAGGCCTTGAGCAAGCTGGGCTAGTGGAAGGTGTCCCTGCTCATGGCACAATGAGCACTGAGAAGGTCACAGATGAGGCCTTGAGCAAGCTGGGCTAGTGGAAGCTGTCCCTGCCCGTGGCAGGGAGTTGGAATTAGATCACAGAATCACAGCACCATGCAGGTCAGCAAAGCCCCTCAGGATCACCAAGCCCAACCTAGAACCCTGCTCTAAAAGATTCCCCTTAAACCATAGCCCTAAGCATCACATCCAAAACACCCTTGAACACAACCAGGGTTGGTGACTCCACCACCTCCCTGGGCACCTCATTCCAGTCCTTGACCACTCTCTCCATGAAAAACTTCTTCCTAACATCCAATGTAAACCTCCCCAGTCTCAGCCTCAGCTTGAGGCCATTAGATGGTCTGTAAGCTCTCTTGCAACCCAAACCATTCTGTGAAACTATGAGTCATTGAGTCCAACCATGAACCTTACTCTCTCAAGTCCACCATTGAGCCACATCTGCATGGTGCCAAGGGATGGTGGCACCACCACCACCCTGTTGCAATGCCTGACAACCCTTTCAGTGTCCACTTCCACTAACATTAGCCACAGCTGGAAAAGGACATGGAGAAGGAGATGGCTTTATGGTAATCCTCAAGTGTACCTAAGCAAGCATCTGGCTTCTTGGAACTGGTGGGAATACTCGGGTGGGCTGAGGTATGTAATGAAACATCTCACTGGCCTGAGGCATGAAGGAGCTACTGCACTGAAATCACAGAACCATAGAATCATTTTGGTTGGAAGAGTGATCATCAAGTCCAACCATTAACCCAACAACTAAACCACATCCCTCAGCACCACAGCTCCACGGCTTTTTGATCCCTCCAGGGATGAGGCCTCCACCACTGCCCTGGGCAACCTTTTCCAGCCCTTGACAAACCTTTCAGGAAAGAACTTGTTCCTCACATCCAAGCTAAACCACCCCTGGTGCAACTTGAGGGCATTTCCTCTCATTCTATCAGGTGTCACTAGTGAGAAGAGACCAACAATCACCTGGCTCCAGCCTCCTTTCAGGGGCTTGTGGAGGGCAGAGCTCACTGCTCTGTTTCCCCAGGATAAACCACCCTAGGTCCCTTAGCTGCTTCTCATCAGCCCTGTTCTCCAGACCCTTCTCCAGCTTTTCTGCCCTTCTCTGGACCTTCTCCAGCACTTCGATGTCTTTCTTGTAGGGAGGGCCCCAAAATTGAACTCAGGACTTGGGGGGCAGCCTCAGATGCTGCAAGGCATGGAAGATCCTGTTGCTGAGAATGAGAACAGTGGTTCCTGATGTTGCCAGATGTTTCAGTTAACTCAAGGAAATGCAGAAGCCATAGTACAAGAACCAATTAATGCCACCAGTGGCCCTTCAGCCAGGAAATCTGCACCCCACTTGCCACAGGCTCTGCCCTCAGAAGTCCCAGAATGAGCTCAGGGAGGGGAAGGTGCTGCTCCTCTCCCCTCCCTACCACTGCACCTTGCTTGGTCTCTGCAGAGCACAGACATCCTAGAAGGGCTGAGACTTCAGGATCTGCTGCTCAGTTGTCCTTGGATTTAATTGCAGAGGGACAAGAGGAGTCTGTTCAAAGGGACATCTGTCCCCAGGGCATTTCTTGTTTCTGCTTCCTCTGAACTTCTGGGTTACAGTATTGACTGTAAAAGCTGAAACCAGCTCTAACATCCAGCCTGGCTGGGATGTTGTGAAGGTCTCTGCAGTAGCTGTAAGTGAGGAAGGAAGGATCCCATCTTCCTCAGCATCCCAGTGGTCTTCCCCAGCACAGACCTTCTGCTGAAGCCCTGGCACCCCTGTGGCCTCCCACTACCCATCCCCACAGCAGCTTCTGAGGGCACTCACTATCCCTTTGACCACTTGGTAGCTCTGTCCTGTACCTCTGAGGGACATTTTGTTTCTCTTTTCACCCAGCCACAGAGTCACAGCCCCACTGGGTGGGAGTCTAAGACCAGAGAGCATGGTGATTTCTGCCTGCTCAGCTCCACATCTGTTTGGGTATCACTGTTACACCAGATCAGTTACTGCCTCTGCAGCCCAGAGCCAAGGCTGGCTTTTGACTGCCATCTTCTAGCTTCCTCCCCCTGAGCTGAACCAAATGTGCCCAGTTCCCTTCCCTCACCACTGCTTCCACACTGATGTCCTCTAGACCTCTGTAGCCCACGTCAGGCTCCAGCCCCCAGGTTACTTCTGTGCTTTGCCCTTCTCTTCCACCTTGTGTCATCAAGGACAGGGAAGGGTCCAGCATCTGAAATCCTTGTCCATGGCAGATCCTACTGCATCCTGTCCCCTGGGGGATGGGTCAGCCTGGTCCTGCCCCCAGCAGCCGAGGGATCACGACTCCCTAGATACTCACTGTAGCTCCCACTGTGTGCTGGGGTTGTGACACTTTCTTAGCCTGCTGTGGCCATGCCTCTTACACAGGGAAGACTCTGATTGTTGAAAGGAAATTCAGGTGAGCCAAGACAGAGGACATCAGATGCTTCCCTTGCTGGCCAAAAGGATGAGGGGTGTTAATGGACTCCCTCTCCCACTCGTGTCAGGCTGCTGCTGCCTGGCTATGTCCATGAGCCCCAGCATGACTCAAGTTGTGAAGCCCCTCAGCCAAGCAGCAGCGAGGCTGCATGGATGCTGACAGGCGCTGACCTCCCACCGCGGGGAAGGGGAGAGTCAGGCAGGCACCAGGCTGGCAGCGCTGCCATGCCCACGTCCCCAAGCCTCCCTGCTGCCTGGGGAGCAGGCTCCTTGCAGCGCTGGGCACTGGCAGGCCAGCGCGGGAGCTGACAGGGGTTAATCGATCTGCTGCTGTGACGAAGCTCATCCTGCCCTGGCCTTCCTCTAAATGCCGCCTGCCAAAGCGAATCAGCCAGCTCCTCCTCGCCGGGCCGCCCAGCCGCCCCGGGCTCTCCGCACAGCCGTTCAGATGGGTTCCATCCGGCTGGCAGGGATGGGGAGGGCAGCCCAGGCCCCTCTCTTCGGGCAGCTGCCGAGGAGCTGCTCGTCCGTGCAGCTATTGCCTGTAACCTGGTCCCATCCACACTGTGGAGCACAGTGGTGTGCTCCACACCACTGCCCTCTGCATCCCTACCGTGGGCAGGGTTTCGTGCTGTCATCCTCTCCGTCCCCACCGTGGGTTGTTCCTCACGCTGTCACCCTCTCATCTCCACTGTGGGTTGTTTGCCATGCCATCACACTCTCCATCCTCACCGTGGGTTGTGCTCCACATCATCACTGCCACCCTCATCACAGGCTGTGCTCCACACTGTTACCACCTCATCCCCATCATGGGTTGTGCTCCACACTGTCACCCTCTCATTCCCATCATGA
>VWZE01015505.1:237021-260176 GCA_013396675.1 Eubucco bourcierii | reverse complement strand
CCGCCCCCCCCCCCCCCCCCCCCCCCCCCCCCCCCCCCCCCCCCCCCCCCCCCCCCCCCCCCCCCCCCCCCCCCCCCCCCCCCCCTCCACGGGGACGTCACCTCCTGCTTGGAGCATCCTGGTAGCACCTCGCTGGAGAAAAGACATCTCCTGGGGCTCGGCCATCTGGAGGGGAGGCTCATCCCCTGTTTCTCCGGCGTCAGCCACAGAGATCTTTGCAGAAGGGTCTGGCTGCAGCTCAAAGTGTGGCTTCGCTCCCACGGGCCTGGGTGAAACCGTGAAACAAGTGGGGTGGCAGGAGTGTGTGGGGACAGCTGGGACAAGGGGAGGTGGTGGTGGTGGTGCAGAGCTGTGGGGTGAAAAAGTGCTCTGGTTGTGGGGGATGAATGGAAAGGGAGATAAATCCCATACGGGGGGTGATAAATCCTGCAGGCACTGAGCACCTCCCAGTGTGGACAGGGGCGGGAGTGCCCTGGATAGGGGGCATGCGGCTGCTGTAGGGGAGGGAGGTGGGGATGTCACCGAAGATGGACAAGCCCGGGAGGATTTGGCCAGCCTGGGCTTGGCACAGGATCAGGGGCTTGCTGCCTCCTGCTGCCAGCTGCCCTGGGAGCCGTGTGGAAACTCTGCTGTGGGGTGCTGTCCTAGCGGCCCCCCCAGAGACGTGATGGCGAAGAGCACCTGGTGCCACAGCGACGGCTTTCAGGTCATTTGGGAGGACGTAGGCAAGGCCCGGGGAGGGTGAGGACGTGGGGACACACCGTGTCACCTTTCAGCAGCAGAGCCCAGCCTGGTGCAGGTGGCTTTGAGGCAGTCAAGTTCAGCTGAGGTGCTGGGGAAGGGAGCAGAGAAGTCCCAGAGTGCTGGAGACAGGCTGGGTAGGACGCGAGTCAAGGCGAGCCCTACCTGCCGGGGAAGGGGAATCCTCTGGAAACGCCTTAAGGCTGCCCACAAAGTGCTGAGCTCAGGCAGAGGGATGGAAATTCCCTCCACTGTTCACAGGCACGTCTGGCTCCTGTGTAGGGACACCCCCCTCGCGTTCGTCCCCGTGGGCTGGTGTGATGTGAGGACACTTCTTGTGCAGCCACAGTGCTCCCAGGCTGGAGTGGGTCCAGTTCCCACTGAAGATCCTTCTGAAGGTGCCTACGCTGGTTAAAAAAAAACAAAAAAAAAAGGACAAATTGTCCTCTGGGAGGGGATTTATGGCTGCTGGAGCAGCGTTGGGTCCTGCCAAAGCACAGAGGGGGTTATTAGAGCGATGAGTGTCTGTCACCAGACCTGGGTCTCCCTCCAGGACGTTGCTGAGAAGCAGCAGCAAGGTGAGAGCGAAGCTCCTGTGGGATTAAGAGGTTTGCAGGAGAGGCAGAGCTGCGGTCAGCTGTCGTCAGCTTTTCTGGAGGGCTTGGACAACCCCGGGTAACCTACAGCTGTGCAGAGCATCCTTCCCACAGGGTCAGCAGTGGAACCCCTCGGACGCGGATCCCTGCTGGCCACAGGAGCCGCTGGGGAAGTTGTGTAGGTAGGGCTGATCCTCTTAGCACCACACGGCGGTGGAGGGTCAGCAGAGACAGGGCACAGGCAAAAGGAGGCAGCGAGGTGATGTAGGGGAAGGGGGGTGCGGGTGTAGGTGTGAACAGAGGTGGGCATGTTCCCTGGGGTGAGCAGGACTGAAAGGTCAGGGAGGTTGAGTGGTTGCTTTTTCTCTTCTCCAGGTACCAGGTCTATCCACAGTTTGCACGGCACTTTTGGGTGGGTGATTCATCATCTTTCTTCATGTGGTGAGGGATTGGGTGCTGTGGACCACAACAGTATTCATGCAGCATCCAATGTAACTCTTCAAAACCAGGGAGCTGGCTGAAAAGAAATGGTGGCACCAGAGATTAAAAGAGCCTCACCATTCTGCATTATTTTAACACTCCTCCTGTCTTCTGGGAGTCTTTAAAGGTGCAAGCTCTCAACCTTGAGGTCTTAGGACCACTTTTCCTTTCAAACAAAAGCTGGTGTGAGGATGAATGATCAGAGGGCAGGAGCAGCTCTGCTATGAGGACAGGCTGAGAGAGTTGGGGCTCTGTAGCCTGGAGAAGAGAAGGCTTCCAGGAGACCTTAGAGTAGCCTTCCAGGATCTGAAGGGGGCCTACAGGAAGGCTGGGGAGGGACTATTGACAAGGTCTTGCAATGCCAGGACAAGGGGCAGTGGGTTTGAACTGGCAGAGGGGAGATTTAGACTGGATGTTAGGAGGAAGTTGTTTGCAGTGAGGGTGGTGAGACACTGGCACAGGTTGCCCAGGGAGGTTGTGGTTGTTCCCTCCCTGGAGGTGTTCAAGTCCAGGTTGGAGGAGGCCTTGAGTGACCTGTACTGGTGGGAGGTGTCCCTGCCTATGGCAGGGGGTTGGAACTGTATGATCCTTGAGGTCCCTTCCAACCTTATCATCTTATGAATGATTGCCTGTGGGACTGTGGCATCAAGGCTCACATGTCCTCATAGAGGGACAAACAAAACAGAAAGAAGTTTCCTGCCCCAGGGCAATTCTGCTGTAATGGTGTTAGAGCAATGAGGGCTGTAGCATAATCAGGCACTGTAAGACCCATGAGAAAGTCTTTCACCTCAAATTCTACTCCAGGCCCCCGGAAATACCATGAGCAGGACCTGCCCCTGATTGTTCCCAAAGGACAAAGCCCACAGTGTCCCAAATGCTCTTTTTCCATCCCCTCGCTATGAAATTCCTCAGTGGCCCAAAAGCAGTAAGGCAGCCTGAGGCTTAGGGTGTGGGGAAGTAACTCCCACCTCCCTGCTCTCTCTGGATCTCCATCTCCTGTCCTCCAAGGTTTACAGTCTGCATTCTGCTGCTTTTCCCTCCCAAAGGAACCTAAAAATAAATAAGTCCAGGAAAGAGCGGAAGAGGAAAAAGCCACCAGCCCCCAAAACAATGTGCTTAGTCATTCAGGGCGAGTAAAAATAGATCCCCAGGGAATAAGTTGCTGAGCCAACCAGATGAGCAAGTCATAGAACCATGGAATCATAGAAAACTAGGTTGAAAGAGACCTCAGGATCATCTGGTCCAACCTTCTGGCATCTCCATATAAGAGGTCTCACCTTTGATGTGCTTGGGCAGGTTCTTGTCTGAAAAAGGTCTTGGCAAAGCCCTGGGCAGAGCTGGTTGAGGAAGGATCAGGCCCCTGAGGCACTGGCATAGGTTGCCCAGGGAGGTTGTGGCTGCTCCCTCCCTGCAGGTGTTCAAGGCCAGGTTGGAGGAGGCCTTGAGTGAGCTGTACTAGTGGGAGGTGTCCCTGCCTATGGCAGGGGGTTGGAACTAGATGATCCTTGAGGTCCCTTCCAACCTTACCATCCTATGACAGCAGCCCCGAGGGTCAGGCCAGAGCACCCTGCTGCTGCTCAAGGGGATGTGTAATGTAAGAGTTTATCTTCCTTGCATCAAAGACATTTAATAGGGTTATAAATTGTTACCTGTATGGAGTTCACAGAATCCCAGCATGGTGGAGGTTGGAGGGGACCTCTAGAGATCATCCAGTCCAACACCCCTGCTAAAGCAGGGCACCCACAGCAGCTTGCCCAGGAGCACAACATCCAGGGGGGTTGGAATCTCTCCAGAGAAGGAAACTCCACAACCTCTTTGGACAGACTGCTGCAGGGCTCCAGCAGCCTCACATCAAAGTTGTTTTTCCTCACTCAGGCAGATCCTCCTGGGTTCCAGTTTGCCCCCTGTCTGGCAAGAGGTCAGTACCACCCTCATGACCCCCACCCTTCAGACATTTCCATGTCTAACTAGACTTCCTCAGGCTGCCAGACTTTGCCTTCCAAAGCAAGGAGTAGGTGTCCCAGCCTTCCACTTCAGGATCCAGGCTCCCAACATGAGCCCACAACGCTCTGGCCCCATGCTCTTGCCTCCCATCCTTCAGCTATTGATTACCACTGAGGAGATCCCTTCTCAGTTCTGCAGAGACAGTGCAGTAAATGGAGGTGAGGGTTGATGTAAACCTAAGCATTTTCTGGGCAGGGTAATGTGGAAGCCACATGTGGCCACAGCTCCCTGCTGGAAAACCATGGGTGGTCAATCCTGGCTCTTGGTTTCTCCTGCTCTTGGCCAAGATCAAGCCTGTGATTGTCCCCACTGAGACTTAACAGCCAGAACTCACTGACAGCATGATTAAAGGCTTAGGCACAACCTCTGGAGCAGAAGCAATGCCCTCAGTTTCCCCATCAGTAAATACTTGGCAGAGATTTTCTTCTCTTCTTTCTCCCCTTGGGCTACTGAGGAATGGGTGGGCTGCATGACTGGCTGCCAGCAGCCCTTTTGGGTTAAATCCATCTCTCCCAGAGCTGAGGAGCTGTTAGGGGTGTGAAGGCATTCTGGGGGGAGCAGAGGCTGGTGGGGAAATCAGTTAAGCTCTCTGCCTGCTCAGAAGCTGGGATGGGACTTGGCTGTATCCCTTTTGCTTATGTAGATGCTGCTGTTTTCCAAGGCAGGATTAGCTCTTATCTTCCACCTGGCACATGGGGCCTGCCTTCTGCACTGGAGTCTGCAGCTCCTGTGTGGCAGCACTGAAAAAAATAAAAAAATCATCACAGCCAGCCAAGAACCAGGGATTTTTCCTGGGTTTTAAAGTGTTCTTCATCAGCAGGCTAAGGGAGGAGAAATATAAATATAATAAAATATAAATAAAACCTGGTGGGATTTAGGCTGCACCTAGCAACTGAAGTCCCACCTTGGCTACTACAGGACTACTCTATGATGTAAGTTGAGCAGGAGCTTGTTCTAGCTGGCCCAAAACAAGCTGGAGATAGCTCTCCCACAAGCTGATGTAGCCTATTGGAGACCTACCCTTGGCAACATGCAAGCAGGGAGATGTGACCCCAGGAGAAGGTTGTACCTGCCCCTGTGGTGGCACTGGGTCAAGCTGGTGAAAGCTCTCCCACAAGCTGATGCAACCTATTGGAGACCTACCCTTGGCAACATGCAAGAAGGGAGATGTGACCCCAGGAGAAGGTTGTACCTGCCACTGTGGTGGCACAGGGTCAAGCTAGTGACACTGCCACATCACCCTACAAAGGGTGAGTTAGTTTTTTTAATACACTGAAAGAAGACAAACCTGACAGGTTCCTAGGGTGTTTCACAGAATCCCAGCACTGTAGGGGTGGAAGGGACCTCTGGAGATCATCCACAGCAGCGTGCTCAGGAGGACAAGGGCCACAAGGGGTTGGAATCACTCCAGAGAAGACTCCATAGTCTCTCTGGGCAGGTTGCTCCAAGGCTCCAGCACTCTCACACCAAAGAAGTTCCTCCTCCTGTTCAGACGGAACCTCCCGGCTCTCACTTTGTGCCCATTGCTCCTTGTCCTGTCTCTGGGCACCACTGACAATAGCCTGGCACCACCTTCTTGCTCTGCATCATTTAGCTCTAGCTGAGCATTGATCAGATTCCCCTCTGGGGCTGCTCTTCTCCAGGCTCTCAGCCTTTGCTCCTCACAGAGCTGCTCCAGGCCCCTCAGTACATCGCAGCCTCCACCGACCTCTCTCCAGCAGTTTCCCATCTCATGAACCATGGAGCCCAGGACTGGGTCCAGTACTGCAGATCTGGCCTCACTAGGGCAGAGGGGAAGAAGAACCTCCCTCAACCTGGTGGTCACACTCTTGTCCATGCACCCCAGGACACCATTTGGTTTTTTTTTGCCACAAGGGCATACTGCTGGCTCACAGCAAACTCATCCACCAGCATGTGCAGGTCTTTCTCCAGAGCTGCTTCCCAGTGGTCCCTCCCTCACCTGCACTGGTGCAGGGGATCATTCCTCCCCAGGGCAGCACCTGCCCTTGTTTCCTTCTCAGAGGGAAAGGATTGAAAGATAAAGGGACAAAGTGGGACAACAGGTCAAGGAGACAGTGTCTCTGCCCACAGAGTGTGTGGCACCTGAGGCTGCTGAAGGAAAGAGCACTCAAGAGTTAGGGGGGCAGTACTGTATTTCCTTCTCCATGTTCTATGATGAGACAGAAGTTCTGACAGCAAATTAGATTAAACAAAAAAACAAAACCAACCAGTCACACCATTAGAGTTTGGTTTAAAAACACAAATAAAAGGAGGAGTGGAGGACACCCCTTCAGGGAAGACCATGATGAGCTTCTCCTCCAGCCTACCCCACATCACTCAGGGCATTGCTGTGGGCCATGCTCTTCCCCAGTCTCCTGGCTGAGGACAGGTCTCAGCCCAGCCTTGGGTTACCACAGAGGGGATGATGCAGATGGTGTGAGGTACTGCACACCCAGAACAACCACAGCTTGGTGGCTCCTTCTGCTTCACCATGATGCTCAGAACTTGCTGCCAGATCCACATCAGGCTTCCCCCTGCTCCACCATCAGGACTGAAGAGCAGGTAACCAGAAGGCTGTCTCTTGTCTTCGCATGCTGAAGGAATCCTGCAGTTGGCAAAGTCATGTAGCAAGACTTGGAGGAGCTGTGGGCACTTAATTGGTGTGAAACTGAGGCTCTCTGGAGAGGTGCTAAGTATCTGTTGATTTTGGAGTGCCTACTGAAGGGGTGGTTTTGGGGACATGCTGCTGTTCTCTAGCCAGTCCATAACAGATGTCCTCAGGTCTCTGGATGCAGGGTTGCAGGTGAAGATTACCACAGGCAGAAGCAAGCTTGGGGAGTAGAGTTGTCACATCTGGGGTTGCAGGGGACTGTGCACACATCCCAGCTGTGCCCAGGCCTCTCCTCACTGCCCATACCAGACCTGTGCAAGGCCTAAGGCCTAGAGCCAAACCCATCAGCTGCAGTGGGTGGGGAGTGGAGATCCACAGGCTACCTACTCACTGGTCTCCTATAGTTCATTTTGTGATGTCTGCCCCGGGCCTCTGGTGCTCCTGGTGAATTCAGGACAGGGGGTGATGTGGATCATGTCACCATCTAGTCACCCACTGCCCAAAGACCCTTCCTGGGAACTCCTTTGGCCCCACTGGTACTGCTGGCAGGATACCTCTGAGGAGCCAGGGTTTCTGCCTGGTCTGGGGTCACAGTGCTGACTTGGTCTTCTTGCCACCCTCAGCATTGCCCTTCACCTGCTGCCTCTCCCTGAATTCAGGACCTGATGCCTCCTGCCACCCTCAGCTTTGTTCTTCACCTGCTACCTCTCCCCAGCTTCAGCACACTGGGAAAGCAAAGAGAGTCTTTCACACCCAGCACAGGCTGGGTCTCTTGGCAGACTCTCTTCTGCTTTCCAGTACCACTTCAAACTCACTTCATCATCCTCCCAGCTCCACCAGTGTTTGCCTGCTGACGCCAGCCCAGCGAAGCGAGCAGCTCCATATGTGCAGCTATGAGATCCTCCTCTCCAGGAGGACCTGCAAGCACAAACACAGCAGCCACAACCTCTCCAAGCAGGGCTCTGCCTCACTGCAGCTGCAGCACAGGGTAGAGCAGAACAAGCTCTCAGCAGGGTTAGTAAGGTAGAAAGCAGGTCAGGAGGGGTTAAAGGCAGCTGGGGTTTGGGATGGGGCAGCAGGGGAAGTGAGTGCCAGCCCAGCAGCTCCCACAGCTCCTTCCTCTGCCCAGGTTTGCTGGCTCTGCCAACTGTCTCTTGGCTTTTGGGCAGTTCAAAATGCTGCAAGCAACGTTCCCAAAAGCTCTGATGTGGCTGGCAAACACCTAAGGGTTCTATCAGTGTGATTTCAAATGTGACCACTGGGCTGGCTTCAGGAAACATTCTTTCAGCAACCTGACTGTGGATGGAACTGGGAAGATCTGTGGTTAGAGTTCAAACTGGAGCAGAACCTCTATCAAGCAACTTTTCTCAGCAGGAAGCTAGGCCTTTGTGGCCATGAATTCAAGTGACCTCTGTGCAATCCTATCTTGACCCCCAAAGAAGCTGAAGCCCCACTATGAATGTCTGTGCTGTTAGGTCCAGGCACATTCACTTCATGCCTCCAGTTCTCTCCCTAGTGCTATCACCACACAAAACCACATCACCAGAACCCTCAGGCTTGGAAATTCAACCCTTGGGCATGCTGCCATGATCCCTTGCTGCTCCAGTCCAGGACATGTTCTCCTAGGATCAAGCCAGCACATACCTACCCAAAAAATGACCTACCAGTCACTGCCTCAACCTATTGTGGAGGGCTGCTGAAGACTCTCCCCTACCTCCCACTCCCCCACTGCATCAGTGAAAAAACAAGAAGTGGTTAGGTGCTTGACAGCCCTCCTCATCCCTCTCTCCCAGCACAGAAGCCCAAACCCAACAACAGTTTCTCTGTAAAAACAGAGGTGCCAGGGGCTGGCTCCAGCCAGCTGCATCCCCAGGAAGGAGAGACCAGGGCTGGGAAACAGGAGAGAGTCTTGTTCAGCTCTGAGAACCATCCCTAAAAACAAATATTGGAAGACCTAGCAGTAAAGCAAGGGGCTACTCCAGCTGGAGTTGTCAACTAGAGACTTCCCAGCACCACTTACTCAACAGGGTGGGGGAGAAAAAAAAACCCACATAGCTAGCAGGGCACTAAGGACTATTTTCCATGTCACTTTCAATCTAGTTCCATTTCTTTCTCTTGGTTTTGGGTTTGTTTTGTTTTCCACTCACTGGGATTCTAATCCTGGGACTCTTTCTCTATGGCTCCCACATGTAGAGGTGTGTGTGTGTGTGGCAGAGGCAGCAGGGCTTGGGCACTTAGGCACATTTGGCAAAGCCTACAGAGTCGTTATCACGGTCGAAGACAGTGTAGTAGGGACCAATGAAGACATCTCCCAGGATCCAGAGGGGACCCCCAGGGGGTGGAACATCCAGGCCTGAAAAGCCACTCAGGCAGATGGTCTCTCCTTGTGCAGAAACCTGGACAGAAGAGTGACAGCTTCAATCCAAGGAGCTCCTCTTCTCCCTCAATCTCACAGACTCAGCAGTAACAACTGCAGACCCCTTCAGCCTCTCCCAGACTGAGGTCTGCAGCTTCCATGAGTAACTCCCAACCTGTCACTCTCACCACTCCAAACCCAGCTCCCCCTCCTCAGAGATCCATAGCTTCCATGAGTAATTCCCAACCTGTCACTCTCACCACTCCAAACCCAGCTCCCCCTCCTCAGAGATCCATAGCTTCCATGAGGAACTCCCAACCTGTCACTCCCACCACTCCAAACCCAGTTTCCCCTCCTCAGACCCACAGCTTCCAAGAGTAAATCCCAGCCTGCTGCTTCTACCACTCCAAATCCAGCTCCTCCTCCCAGAGCCCTTAATGCAGCATCAAGCAAAGCCCCATGGGCCCCCACATGTCCCTGTCCACCCAGCTCTCAGAGTTGTTACAAGATTCTGCACAGGATGTTCATTGCAAGCTGACTTTGATGGTTTAAATGCCAGGCTGGTGGCCTCTGTTATGACAAGGTTGGCCTCAAAGCAACAGAATCCAGTAGGAATGGGCAACATCTTTGTAGGATGTGATGGAAGAACCTGCTTGCCCTTCCTCTCCCATCTTGCCACCTCTCAGGGGGCCTTGTTCCTTCAGGACTCAGGGTGGTGGTACTGCTGGTGGACCCAGGCAACTCACCAATTATCCCAACCTTCCAGGCTTTTCCCCAAGTGCCAGCTGGAGCCTTGATTGGTTGCCCTGGCATTCTGGCTTTCATGGTTGAAGTTTGGGTGGAGGAGGGAAGAAGCCAGGAGCATGGAGCTGGCAGAAGCTGCCTGGACATACCTTGAAGACATACTGCTCTCCAGTCAGCTGGTAGGGCTTCCCTCCTAGCGTCAGTGTGACCACAGGCAGAGATGAGATCTTGTCACAGGGGATCACATACTGAAATGACAGCAAAGGCTTTAGGTGGCAGCTCCCTGGCCTCTCCTAGGCTATCACACTTTTGCTATGGTTTCCCCCAAACCCAACTCATTTTGGGCTGCAGAAGGAGCTTGAGTTGGGACAAGCAGGCTGCTCCCTGGCCAGAGGGTTTTAGGGATGGAGCTAAAGGATGCAGAGTTCAGTCTTAGGCTCTGCTGTGGGCCCCAGCACACAGCACCTGATATGGAGCAGGGGTGGGAGGTCTTTCCTCTGCCACAGGAAGGGAAGATAAGGCTCAATACAGCCTAGACACAGACAGGGACCCCCAGTGAGTTTAACACTGATGAGTCTCAGGGAGAGTAGCAGGGCTAAGGCAGTTTTCTGCAGCATGTGGTCTGATGCTGCAGAGGAGCCCTGCAAGTGCTCATGGCTCCAATTTGGGAGGGGTTTCAGAGCAGAAAATCCCTCCTAGAGGGTCTTTATAATCCCTGTTCCTCCACAATTTCAGAGAGATGACCTTGTGAGATGAGCTCAGGTGGTTAAATGCTTGGCAGTAAGGGTTGTCACCTGCATTAAATGCATTTGCATGAAATTGCCTCTGGACTCATATTAACTTGAATCCTTTGCCTCAGCTGCAACCCACACTCCTCCTCTGCTTCTCAAGGATGAGTGGCAGAGGTGATCCAAAGCCCCCTGAAGTTCCTGGAACCTGACCCTCTTCTGAAAGCATGAAAAAATGAACACAACACTACCAAGAGCCAAAAACCAGAAAGGTCCCTGCTATACCAGAGGCTCTTCCAGGAGCACAGAGGGGACAGAAGAGCAGCACTCCTAGAAGCATCTGGGTGCAAAGCAGGACATCAGTATGGATGCTGTGATAGCCACAGACTTGCACTTCCCCAGATCAGCCTCACCTGGCCTTTGATGAGGGGTTTTGCACCAATGGCTGTCTGCAGCTCCTTCACTTCCTTGCTGGGGCCGGTGATGAGGGAGGTCCCAGTGTCCACAATGGCCTCACAGCCTCCTTTGCACAGAGTCAGCCCATTGGCAACATCCACCCTGAGGAGAGATGCCCAGACAGAAGACAATCCTTAGAAACCTCCTGCTGAAGGCTGCAGGAAGCAGCAGGCAAAGAGTTGAAGACAGTTTAGCCTGGGCCGTACAGAGCACACAAGGGAAGGTTGTAACAGACACCCAGGAAGGGCAGACCCTCAGAAACACTAATGCAGCACCAGCTTCAGTGCACAGACCCCCAGCTCCTGACTGAGTGGGTGCTTTCAGGTGTTGCTGAGTACCTGCAGGGAACCTGGACTGTTGCCTGCCTTTCCTGCTTGCTGCCTGCACTCCACAGTGAGCACTGCAGCTAAAGGGCATTAGGGACTTTGATCTGTGCTTCTGTGAAAAGGAAAGGGTTAAAGGGGACCACCTTTAACAGTGTAACAGCTGAAGAGGGCACAGGCAAGGCAAGAGGGGAAAGGGAATCGGAACTGGTTTGGTTGGAAAAGACCTCTAAGATCATCAAGTGCAGCTGTTAACCTAACAGCACCATGGCCATTACACCATGACCCCAAGTGCCAAGCCCATACACCTCTTCAACACCTCTAGGGGTGGTGACTCCACCTCTCTGGGCAGCCTGTTCCAACGCCTTACCACTCTTGCAGGATGGAAATTTTTTCCTAACATCAAAGCTAAACCTCCCCTGGCAGAGTTTCAAGCCATTTCCTCTTGCCCTATCACCTGACTCTAGGGAGAGGATGTTTGTGTGGAAGGAAAAGGCAAGACAGGAGCTGCCTGGCTTCCTCATACACACAAAGCTGCCAGCCAAGGCCCTGCCAAGCTCTGCCCAGGCATCAGAGCTGAAGGGAAAGAGACAACTCAAAGCCTGCACAGGGCGGGGATGTGATCCCCAGGAAAAAGGACACACTCTGGTCACAGGCTGCTTTCAAGTTGCCATCATCACGTGGCAGAGCTGAGAATAGACGTTGGGGGCTGGCCGGCAGCTCAGTCCCGCTCCCCTCCCCTCTGCTCCCGGGAGCGCTGATTGCCGCCGTGCCCTTCACTCAAGGGCTGCCTTCCTGCGGCCTCAGCCTGCTCCTCCGCAGCTCAAGCCTGTCTGAGAGCTCGGCAAAGCCCAGCTTTAATGGTCAAGGCTCCCCCTCCCCACCAGCAGGACATGCTGGTGTTTCTGCCCTGTTTCACGAGGCTGCAGCAGGTGTTTTCAAGAGCCAGGGCACCAAGAGATTTTTTTGCAGAACACCTCCTGCTGTTTTCAGCCTCTCCTCCCCCTTCCAGCAACAAACGACCCAGCCTTAGGGTGAGATCTTAATTTGCCTTTTTTTTTGGTGTTGCAGGGCTACAGATGATGGTTTTTCAGGGAGGGGTCTCAGCCCAGCACCAGGTGGGGATATGGTGAAGTGGGGGAAGGGACTTACGCATCCATGTGGACCTGCCAGTAGGCTCTGCGTGTGACATTGACCCAGCTGAAGTCACCGCTGTAGTACTTGGGGTCAGTCCCTCCCAGGAGCAGCTCACCACCAGGCTGAGCTGTAGGGTCTCTGCAAAGAAAAAACAAACCAACCACCCCAGAACAATAAACGTTAGAGTCAGGGTGAGGAAAGCTTCCCCTCCATGCACCCACAAAAGACACACTAGGGTGAGTGGGGGTGAAGTGCAGCATGAGAAGCACTGGAGAGAGAATCACAGAATTGTTTCAGTTGGAAGAGACCTCTGAAGATCACCGAGTCCCACACTCAACCTAAGAGCACCACGGCCCAGAGTGCCACATCCACATTTCTTGAACACCTCCAGGATGACTCCCCCCAGTTACATTATAACGAGCAATGATACTGCAGGGTAGGGAAACTGAGACATTTTGGTCCGGCCCAAGCATCCTGCAGCTTTTTGCTCACTTCTCTCTCACCAATACCTGGTGAAACTGGCTGCAGGGAGGGGAAACTGAGTAGTGACACAAGGACCCCACAAATAAGCAGCCTGCAGCAAGCCCCTGTGCAGGGCTGGCTGTGGCTGCTGCAGCGTAAGGTTATCTGTGTTCGCCTTGGCGCCAGCCAGCAGCTTCCTCAAGGTTACCCTCAGATAAAACCTTGCTGCTGAGCAGATGGGAAGAAATATGGTGATGGGGGAGGGCTGGAGCTCCAAGGACCAGCAGCAGCCCTCTCTGTGTGCTACATTTTGGGCTGAAGTAGTTCAGAGTCCCCCTGCTGAGGTGCCAAGAGGGTGTCGGTGTGTCCTGGGGGAAGTAGCAGAGAGTGGGGAAGGTGCTGGGAGCTGCAGAAAAGGATTTCCTGGGGTGTGAGGGATTGTTACCCCTATCAGCAGTGATGGTTGGTGAGGTGATGTGGTGGTGGCCACGTGGTCTGTGGATTTTGGCAACAGACTGGGGCTATGTTTCCCCCCCACCCCCAACAGGGACTGCACTAGCAGCGTGCAATCTCATGATCACAGCCTTGTTTATTTTTGCTTCTCATTCCTCTGGAAACATCCTCTGTCTCCTCATCAGTTAAGAAACCCAGTAGCAGATCTACTCAGCTTTTTATCAGTGCAATAGCTGCATTTCTACTGCTTTCTCCTTACTTCAAAGCAAGAAACAGAAGAGATTTTGGCATGATTGCTCCAGCAAGGAGATCTTCCCGACAATGCCAGTCAGAGCATAAAGCAGCATACAAGAAGTGCAGGTAGGAGACAGAGAAATGCCCATCTGGGCTGTGCTTGCCCTTGCAATGTGACATGTGCCATCAAACCCAACATTACCTGTTCAGGTAGAAGGAGAAGATGTTTTTCTCAATCAGCTTCTGTTGCATGATGTTATCAAAGAAAGGGGTGACCTTGTCCACAGAGATCCTGGGGAAAGCCATGCCCAGGATGCCGTCGAACTTGGCAGCGATGAACGTGATGCCTGGTTGCTTCAGAGCCTCCCCGAAGATCTGGTTCTTGATTTTCAGGTTACCCAGCTGAGGGGAGATGGGGAGGGAAAGGAGAAAGCAGATTGTAAAGAAAACTGACTCAAGGGACCAGGTTGGAAACAGGATCTCGGTGAGCACAGGCTGCAGCAAGTCCCTCAGTGCACTGCCACGCTCTGGCCTGCTTTCACCTCTGCCTTTGCAGGCAGCTGCAGAAACCCGACACCCTGGTGCCACCTTCCCTGGGGTGGGGGGCACAGGCCAATCTGGTAGCATAGTGGCATCTCCCAAGTCCCTGCCACGCCCAGTGCACCCCTAAGGGGCAGGAGCCCCTGCTTGCTCTTTGCCCACCTCTTGTCAGCCCCTCCAGCCTTTTGCTGTGTCCCAGCTCTGGCCATGCCACTTTGCAGCTCCTTTTCACAGAGGGTTCTATCACTTCATCTTTTCTGCAGCCCTTCTACCACCTGCTTCATGCTTTCTTCTGTCTGAAAAGCTTTTGTGCTGTGCCTTTAACACTATTCCCCACCATCTTTGAAGTCATCCCCCACGTCCTACCCCCTCGAGTGCTTCACCCACCCTCAGCTGAGAGCACAGATCCCTCTCACCTCTGCCGACGACCCCTGTGATCTCCCCTACATCAGCAACTTCCCCAGGATATTGTTCCATCTCCCAGAGGAGCCACCAGCCTGCAGAGAGCTTCTACGGGAGGGAAGAAGACCCAGGGAGGTTGAGCCCAAAGCTCAAAAATAGCAAGTTGAGTGCTCTGAAAGCAAAGGTCACCTCTCTTGCCAGCCACAAGAAGGCCTGGTGTTCCCAGCTGGAAAGCTGAAATCCTTCCCAAGGGCAGATCCCCGGAAAGGAGGAGATCACAGGAAGCAAGAGATCACAGAAAGCAGGATGGAGCTGCTGCCTCCTAGCTCTATCAGTTCAGGAGGTTTTCTGAGCTTCTGGTTGACCACAGGCAATTTTAGCATCTGTGCTGGGACGATTTCAGCCTCTCAGCCTACAGCCAGCAGCCCCAGAGCACAAAGCTGGCCTCCTCCTACCTGATGGCAGATAACGATCCCTATAATTAATAATATCCCCCCAGGGCTGCACAGTGCAGGGCTGGGGGGGGAGGTGCTGGCTTTAATGGTGTGGGAGGCTTGTGCCAGGAAAGGAAAGGGTGATCGAGCCTTGCAACAGCTCAAAGCCACAGGGCAGGATGTGGGGCCAAAGAGCTGCGGCAACGCATCCGCTCGCCGGCACGTGGCAAGAAGCTCCCCAGCTGTGTGCCACAGGGTTGCACAAGTCCCACTGCTTGGTCCCATCAGTCCTGCAGCACCTTTGGTAAAGCCTCCACTGAAAAGCAAAATGATAGGACCTAATAAAAGTGGCATCTGCTTTGGCAGAAGGGTGCCCTAGGTGAGTAACCCAAGAGGGAAGGAAGCGTCTGCCTGGTAGTGGAGTCTCAGCACAACCTGCCCATGCATGGTCCTGAATCCCAAGAGCAGCTCCAGCTGAGCTCTGGCACTAAGACAGAGCCTCATGCAGTCATGGAATTGTTTTGGTTGGGAAAGGCCTTGAAGATTGAGCCAAACCATCAACCTCATGCCACCACAGCCATTAAATCCTGCCCCAAGGTGCCACATCCAGACATCTCCTGAACACCTCCAAGGATGGTGACTCCATCACCTCCCTGTTACAATCCCTGACCACTCTGGAAGCAAAGGAAGTTTCCCTAGTATCCAACTCAAACCTCCCCTGCCACAATTTCAGGCCATTCCTTCTTGTCCTATCACCTGGTTAGAGAAGAGACCAATCCCCACTTGGCTCCAACCTCCTTACAGGGAGCTGCAGAGAGCAGTGAGGTCTCCCCTCAGCCTCCTTTTCTTCAGGCTAAACAACCCCAACTCTCCCACCCACTCCTCACCAGACCTTTCCTGCAGGCCTTTCCCCAGCTTTGCTGCCCTCCTCTGGACATGCCCCAGCATCTCAACGGCCTTCTTTGAGTCAGTGGCCCAAAATTGAGCCCAATTCTTTATCTCTGTCCCTCACCACAAAGTGACCAAAAATCATCACCAGAAGCTGGATGTGCAGTGGCCTTCCTGCAGTGCTCTGGCATCTTGCAGCTCACTCAGCCTCCTTGACAGTGGCCTCAGCCAAATAAGCAAACACCAGAAAGTAGTCTAGAGGGGATGACCACCATGGCATAGCTTGGCACCATCCTTGGGTGGGGTTCCCCACTGCAGAAGCACAGGGGAGAGGTGAGAAAGGGCCTATGTACACTGCAGCCCTGGGAGAGATCTTGTGCCCCACAGTCAGCAATGTTTCCTCTGCTGTCCTTGAAGGACATCTCAAGGTTGGGCTGCAATAAAGGGATGAGATGCTTAAGCAGCAGAGAGCTGGCTAAACCTACTGCTCTTCAGAGAGCTCCTCCACAGAAGGAGGCAGAGTGTTCAACACAAGCTCAATACAGGGCTGAGTGACTCTGGACCACATGCCAGGCAGAACCAGTCAGATGTCAGTGCTACACAGGCTGCTGGGGCTGCTGCCACCCATCAGCATGGTTGGAGCTGACAGGGTCGCCCTGAAGGCTGTTTCCATGTCTGCATTTCCAGCCTGGGAGCTTGCCTGTGGGATGCTGTGCCTTAGAGGAAGTGTCTTGGTGTGTGAGCTGAAGGTCTGAGTTGCCTCTGCACGTGTGTACTGCAAGCATGACACTGCTCAGGCTCCACACATGTAGTTTTCTTCCCTTGCTTCTGCCCAGACAGAAACCAAATCCTCCAAGCTGCACTGCCTGCCAAAAGCCATCTCCACACTTCCCAAACAAGCTCAGGCACAAAATCCTTCCCCTGAGCTGCTGGGAAGTAGACAGCAAGCAGGCATTAGGGTGACAATTAAAAAGAAATATACAAGAAACCCCCAAAAACGACCAAGAAAAAGCTGTTATTTTCCTTCTGACTCACTTCAGCCCCTGCATGAAGCCAGAAAGTGCCACACCCAGCCCCCACTTTCAAAAGACAACAAAGTTTGCTCTTTGCCTCACTGCCCTGCTCCTCTGCTGGGGTGAGCACAGATGCCTCTGCCTCCACTGTCTGCATTTTGCAAACCCAACCCATTAATGCTACAGCCAAGGTGCCTTCAACTAGGCAGGAGCCACGGGGAGGCTCAGACATGCAGCTCTTGTGGCAGGGCATTTCGAGGGATGCAGGAAAGAAACAAGATGGTGAGACTGAAATGGTCACTGAGCCTGATGGGCTGCAGGAGGAAGAGAGCAAAAGCAGAGGTGTAAAGCTGCTGGCAGTTCCTGTGGTGCTCCTCCACAGCTTTGTCTGTACTGATGTTTGGGGTTCACTGATCTCTCTCCCACTAAAAATGGTCCTGCAGCCAGCCTCAGCTGTAGGTATCTTTGGCTGGTGCTTCCAGGCCTAAAAATTTTCCTGCTTGGGTTCCTCTTGGATATTTTTTCTTTTGATCCTGTTGAAATTAAGTCAAAGAATCATGGAATGACCTAGGTTGGAAGGGACCTCAGAGATCACCTACTTCAAGCCCCTTGCCATAGGTAGGGACCTCTCTCAGCTAGGCTTGGTTGCCCAAGGCCTCATACAATCTGACATTGAACACTGCAGGAAGGGGTTAATATTTTTCAGTTGAACCCAACACAGAAAGCCCCCAAACCTGCATGTTTATGTGCTTATTCAAAGCTTCTGCTTTGCCTCCACCTCCTGCAAAGCAAACACATGCTCTGATCCTTGCCAGGCCACCTAGTAATCCAGGAGCACATGCACTGCTGACGTTCAGCAGCTGGCACACTCTCAGGAGGAGCTGTACCTGGAGGCAATCATGCATGGATCCCACCCTTCCCAGCACAGAAAGCTTGCTGAAAAGGGAATGATGGGAAGCAACCACCAACAACAACAACCTGGCTACCTCAAGCTAGACTCTGAAAACTGCTGAACATCTCCTCTTTCATCCCCTCCCACTTCAATATTACACATGCTCTACAAACACCAGTTCTTGACATGAGACCAGAGTGGGGCAACAAAGAAACCAGTTCTAATCAGTGTTTAGGCACCTGCTCAAGTGGATGGCCACTACCACATGGATATTGGTCAGTAACAAGCTGGGCACCACCAGCAAGCTTATGTGCTGGTGTGTATCCAGGTTGGGCAGTTATCACAGAACTTTAGAGGTTGGAAGGGACCTCCAGAGATAGAGTCCAACCCCTCTGCCAAGGCAGGATCACCCAGGGTAGCTCACACAGGCATGAATCCAGGCAGCTTCTCAAAGTCTCCAGAGAAGGAGACTCCACAACCTCTCTGGGCAGCCTGCTCCAGGGCTCTGTCACCCTCACTGTAAAGAAGTTTCTCCTCATGTTGAGGTGAAACCTTCTCTGTTCCTGTTTGTAGCTGCTACTCCTTGGCTTATTGCTGCAGACCACCAGAAGGAAAAGAATTAGAGGGTTGGTTAGAGACTGCTAATCTGCTGATTAATACAGGATCAGAGGTGGTTAGGAGCTGGAAGGGACCTTTTGAAAAATCATCTAGTCCCACCCATACCTTCCTCCATCTCTGCCTGCCTCCTCACCACCCTATTTCAAAGCACTTGAGACAGTCCCCATGCAAGCAAGGCACTCAAGGAGAGAAGCTGATTGAAAACCAGTGGCTTTCAGCAGCCTGCTGTGGGGCAGCCCCAGGCAAGGGCAGCTGCTACTCACCGTGACAGTGTCCTGGCTGAGGTACCCAGAGAGGCTCCCTGTGCCATAGTGGATGGCAAACTCTGTGCCATTCTCCACATAGGTGCTGGATTTGGAGCCATCATACTTGTGGTGCAGCACTGCAGCCAGGGAAGGGGACACAGAGGGACACACAACATCAGCATTTCTCAGTGCCCAGGGCTCCCCAATACCCAACCCCATATCACCCAGCCCATCTGGACAAACACTCAACCACATGAAGATGGGCACAGACCCAGCATTTGCCAAGCCCAAACTGCTCAACAAAGCATTTCCAAAGTCTGGGGAATTAGGTGGGCAGATCCAATTTGGCTGTTAAATCCGATTTGGCCACCAAGTATTAAAAGCCCAGAGGCTATGTGGCTGGTGTGACAGAGTGTGTTAGACAGCAGAACCCCCCTCCACCTCTGTGCCAGGGTGACTCTAAATACCTGCTCTGGGCATAAACATTTTCACTTTATGGATTTAGCTGTTTCTTTGTCTAAAACTAGCTGGAGGTTTTGGTTTTTTTTTTTTTCCCTAACACAGTCATCCTTTTTTTTTGCACAGAAAGGGCTCATTATAATTTTTACATGCAGAGAAGAGCTTTCCCCTTCTAAGCTGCTTTTCCCCTTGGAAGGGCTGTGAACTGTAAGATATCCCTAGGTTTATGGCCAAGCAGATTCCTCCTCTGCAGATTCCTCCCAAGTCACGAGTTGGGCAGTGGTGTGCAGTGAACTCAGCCAGCCCAGCTTCACGGCTGCTTGGCTAGCAGGACAGAGAGCACTGAGAACAAACCAGCTGAGCCTTATGGAAACCAACAGGCTGCACTGGGACTTCCCCATCTGTCTGTCTGGCTCTCAGCCTGGCAGGAGGTGAGGCCCGTTGCATACTCAAGACAGGCCCTTTGATCCCAGCACGTCCCACACCACTGTCTTGAGAAACCAGCTCCCTGCTGCAGATCTGGAACCCCCAAGACACAGCAGGGTTGGGCCTCACCAGCCTGTTTCACATACACCAACAGAAAGTCCATCTCCTCTCTGGGCACTACAGGGTGTACAAGCATTCAGCTTTGCTCCCTCCCCACACAGCACTGTTGGGACACCTCTCCTGATTGCATTTGTTGGCTCCACAGGTTTCTCTGCTCAAGCAGCACAGCTGGTGGCTTTCAAATGGCACTTTGCCATCACCAGGTTTGACACCTTCAACTGTGGTGGAAGTTCACCGCCTAGGAACACCAGAGAGCAAAGCAAGCTTGCAGTCCCCACAACGCTCTCATCTTGCTGTGCCTACCTGGCTCTTGTTAATTATAAATCCATCAGCATGCAGGCACATGCTCTGTGCAGCAATAAAGCAGAAACTAGGACAGTTTGTATCAGATCTGGCAAGAGGTGCAGGGTTTCTTTTTTTTTTTTGCCTTCCACTGCCCTTGCGCAATGGGGCAACGGCAGAGTTGGGACTGTAATTTGGGGTGAAACTTCCCAACCTGGGATGTTGCTCCCTAGCTTCAGGGCTGAGGCTGCTGGGGAAGGTTTGAGGCTGTGTGGAGGTGACACCAAAAAAAAAAACCAAACAAGGGAGGAATGAAGAATGGATGAGGGAGGTTGGGATTGTATTTCCAGCACTGACCCTCAAATTGCCCATCAGCCTCTGGCAAGCCCTTTCATGCTGTTGCCTCAGTTTCTCCTCTTGCAATGCCAGGATTTGCATTTGGCAGGGGAGGAGAAGCTGCTGAGCCATAGCTGCAATAGGTGACACTTACAGCAGGCGATGTCCAGCAGGTGACAGTGCACAGATGGCACCCAGAGGTTGGAGGAACCAGTGTCAAAGACCACAGTGAACTTCTGAGGAGGGGTCCCGATGCCAATCTCACCATAATACTGGGCCTGCAAAGGAGGATAAGGGAGCCATGAGCAGAGGCAGCCAGCTAGAGGCAGGGATTAAAGTCCAAAACATGCCTTGGGATTTAACAAGGCACAAGCTTCTCATCTAGACACCACCCTTCTCAGTTCTGGTGGTGATGGGCTCCCAGCATTCTTTCTCGGGAAGGGAGGCTCCTCTTTGGTGCTCACACCTCACCACAGCAGGTGTGAAAAGGACAAACCTAGGAGGAGAAGTAGGATGGGTGCTTGTGGGGGAGGAATTTTTGGGGAGGGAGATAAGGCAGGATAGAAGTGGAGCAGGTCTGCAGGCTGACATGTCATTCACTATAGGGAAGAGGAAAGGAAAAAAAAAAGATGGGAGGAAGCCAAATAAAACACCTGCATTATTGAAAAGCTGAAACTGGCTGGGAAAAGCTGCACTGCTGGCAGGTTGGCAGAGGAGCTGTGGGTTGCAGTGAGCAGCAGCTCTGCCTGCTGCAGGTGGTGGTACAGTTGCTGGGGTTTCTGGTGCATGCTGGTGAGCCCCTAGGGTGGGGAGAAATAAATACTCAGTCACACGCATCAGAAGATTTTAGAAGAGCTGGAGGGAGAAAAGAGCACAGACAGCACTGCCAGAGAGGGCTTTAGGGTGGTGAGGTGAGAGTTGGGAGGAATCCCTGTGCTGCACAAATCCCATGGATACAACTCTGGCCTGTAGAGCATCTTTGCTGGAAGAAAACTGAGAAGCCTCTGAAAGGAAGAAGATGAATGGGGAATGCTCAACAGGTCCTTGACAGATCCATTTTTCCCAGCTCTCCCAATGGGACAGAACGCCACACGGTGCTTGGCAAACAGATGGATCAGGGAAGTCAGCCTGTGGCCATCCTAACCCTCCCAGTCTGCTTAATTAAGNGGGGGGGGGGGGGGGGGGGGGGGGGGGGGGGAGAAAATAGGATTATCAAACCTGCTCACCTCCTGTGTACTTAGTTTGCAAGGGTTGCTCACTGAGCAATTAATAATCCATTGCAATTAGCCATACTGAGGAGGCAGCACTTGCTTCCAATGATTCTGCAATTATTGCTAGGGCTTGAAAAAAAATTAACCTCCTCCCCTGCACACATCACACAAAAAGACCCACAAGGAGTCCCAGGGGCTGGTGGAGACCACATGAGGTGGTCTAAGGGAGCTGGTGTCTTTCATTCCAACAGCTCCTCTAGCAGCAAGAGCATTTTTGGCTGGGCCAGGAGGGACCCAATGGTTCCTTATCTCCCACAGCAGGTCAGGCTGGTTCCCTTGCGACAAAAGAGCAGAGCTCTTGCAGGCAGTGGTCACAGCAGACAACACCATGGTGCAACCACTACTACCACCCTGGTTGTCAGCACCAACAATTAAAACACCATTAGCACTTCCCAGCACAGCCCTGGCAGGACAACAAGAGCTCCTGGGGAAGGGGTGCAGGGAGCAACAGCCCAAATTAACACCCAAACATCCAGTGCCAGCTTTGTTCTGCTGGCCAGCACTTGCATCCCAGGCCTGTAAGAGCCCTGAGGGTACCTGGGTGAGAACCCAGAAACAGGAAACCCCATCTGTGTCTGGCAGTTGGGAAAGGGCAAGCCTCACATCCTTTCATCTGGCTTCTTCCACTTTGCTCCCTGAGCTGCCAAGAAGGTGGAGATGCAAGGTGGCTCTTTCCAAGGCTTGGCAAAAGATGAAGGCTGGATGGGCCCTTGAGCAACCTGATTTAGTAGGAAGAGTCCCTGCCCATGGCAGAGAGGTTGGAACTAGATGGTCTTTAAAGTCTCTTTCAACCCAAACCATTCTATGTGTGTATGAGAAGCACAGCAAGACTCCTGGGGATGCTGTTGCATCCCCAGACCCATAGCAAGCTGGTGCCCAGTCTAAGCCTTCTCTCCTTGCCTTGTGCTCACTTTACATCTCAACACCCCAAGGAGCATAACATGATGATTTTATGCCCCCTATTGCAAAAAGTGGAGCCTAAACGGGCTAGAAGATGCTTGGAAAGGACCACAAGAAAACAGGCCCCTATTTACAATTGTTAATTAGTGACAAAGAGGAAAGAAAATAGGTCACAGAAGTTGCAAAGCTCCTGCTCGGGTGGCAGTAGGTTATTTATTATAATAATTAATAACATTAGTATTTTTAGTTTAGCAATGATGGGAAACAGCTTTCAGCAACCACACACCAAGCTGTGAGAGTGCGCAAACCTCTCCTCTACAGGGTCAGCAGATCTTCCTACTTCACCTTCCAGGTGAGATGGGTTGGTGAAGCTGGCATATGCCACCATCCCCCTAGAATGGGTGCACCCTAAAGTGACACTGCCCAGCCTGGGGTCCACAGCAGTGGGAGGGGAGAAAGGGGAATGTTACTCACATCCATGTAGTTCTTCAGGATCTCTGGAGTGGGATCAAACTGATCAGCAAAGCCATACTTGAACTTGAGGAGCTGGGTGAGGGCATTCATGTCTGGGATCTCACTGCCCACCTCATTCAAGACCCGCCTCATGGAGGGGAACTTGGTCAGGGGGATCCTGCAAGATTGGGGTAAACCCCCACCTGTTAATGAGGGTGTGTGCATGGGGGGGGGGNGGGTGGGTTGCGGGGCGGGGGGGGGGGGGGGTATTCTTTCAGGGAGACAGAACCAAAACCAGGGGACCTGCCAGCATAGGGTAATGGGATTTGGGCTCCATCAGCAGCCTGTGTTGCACCCCCTCTCCATGCCACACTTGGTGCTTTTCCCAAAGCTGGAGAATGGGAGGGGGTGTGGGTGCAGGGCAGGAAGCTGCCAAGGTCACTGGGAATACAGGAAGCCTTGGGGAGCCCCCTCCGTGAGCCTGGACCTTCACCTGGTAGAGGTGGTAGGATGAGGACAGGACACATGCCCAGCCCTGAACCTCCACCTGG